>CM077620.1:12660844-13172394 GCA_039566895.2 Turritopsis rubra
GGCTGGGTTTGCACTTTGTTGTGGTGGGATGTCTAAATAAAAATGATTGTTATATGTAAAATGGCATTCATCCATTAGACAAGAACAATTTGCTTCATGTTCATATATTAAATGACTTTAAAGATAATTTCGTTAATAAAATCGTTCTTTCACATGAGAAAAAGACTTTCGAAAAAACTTTGGTTACACTTGCACTTTTTAATTTTATATTTTAAATGCCCATTGTCAATGTCACCCATCATAAATTTTACACTTGGTAGATAGTATCGTTCGTTCAAATTTACAATAGCTGCCTATTTTAACATTAATACGGACCCAATTTAAAACATGCGCTTACCACTTGTCACTGTGGCTGGGTTTGCACTTTGTTGTGGTGGGATGTCTAAATAAAAATGATTGTTATATGTAAAATGGCATTCATCCATTAGACAAGAACAATTTGCTTCATGTTCATATATTAAATGACTGTAAAGATAATTTCGTTAATAAAATCGTTCTTTCACATAATGAAAAAGACTTTTGAAATAACTTTGGTTACACTTGCACTTTTTAATTTTATATTTTAAATGCCCATTGTCAATGTCACCCATCATAAATTTTACTCTTTGTATATAGTATCGTTCGTTCAAATTTACAATAGCTGGCTTTTTTTACATTAATACGGACACAATTTAAAACACGTGCTTACCACTTGTGACAGTGGCTGGGTTTGCACTTTGTTGTGGTGGGGTGTCTAAATAACAATATATGTTATATTAACTTAATCATTTTCCATTAACAATAACTGGCCCTATGATGTAAAGCAAATATAAATGTTAACTTGACAATATCAAAGTCAAATCAAATTTACTCTTATGCAAATATGGTCAAGATAAATGCTAAAAAACGCTGAAGTTATAAAGAAATATTTGGAATGGAATCCCGACGTCAATACGGAGCTAGAGGATGTTAATGCTACTAATGAAATCGAACTATCTGTATCGCATGTCAATGAAACTTTTTTACAGCAAAAGGATTAACACTACACTAAAGTTCTTGTGCATTTCTAGACAGTGCACTTCTTCCCATATAGCATCTCCTCGAGAATCCATACCATAGTATAAATGGGGTGAATACAATAAGAATGTCTTCGACAAACCTGAATACAACTTACGACAGGATTGTTTCCTGGCGGATAAACTTCTTTATCATACACATTCTGCGCAGAAAAATTGCAGTTTTCTCTCTGGCGCTATGGGATGGGATGCTATTATCCGACAACCAAAAAGCAATTATCCGATAATTAGTGAATACCGGGTTTCTTTCAATCCGCTCTAGACATTCGTCAGATATTGCCTTGGCTCGACGGTATTAAATTGCAATATCTCCTGCGTTTCGTCGTATATTTCTTTATTATGGTGTGAACTGGTATAGCTGGCAAGGAGTTTATATCAGAAATTGGTGGATATATGAATTTATGAGATTAAGATTCCGCTTTGAATAAGATTCTATTAAAATTAATCTTGGTAATGCCATTGCTATTACTACAAAAGCCTCGTAAGAATTCCAAATACAAAGATCATATTGTTGTTCTAGAGACGATTAAGTGTATGAGAAGAGGGTAAAGTCTTTTGTCTTCTAATGAAGTCACAATCTATTGAAGATAGCTTACCAGATCATATCAACACAATATCCATCTGAGAATTCTCTCATCGATTTTCAGAATTGATACAAAAAAGTAATCTCAATGGGACTATAAAATACTGACAAGCAATATGTGAAATGGCATTCACCCATTAGACAAGACCAATCTGCTTCATATTCAAAATCTACAACCAAAGCCAGCTCATAATTAAGTTTTCTTTCCAGACGAAAACTTTATAGTGAGGCAGTAAGAGGAGTTGCACTAAAGAAAAATGGTGGTTTTGAGCTTTCAGCAATCGGCGCTAACGGTTGGAGAAACGGCGCTAAAAGTTATTTGCTAGGAATTCATATGGTTACATATCACTAGGCTTGTAGGATACATTAACGAAGCTGCGTTAACGCATTAACGAAACCACGCCTAACCCACATGAATTTCTAAACTTTCCTTGCCTGCCGTTTAATTCCATTACGTGAGAACCCTTCATATCGAAAATTGGGCTAGTTTAGTATTGGAATAGTGCTCAAAAGGATTGCTGGGAAATCATTTGTTTTATTAATTCTGGAAACCGTGATCAACAATTCTGTTTCATACCTCGAAGTCTACATAGGGCATGAAAGAAGCTGCGAAGCTGCTGTTCATGCGATGCAGAGAATATTCAATGATGAAAATATTGAAGCCGATATGCTAATCAATGTCTTTAATTCTGTTAATAGTATGGCCTTCCTCAATAATGTTGCTGTGGTTTGTGTATTGATCTCGACAAACGTACGAAATTATAAAATAAAGTTTTTCCTTTATAGACAAGTTGGAAAGGTAAGGATTTTCCATCGTGTGATTCGCAAAATGTCAATGTTATAGATCTCTTGTCATTGGAACCAGCTCGGGAAATGTGTTTTCCTCCTTTCGCAGCCATTGTGACAGTGTCAGTCGCGACAAATTTTGAGGACGTTTGATGAGGATTGATTATCAATTTGTCCAATAATGTCATGAAGAAATTTCGGAAATATCATGAAGAAACTGGGACTTCAATCCACAAGGAATGCGTGATTACTTTAAAGTAGTTAAAAAGCATCCACAATATGCGTACATGCGATGTGCGTCCACAATCTGCGTACATGCGATGTGTGTACACAAACTCTTAAATTTCATTTTAAAAACATTGGAATTTTAGAATATACGACCACTATTGTTGGAATCACTATGCATGGATGATACATTTGAATTTTATACTGTGCTAAGAAGATTTCATGTTTACTCCAATACGGCGAATTGGAAAACTTATACTGGAGAAAGAATCTCTTTCAAGCACGAGCACAATAACGTTTACGATAAATTTTCTGTCGCCGGTAAAACATTTACGAGGACGAATCGGACCAATTACTGTTTGACATATTCCAAGAGAACTTTCCTGATCGGTATGCCTTGCAAAAAGGAGCAAACCTTGAAGCTGCGGTGTCCGATACAAAAGCTTAGTCGTCACCTTTAATACAGGGTGGACTTGAAATCCCAATTAAAGTCAAAGTTGTATGGCAAAAAGAAAAGAATCTGACAATATTGAAAACAATAGTAGCAGTACCCAATAACTGGACAATATACCGATGACTCGAAACAAATTTTAAATGAAATTGGAGTAAACGAAAATAAAGATGACGACGATGACGCGGACTAGGGTGATAAAAGTGAGGTTAACGATGATGAGGTTGAAGAACTTTATGAGCTAGAAAAATAACACGTAAAACACGTAAATATAAATTGTTTTTCTGAAATTACAACTAATTCCTAGGAAATCCCGTAAAAACCATTTCTTTACTGTAGAAAAGTTTTTGAAAAATGTTTGAAAAATGTATTAAAAAGCACGGTATTTAATAGAAAACCACAGAAACTAACGGAGATTAAAATGAAGGCGATACAAAAAATAAAGGGTTTTTTATTAACGGTTGATTTTCTAAAAATTAGTTTGCATAATTTCACAACGTCCATGGTTTAATTTGGCTTCCTGCATTACTAATAGCAATGCCATTGGTTCCATAAGTATACACATGTACATGTACATTGTTGCAACTACAAGTCTGTAGTATCAACAAAATCAATTCATGTGCTTACCAGTCGTTACTGTAGCTGGAGTTGGTGGGCTGTACCCTATGAAATAGTTCATATAGATTTTAAAACATCTCAACAAACCTGTAATACAAACCGTTTAACCAATTGATAGATGGCCGATATTTTATCACACCTTCGTGTAGAAGTGGCGGTAGAGTAGTTATTTAAGACAGGCGCGGAAAGAGGGTTAGCCAAGTTAGTTGCAATGACTAACATCTTTTTTGCAGAAAAAGAAATATAATCAACATTCAGTCCATTCTCACTTTCTCTTTTATCTTCCATGTTTAATCTGTATCTTAATAATTTATTCCGAGAGCGTTTACGGCCACATTTCTTAGTCAACTGAAAACTAAGTTGTCTTTTTCAATTTCATAAATCCGTTCGGAAGACCTCGACTAACTTCAAGGAAACGTCTCATTCGGGGGTACTTTTGATTAATGTTAACCAATACTGTAGACTTTAAAATCGTTAAATTCACCTATACAAATTGAATCACTCTTCCAGCTAACTTAACCACGTTTTACGTCAGCTGATGGAAAAAACATTTACAATTGCACCTCGATAGTTATCCATAGCTTAGACAAGTCGGTCACTTGAAATTTCTCCAAGTTAGGCGCACGTTAGGCGCAAATTTTCTAATGATCAGAACAACTCAATGGTTGGATACACCTAATGACTTGAGTAATCTTGATAAAAAAAATGATGTAAAATATTAAAATAGGGCAACTTGTTTAGGAAAGCACGGATAGAACCATCGTTTTGGATTTAAAAAAATAAGCCCCGCGAAAGTTTGGCCTGCTGAGCTGGCTTCACTCAGGGGATACTCTTTGCAGTTTCTTTTTCCCCTTTTCAACATGGCGATCGTGTACTTTCCACAGCAAATGAAAACCTTGTTGACGAAGGGCATGGAAGAACATTTAAAAGCGATTTACGATGGCTTGTTGAAAACAGTTATAAAAAAGCCTATGCTAGGACAAGCGAGCCTTTACAACTTGTTGGTCATCGCGGAGAAGGAGCCGATCCTTCATTAGTATTCGTCCGTACGTCCGTACGTAATTTCAAGATTTTTTGTCCACAGTTATAGGCTGATTCCGCAAAACATTGGAATAGAGGCTGTCCACAAACCGTGGTTAATGTATGAATGGCACACTAAAAATTATTTAAAGTAATTAAATTATTGTGAGTGTGTCCTAAAATACAGAAAAACGTTCAATCCTAATTTGTGTTCCCCAGCAGAACGACACAGTAAAAGCATTCCGCTTAAGTTTTCAACCTTATACTGCACTATTATTTCAGAATACTGAAATATTACCAGCCGCTTAATCTCCAGCACTCAAGGTAAGAAAATTCTTACTGATTTTTATAATGACATTGATCCCACTTTCGATTTATTCCCTCCTCTTTTCTGTCCCTCCGCCTTTTACCTTTGTGACCTGTTAGTGTACCACTTAAAATTTCACAAATTCTCTGTTGATGAAAATACGAATACACAAAATATTTCCTGTGGGTTCTAAAAACAGGTAGCTATATAGCTATAGTTTTACGACTTGTCGTTATCCTTATAAATAAATTCACTTCACACACACAAGAAGAGTAGACAGTCCCCTGCCCCAGCAGCACTTAAAAATTGTTTGGTGTCTTGGTGTCCGGCAGTTTCTTGTGTAACTTAAGACTTATTTTAAAGAACAACGAAAACATTTGGATGGTAAAAAAAACTTTGTTTTGTGTGGTCAATTCATTGTTGGAATTAAGAGTGCCAATATGACAGGAGGAATATGTTTGAAATGCAAAAAGAAAAAAGAAAGAAAAGAAATTCAGTTTTTCTTTTGTTACCACCATCCCACTTTTTACTACTACCACAAATGCTGTTTTAGTAGTTGTCGAAAGTTTGTTGTTGATAATGGTCAAAATATGACACTGCGATTGAACTTCGTCATAGCCAATTATCATTATACTGAATTCATTTGAAGGAATATATACTTCTTTCCTCAGTCTTTCAACGTTAGCAAAATATGAAAACTAATTATTTGCGAAATTCACGAAATTAATTTGCACGAAAACTGAAACTTTCGGCATCGAACTTTTAGGAAAATAACTTTCATGAATAAATTTATAGAACTTAACAACCTTGTACCCAACACTTTCTTTAGTTTTAAGACATCACATATCAAAACAGACAACGAGACCTCAAAAATTAAGATGTTAATCCAAAGTTTCTTTGTGAATATAAACTTTCCCAAGTTTCGCAAAGGTTTTTCAGAAAATCAGCTTATGGTATGCACTTTCTGATCCTAAAATAGCGGTTAGAGACTTTTTGGCTTAGTTGCCGTTCACTGCTGGAACTATTGACCTGTTTCATCAGCCTGTAATGGTTCCAAATAATGATTCATTATGACTCATATTTGAAGGGCAAGATTATCGTCCCAGGAGTGAACTGCAACTAATCCGAATATTTCTACGACGGTTCCGTTTGACCTGAAATTTGTGAATTTTTTGCCCATTTACTATTCGGAGATTAAAGATCAAATATTGCATCTTTTTTTAGTCAAATTGTAAAAAAAAAATGCCCGCCTTATCTGAACTGGGCCAGATTTTATTATTCAGATATTTCCAAAAAAATATTTCCATTACTCAATTTTGCATAGCTATTTTCGTCACGTGAGAAGTATCATATATAATCTTCAGTTTTTACTTTTACACAGTATTGTTACATTCTACTATTATTAACCCTTTAACAATAGATTAAATTCAGAATACACATTAATAAATTGTATACAATACTTCAAGACCTATGACCTCAACCCATCGAGACATAACAAACGTACGCAAATATTTTTCTGAAGAGTGTGTCTAACGGACTTACGCTACATTTTAACTTTTCGTCTCTTGTCTTTGGGTTGTTTTCATTTAAAAGGCAGACGTAACAAGCGAAAATTAACATTAAGCGTGGGAACTATACAAATGCTGAATGTGAAATCTGTCTATTTCTCTCTCTCTCGGAACCACGGTGATTTTCAATTAGAAATTTTTGAGAGAGAAATCTCTTTCCCTCAAATCATATCAGCTAATAAAAATAGGTAAGGGAAAGAGTTAGAGTCAGGTTTCCTAGCTATTGATGAATAAGATACCGAGTATAATGAGACATATGAATGAAGCCGAGGTTGTATGTCCCGTGACACTTGAAACAACACCGCCGTTGACGATCAGATTCACTGCGAAGAAAAATTTCAAACAGCTATTTATTGACGTCTTCACAAAAATTCAACTTTTTTCCTGACAGTGATTGCTGTTTTCACAACGCGTATTTGCGGATCATTAAAGCATATAGTTCGTTAACCTCAAACTGGAAACCGCTGCTTTTGAAATGGAAACGACAGTTTTAAGGATACTCAAATTTTCTTTCTAAAATGTACTTCTTGCCGCTGCAGGAGAAAGGCTGCAGGAGATAGGGCCCTTTGTAATGTGTACCACTTTTCACGTATGCCCAACCGTGCTGACCTTCAGGCCCCAGGGCCTCTTGTTGACTGTAGAAGAAGACATTAAGGCGGGTTTCCACTTAAGCAAACTTGGCTGCGCGGGCGAATTCGCGCGACTTTGCGCATGCTCACTTTAAAAAACTTGGACATATTACGCAATACATCTGGTCGCGGCGATCGCTTTCTGTAGTTGAAGCTCAGTCAACTTCTAGAGCGGGCGAAATCGATCGCTCAGAAAATCTACATTTTTAACCAATCAGAATGAACTATGCCTACGTGGAAATAAGTAATAGCAAAATAATTAATAGCAAAGCAATCAGTAAATTCCTTCTGGACACATTCATATTTATAATTAGCAGTTTTGAAAAAGTGGGCCACTTCTTAAATTTCTATCAATTTCCACTTTGTTCGTTTTGGTCGCGCGGGCAGCGCTGCCCGCGCGACCGATTTCGCTTAAGTGGAAACCCGCCTTTATATCAAGTATATGTGTTGAAAATGATGTGCCCGATGGGATTAAAAGTTTTGCAGCTTTGAGGTAAGTCCCACAGGAGTTACAAATAAATCTGTTCATAAATCCATAGCTAGTCATAATAATTTTAATTATATTATTTGTAGTTTTTTGCAAATTTGATTTGGTTTTTAATTGACATGAAATCTATGAATTTTTTTGTTTTTCATGAAAATAGTGAACTAATTTGTGGTTACATAAGTTTAGAAAATTTTAAAAAGCCTGGTTAACTAAGACTAAATATCTATGTAAATATGGCGCGTTAAAGTTGTTGTGGATTTTTGTTTAGGACGGAATCAACTGGAAATTGTTTATTCAGTGCTTTCTATATATATCAGAAATATAGATAGAAAAGATTTAATTAAAAATGTTTTTAACCCTGACAGGGATTATTGTTTCCCCAAGACATTAGGAAGGTCTTTCCAATGAGATGGTAAGAACAATTTCCATGGCTCTGTTATTCACCTAGTGAAGATGGAGCTTATTGCATTTCCTGTGTGTTTTTTGGATACAAATTTCCTGCAAAAGCCTGTAGGGTAAAAAAATATTCACAACCAATGAAACATTGGCCTGATGCAGTATCTGCGTTTAATCGTCATTGTACTGGTAAGAAAAAGCTTTCCAGTCATCAAAATTTTTATTCTCTTCACAATGACACATCCAATTTTCACTACAGTTTTGTCATTTATGAAGTGTGATGGCAGGGTGGTTGATGTTTTGGTTGATAAAAAATATATAAAAGGATGTAAGTGAAAATCGAGAAAAGCTAAGACCACTTGTTGACTCAATAATTTTTTTAGGTCGACTGAATTGACCTTTTAGAGGTCATCGGGATGATTCCCAGTTTCACCCTGAGGTTGGGCTTTATTCCCAAGGAGGTGTGGGTAATTTTATAGAGCTCCTGAATTGAGTGAGAAGTGGAGACACTGTATTTGAGAACCATTTTAAGAAATGTAAGAAGAATGCTACTTACATTTCTAAAACCACACGAAATGAATTAATAAATTGTTGTGGTGTCCCCCCGTCAGTCATTTTGGGGATCAGCTGCAGGTGTTCCTTATGTTTTCACAGTATGTTGGTTATTCCAACTGTGCTTTGCTTTCAAGTTGTACTTAATTCTTAATACGCAAGCCTAGTTTAACTTGTTTATTGGTACTTCAAGCTGTACTTTTCCGTCATTTACGCTGGCTTACATAAGGAACATTTGGCTCATTTATATTTTGTGTTTTGTTTCTCACTGGGAACCCAACAATTAAAACTTTAAGATGTAGTTGTTCAACTGACTTAAAGGATAATAGTTAATTACAAACTTATACGCTGTTCTTTGCTTGTCCATAAAATAGCTTTCGATTTCGTACTATTTACATGTAGAGTCACTGGCACGGCATTCACTTGTTCGTAAACTTGCCTTCGTTTTCGTGCCGTGTACGTGCGTAATATGCCTGTCCATGTCCGGCCATCTTTCTAATAAGTGGATGAGCCTATGCATGCTGATGAACCTTGATATTAGGCGAAACAAACAAATATTTGATGTCTGTTTACAACTAATTGTGTTGTAAAAGCTTTGTTCTTTTGTTGCGTATTGCCAAAACCAAACCAAAAGACTTTTTAACCAAAACGTTGTTTGTAATCGCATATTGCTAAAAGGGACAAACTCTGTTATGAAGTTAAGATTTTAGTGTATAAATTACCCCAATTGTAAATATTTTTCAAGGCTCCCAGCTGTTTGGCCAAAATGCATTGAGTCACCGTGCTCCGTAAAGCATTTTTGGCGATTCGTGACTAATCTCTTTTAAACCCTGTATCCGCGCCTGTAAAGCCTCACTTACTCGGACTTATATGTTTATTTAATGTATTTTCTAACATATTGCCTCTATATATGGCATATTCAATACGAAGGAAACAAATTTTTGGGCTTTCTTAGCTTTTAAAAAGTACGTAGCAATACTAGGGTTGATTATGTTAACGTTATAAAAATACCTAACACGCAGGTGAATCTACGAGTTTGTTCGCACTGGTCGCGCTTCCATTGACCAAATTCTAGGCCATCCAGTTCCATAGCAAAACATTTCCCAGAATCAGAAAGATGTGTTTCTGCCAATCTTGAGAAAGTTAGAGCTGAAATAAAACAATTAATTAGATCTTAATTTGTCATTTGAAACAATCTATTGGAGGGAGTGGTTGTTTTTTTCTCAAAAGTTAGAAAGATACATTTCAATAATACATGTTTATATGTTCTTATAAGGAAAGAGAAAATATTGTTTTGTTGAGTCCTGATCTAGCATTTGATGATATCACACCCAAAAGTGCATGTTTGTTGGTTAAATTCTTTTTACACAGCCCCAACTTCAAAAATTGATCTTGTACCTAATCAAAACTTTATTAAACTTCTTGATTAAATATCTATGACGCATTTAATTGCACTCTGCCGGAAATGATTTCTTTACTGGATTGGTAACCGAAGGAAATACTGATGAAATACCAAAGTAAATGAACTTTTAATACTTCTGATTTAGAATAGATTACGTTCCTCTTTTTTGACAAGTTTTATTTAAAAAATTAAGTTTTACCGGAAAATTTCAAAAACTAGACATTTTGATTTATACGTGTGAGACTCAAATGCTGTGCTTAAAACTATGAGGATTGTACCTTGAACACTGGTAAAACGATAAAGAAAGGTGTTGCCCCTACTTGGACGTCGCCTGGACTTTTCGTTTGAGACATCAGAAAATGGTTTCCATCATTAATGGCTTATTAGTTACAAACAAACTTTAGTTGAAATCGGATGTTTATAGTATGGTGTGGAGATCCTTTTGTACGTGTCCGGTGAAACTTTTCTTCCAAACTAATGCATATCTATTGGAGGCATCCTCTTTTCCGTTTAAAACTTGTTATAGAAAATCTGTGTGTAGTTTCTATCCATTTTTCGACATAATATCCATTTGATAATGAGGAATTTATGTTTTTTATAAGTATTTTTAAAATACGTCGCCCAGATTTGGACATGAAGTTTCGACCGTATTGGGACAACGTCAGAAAATGTTAAACCGCCTTTATAGCTTTGTTTTCTATCAGCAATATAATAGTTTACTAGTACAGCGTGTAAAATTTTTACAGAGTCATTATACCCATGAGCTACCGCCCCACCCCTAACGGTGCTTAATTGCGAAAGATAAGTAGTACCATGTTATAGAGCTCGAACTACTGATTTAAAAAATGTATGGGTTGCATGTTCACGACCAATCATTACGGAGATATCGTCGTTTCTCAACGTTCAGTTCTTTAAACGAGAAATGAAGTTTTTGTTTTTATTTGTATTTTTTTATTCAACGCTTTAAGTTCAGTAATAAAGAATAACAACATTGATAGGTATCAGTAGCTATTTTATCCGACGAGATAGTCGATGTACAATCGTGTGCAAAATATATTGGGACAAAACAATCCCCCCTCCCCCCACAAACAATGTTGAGTTGCTGATGTGCGTTCCAAATGGCCAGGAACCATCCTAATTGTCTTTCCGTGTGTTCTCAACATTGTTTCAGGGAGCAATTCATGTTAGAAAGAGTTTTGTCTCAATATTTTTGCACACGATTGTAGACCTGTTATGTGTTCGTGTTATCAGTTCATCATTTTCTAATGATGTCTATTTTTTTAATGTGTTTGAACGTAGATTGTTCGTATCAGTTAGTTTTGACTACTATGCCAAAATGTGTAGTTAGCAGTTTATTTGGTATTTCAAAATTGAATGGTTTAGATGAATGTTATGCAAGAAGAGAGTTAAAATCATGGTTATATACATAGTTACATGGTTTTTATATCACGTTGCACAAATGGAGTTTTGGGTTCTGAACTTTTCCACAATTCATAGCAGAATAAAAATCAGTTTGAAAGATAGAAACGTCAGAAGGTATGATTTTGTTTTTGTTTGCTTTAGTTAAATAGGGAAATTTGATAGTATTATCTCATACTTCAGAAGTTTAATTGTGTTGGTAGGAGAATACATTGTCCACGATTTTTTTTCTAAACCTCTTTTAGTAGCCAGGTGGTAAAAACTGTTCTGCCTTCTGAAATCTCTAAATAGGCCAATTAGCACTGCAAAATGGCTTTCTTTAAAGGGGCTAAGACACGATTCACGTGACGAGGCTAGAGATGCGATAATATTATTGCTGACCGGGAAAAAAAGTAAACAAACACAACAATCACATGATTAATGTCGTAGCCCCTTTAAATGATCAATCCAAAATATTTATAGAACAATTTTGTGTTGAATATGATATCATTCCAACATGGAGAAACACAACATTTTTGTATATAAACAGACTTATCATGGCAGTATAGAGCGTGTAAAATCATTTTTTGGAGCAAAACTGTAAAATGTTTTTACACGCAACACTAGTCTCTTATATATAATACGCGTTGTGCATAACACTTTTAGTTTGGTCAGTTATGAATAAAGGACTCGGAACGAAATGTTTGTATGGATTAAAAGATGGTGAAAGTTTTGATCGCGCGTAACTGGGTTGCGAGTATAATTGCGATTAGTATTATAGAAGTCGCGCAACGTCAGTGGACACATTACATTGCACCCTAAATAGAACGCGATATTTAAGGCCAACAATCTGGAGGTCAAATAGGAATAACTGACGTCACTTTGGGTCTAAAATATTTGGGGACGGCTGTGACGTCATTAGAATTTTTGATCGACGATATCTCTGTAACGGTACGTCGTACACAGACGATCCCATATATATATTTTCTTGATCAGCTTTTTGAGCACTATAACTAAGTGATACTTATCTTTTCGGATTGTGTGGTTTTATTTTTTGTGTTATTTATTAATGATTTAAAGCACAGGTGTTGGGGGCGGCATCTCATGGGGAAAATGAACCTGTAAAAACTTTTTGCACGCTTTACTCGTTATATTATACTAATACGCAATCTTGCTTTTTTCTTACCTAACCCTTGAAAGAAAGAACGTTGTGGAAATTTTCTCGGGAAGTTCGTCAATGGATATTTGTTTATGTTTTTTCCGTATTATTATAAGGCACTCCGGCTTAGTGCGTATAATTGTTTATGATATAAAATACGTTACGGAAGACATGATATAGCATCTCAGGCGGAGACTGATTACAACAGAACGCAGCAACTATTGACACAGATGAAAAATAGTCGTTTAAAGAAAAAAGAAGCGTTTGTTTACATTTTTAGTAATAATAAGAAACATGCATAAAAAAGACAAGTTTTTATTACGAAGAATAGTTTTTCACATATTTACCACTTGTAATGTTGTAATCTTGAAGTTTTAAGAAGTATCAAACGGCATTTTATCCAGTTTCGGTTTGTTTATTTAGATTTCCAAAGAAAAGAAAGAAAATTTAGTAAAAACTATGATAAGCATGGTATTTTTTAGTATAATAATAGAAAGATGAAAGTCAAGAAGGAATAAAAGATTAGAGATTCGATTAATCTGTTGGTTTTGGCCGTGAATGAAATTAGTTAATACCGATGGCGTTTTTCTAATTGGCGATCTCTCTGTTCCTTGAGTTTATAGAGAAAAACAAATCAGCTTTGAGGAAAGAAACATTATTCAGAGGTATGATTCTTTTTAAGATTTAGTTTATACCTTAGACATATACCGTATTTCCTCTAATAAACGCCGCCCTCTGATAAACGCCTCCCTCTATTAAACGCCGCATTTATAGCCAAGCATTTGTAATAAACGCCAACCTCTAATAAACGCCGCCTTCTAATAAACGCCGCATCTTGAAAAGCGGCGTTTATTAGAAAACAGACCAAACAAGCAACAAAAAATAGTTTACACGAGTTGGACTTGTTTTCTATCAACAAATTCTTCCACAACTAAAGATAAAAACGAATATTGTTTTTCTCGTACTTCTTTTTTACCATTTACGATTGCGTGCACGTGATTACCGTCAATTTCAATGTAAAATGCTATTAGCTTAGACAGTTTTTTAGGAAGAGAAAACATTGTTGTTTAAAGTCCAATTTTATTTGATTTTTCATTTTGTAATAAACGCCGCCCTCTGATAAACGCCGCCCTCTATCAAACGCCGCATCCAAACTCTGCAATTTGTAATAAACGCCGCGGCGTTTATTAGAGGAAATACGGTATCTTATATATGTAAATCTGTATATACTCCAAAAGTTAATTTTGTGATGGGTAGTGTAGTGTGTGAGTGTCAGGAGATATTTCACAATTTGTGAATATTTTTATCTGAGATTTAGTATTGCAAATTATAAATCTGTTCACACAAAGTCTGAAAGTATTTTTGGCTGAGTTAGAAAGTGGAAAGAATTAAGAATTAGTTAGGATTGAGAAGTCGAAAAATACAGGTTTATATTTTTATTTGATTTCAGCTAATTAGAGAGATTACATGTATACTAGTGTAGCATGTAAAAACATTTTACAGTTTTTCTCCATTACTTGTTTTTTACACACAATACTGCAATGATAAGTCTGTGTATATACAAAAATTGTTGTATTTCTCCATGTTGGAATTATATCATATTTAACACAAATATTTTGGATCGATCATTCAAAGAATGCTATTATCTCTATTTTTCAGTGCTATTTGGCCTATTTAGAGATTTCTAAAGTTGTACAGTTAAACTAAAAAAAAATTCCAATGTTCAGAGATTTAGAAAAGAGACAATACAACGTATACTCCTATCTAACCAATGTATACTCCTACCTAACCACGATAAAACTTCTGAAATATAAGAAAATACTTTCAAATTTCCCTATTAACTAAAGCTAACAAAAACAATACCTTCTCAGACGTTTTTATTTTTCAATTCTTTATTCTGCTATGAATTGTGGAAATGTCAAAACACAAAACTCCACTTGTGCAACATGATACAGAAAGCATGTAAATATGTATGTAATCACTCCCTTCTTGCATTACAATCATTTATACTATTCAATTTTATAATCTAAAAAAAAAGATATCATTCAAATACTATCAAAACAATATAATAATGATCTTGATACCTTCGTTTACCTTAATAATAACAATCCACACACTACAATGAAATACCAAATAAACTGCTAGCTACACATTTCGGCATAGTAGTCAAAACTAACTGGTACGAAAAAGCTACATTCAAACACATTAAAAAAATAGACATCGGTAGAAAATGATGAACTGATAACACGAACACATAACAGGTCTACATCGACTATCTCGTCGGATAGAATAGTTACTGATACCGATCAATATTGTTATTCTTTATTACTGAACTTAAAGGGTAAAAATATTAAATAAAAAATTAAAACAACAACAAAAAATTTAACACGCAGGGTCTTCATTTCTCTTTAAAGAAATGAACATTGAGAAAATTTGATGAACTTTCGAACGCAAAAAACATTGCATTGCCTTCTCCTCCGGGCGGCTTTATGATGTCTTCCTTAAGGAACAACACTCCACGAAGTAATAAAAACCCGTAAGATGGAGCTAGAAATTCTCCTAATGGGAGATTCTCCCTGTACTAATACGGAAAAACATACATCCATTGACGAACTTCCCGAGAAATTTTACCTAACATTCTTTCTTTCAAAGTTAGGTAAGAAAAAAGCAAGATTGCGTATTAGTATATAAGACTAGTATCCCGGGTAAAAACATTTTACCGCTTCACTTTCCCCATGAGTTTACACCACCCGTGCTCTACCTCTTTCAAAATGTAAGGGTGACGAAAAGTAAGATCATAGAATTGCAAAGAATAAGTACCACTAAGTTGTAGAGCTCGAAAAGCTGGTCAAAAAATGTATGGGATTGTCTGCGTACGACGTGCCGTTACGGAGATATCGTAGATCAAACATTTTGATGACGTCACACCTGTCCCCAAAAAGTTTTAGACCCAATTTTTTTTCGTCACCCTTTCGCCAAATTATCGCAGACCCCAAAAACGTCAGTTATCCCCATTGGTTCTCGAGATATTTGCCCTTAAACGTCGCGTTCCATTGGGGGTGCAACTCACTAAAATAAAAGATCGTGCGTAACTGAGTTGCGATTATACTATTTTAATAATTAACGATGAATGTGTAATTAAAGACCACAATTTTTAAAACACCCTAATATTATTGAAATGTTTTCTTTCAAGCCTTAAACCAAATATAAAGCGAAACACCAAAGAAGGAGTGCTCAATCAATTTGTCCTGTCGTACCATGTATACATATTTGGCTTCAATAACACATTTTCACAAATTCTGCTATAGTTTTTTTTGTTATAACCAATACATACCCTCTCCATTAGCCCATTTCAAGGTGGTTGAATCATCGATCAAGCTGATCCAGTTATAGTTGCCATTGGAGCCCGCATTCCCAACGTCACGGACGGCGTTATTCACTTCAATGCTGTGTATTACTGGCAGCATACCACCTTCCTGTATACAATAAGCTTGAGCTTCTTCAAATGTTAATCTCAAATTATCAAATTTGTAACATACCCCTGCGAATTCATATTGCACTTTCTCTATATATGGACAGGAAAAACCTAAGAGAAAAAGAAGTATTTGGACGAAATAAAAAAGCATTAAATTATTTAACAAGAATGGTGCCATTAAAGTTATTTTACAAAAATTATGCTCAAATGTGTTGTAGGTTTTATACACTTTCCTAAAACAAAAAAGTTGCCGCATTTAAAATAGACTTGAAAAATTAGCCGTACAAGCAAATCTGTGTTTCGACGGGTTTTACACTGAAATTATTGTGGAGGAAGAAAACACTGCAGTAATACATAAACAGAAAATGTCCTTGTTACTTAAATTCGCGGAGCAATTTAGTAGCACTCACGAACATTTTCCAAATTTCAATTGAGCTTTTTTTCCCCACCCAGGTGTTTTACGTGTTGAAACCTTCCAGAAAATAAAGTACTAATACTGCGTTTTATTTTTTTCAAAGAATTGGGATTTATTTCCTTATCTTTATTGAGATATAAGGGATTTTCCATAAGATATATAGAAGGAAGTGAATAAAAACTTTCTCAAAAATTTTGAAAATCAGATGAAATGCGTAACGCAGTAACATTTCTTTACAATTCATGAAAAATAGAAAATTGAATAGGATACGAGAAAACAGTAATGGGTTTGGTCTCTTCTTCTTCGTTCTCCTAACTTATATCGTAGTCAATGGTCACGAGAAGATTCTTTTATCTTTGCCGGTTCCTTACGGCGAGGTTCGGAATTCCAGTATTTTGTGAATTATTCCAAAATGAATATGAAATTTCGACACTGGTCACAGATAATATAGATACGCGTATTGTTAACCAATAGCACAGGAACGAATGCTCAGCCAAAATTTAGAAAGCAAAAGTCAGACTGGAAGCAAAAGTTAAATTATAGCAATTCTAAATTACGAAATCTCAAAAGAAGCGAGACAATGTTTAATGCAATCTGTAGATAAAGCTACACCAACGTTGCTGTACATCATAGATTTTATACTCTAACAACTTTTTGCACGTTTTCTTTTCGGAATATTGAGAAACTAAATTTTATTCCACGAAATTTGAGGGTCCAACTAAATTTGAGCATGATTTTCAGGAAAGATTTCTTTGTAGCTTTCGCCCTTTATATATTATCTTTTACAGAGAAAAATAAAAAATAAAAGAGAAGAAGTAGTAACTGTATGTTGATTAAGTGTTTCTTTGGAGAATCGCAAAATAAATTCCCGCGAACTTCCTTATTTTCCATCATTCCCAAAATTTTATTTCGCAAAATGGCCAAAATTTATCAGTTTTTTTGTATCCGCGGGATTTTCTTCCCGCGAAAGTTTCTAAAGTATACAGGATAGTCGTTCAGTATTAAGACAAAAAAATTCTAAAAATACTGCATTCCTAACGGATCTCATGAAAGCTTCTTTGGATAAGAACAAGCAACAACAAAAGTAAACTAAGAAAGAACGTCAAACAAATTAAAAGTATACACTGTTAGAGAGAGAGTAGTTGTGGAATGTACATTAAAGTAGGAATTGTACTGTGTGAATATTGAGATTCGAGTGAACCTATTTTATCAATGAATATCTTTTCAACGACAAATACCTTTTTCTAAGTAATTTCTAATTCTAAATAATCCTTTTTGATCTCGTCGCTTGAAAAAAACTTTTTATAAATTCCATTGCATTGTTATTCTTGATGAACTTTATGATGAACTTTATTAAAGGGACAAGTAACAATGAAGTAATAACGTGAATTTGTAAAGTGTTATTTGTGAAATTTCTCTACAATTTGTGACATCCACTTTTTGAACAACATTATTTTGAGTGTACTAGTAAAACTAGTTATATGTCTTTTAAATTTCTGAATTTGGAAATGAAACTCTGCTGAAACATAGAAAATATCTCAAGACTCAAAGTATAAAAGTGTTGTATGTATTGTATATTAACTTTTATGGGCGTTTTTTTGGGACCACCCAGTACTTCCATCAAAATACAGAAATGTTTTCAAAGTGAGTCATAATTACTTCATACAAATATTTAATCTTCAATGACCGTACACATCAGTAAACGTGACCTTGAAAATAACGATCATGTCCGCAAGCAAGAATTTTGTGACGCCTCATTGCTTCTTTCTCAAAGTTGGGTGGGTGGTTCGATTAGCCAGACTTTTTAATGGCAAGAGGTATATTTGAAATATTGTTTTTAAGACGGCTAATGCCTCTTTAGAATCTTCATTCTTTTGGGAATGGTTGAGATGACTGTGTACACCGTAATGTGAACAAAAGCATCAACAATTAATTTCCAAACTATTCAGATTTTCTACGAAGTTTGAAAAGATTAAGAAGCAAGCAGAAAATAAAAGAAGATTTTAGTAAAAACGGTGATCTCATGCTGTATCTGAGAAATAGTCACTTCGTTTACAAAAATGAAATTGAAGCAAAAATAAGTGATTTCAAGAATATTTACAAAATGAAAGTGAAAGTGAAATCAGAAACCAAGACCAAAGAGTCAATACAGTTAATTAAAGCATTACAAAAAGTAAGCTATTTTGCTATTTTGCTAGCTATTTTGCTATTTTGCTAGCTATTCTGCTAGCTATTTTGTTGAGTGAAGTATAAGATCTCTCTGCATATCCGTTAGCTTGTGGGTATTTTGGTTTTATATGTCAGTGTTGTATTGCCTCCTTTACCATATACTGTTTTACCTCCCTTGATAGGTATAGTGGTCCATTATCTGAAACCACCCGTTTTGGTAAAGCATTTGTGTTTATAATTCGGCAAAGGATGGGTTCTAAGTGCTGATGTAGAATTAGTAAACTCTATTTCTGAAAATCGCCATTTCTGGTATATAGCAACGAATATTTAGTGTCCATTGGGGAACGATCCTGGGCAATCAATTTTGACTTTCTCACAAACAGCATCTTGTCTCCATAAATTTCGTCAATGCTGTAGCTGGTTTCTCTCGTGAAACGGCTTGACAGGCGCTGCATTTATTTATTTATTTCTCTCCCATTGCGACGAATCCAAAGAAGAATATTGCCTTGGTTTTGTGCTGGCAAATGGTACTGTTATTACGATTTTATTTTGTTTCAAGATCAATCAATCCGTGAATGTGAAGTCTTCTTTGCAAATATTGTAATGTTACAGTGTCCAACCTTTTCGTTCTGGATACTTCTGTTAGTTCTCTAATTTGTTCTAATGGTTGTTTTTGTTAAAGTTGCCTCTTCTATATCTTCTAAACCTATCGACTTCTGGTGTGGCAAATTTTGCTATATTTTGACTACAGAAATCTGATATATTTCCATCGCTTTTCGTATGTTTCAGTCCAAAGTTTTACTCTTGAAGTCTCTTAAGTATTTTCTCTAATCGTAAAGGTAGAGTTTTGTTCGGATTGTTCGATAAGTAGAATAATGCTTTATGATCTTCTTCTTGTGAGGACTAAGCTGAGACGTTCTCTTTATCTCCGAATATTTCTGTTCTGTTTCTGTTAAAGAACGGGACGAATATGATATAACTTTGTTTCCTGGCTATGGTTTTTGTAACCAAGTTCCGGGAATTCCGTAAGAACTTGAGTCGGTATAAAGGATGATTTCGAGGTTACTGTCAAAATATGCAATGCACTTGTCGCTTGTTAATTTGTTTTTTAACTCGTTAAAGCTCTCTTCACATTCAGCATTCTATTCAAATGTAGTGCTTTCTTTTGAAGTTGTCTTAAATGGTATCTTTTAGTGCTGTGATCATTTATAAAACGTTTTAAATATTTAAGCGGTGCATTTCTGGCTACTTTTATCTTACTTTCACTAGAATGCATTCTTACTTTCACCAGAATGAATGCATGGATTTGGTGAAAACGTAACCATAAATTTGGTTGACATTTCCCATTTTAATGGAGTTGAGTTGATACTGTTGTAAGCAATATGGTTAGAATATTCTCGTGTTTGACTATTATAATTACATTCTTGACATGACATCAATGTAAAAATGCTTTCTTAAGAGCAAACGTTCCCAAGCCTTGAATGTTCTTAGAATGTTCTTAACTTTTAGACCTTCAAAGTCTTATTGTTTTAAAATTCTTTAAATAACAACCGTCTTATTAAAAAGAGGGTATCGGTTTCAGCCATGGTGTAGGTTCAAACGGCTACGTCCTCCAATATACCTTCCTTCACCAGTAGATTTAATTCCTGATTGGCTGTTTTTCTGAGAGCAAAGGGGATTCTCCGCTCTTTTTGTGAAATGGGTGGGAAATCTTTATCGATATGAGATTTTATCGAATAATCTCTTAAATATCCAATTTTATTTTCAAATACAGTGTTTTCAAATTTGTTTATCACTGGATTAATTCTAGCGGTATGTTCTCCTTGTTATCCGTTGGTTTTGGTGTTACATTGTTTACGAAATTCAATTCGTTCAAATTCTTAGGTGGAGGACTAAAGTTTTATTTGGATGAGTTTTAAATTTATGGGGATGTTTATATGAGAGGAAGGACGCGACGATTGGACAAAGTTAAATAAAATAGGACAAAGTATGAGATCCCGCTCCCTTTAACATTTCTACTTAAAATTATTTCCGTGTTTATATGAACTGCCCCAGAATGATTTCGTGAACCCGCTTCAGCTGGGACATCTTTTGCAATATACACACTCTTTCCCAGGACAATTTCTAAAAAAGGATTTGAAACAGCTTCAAACTATTGAATTTTAAACAATGAAAAAATTATAAACAATTAAAAGTTGTTTCATGTTGTCCCCTCCGACTGTATGTTGTTTCATGTAAAGAAGAGATATTATCATCTAGTTTTTTATCCTGTATTGAAAACAATCTGTCCCGTCTTCCATATAAACAGCCCCTTACACACGCATTTCCGCTCAATAAATTTTCATGTTTGGTATCGACGACGTCAAATGTTTCGGTTGTTACAATTTCACTCGATTCGACTAAAAGTTGTAGGCACCCTTTAACTGTTAAATCGGTGTTTCGGACCCATATGTGAAAACATTTACGTTAGATTTCCTTCAGTGTAACTTGCAATTTAATCGTTTTAATCGTTGGGATAAATGTTTTCATATTAAAAGTATTAATGCTTGCTCTCCACTGTCCATTAAAACCTGCACTTTCTGTCTTTCTACTGTAACTAGGTATGGAATTTCGTGTTCTTTCTAACTGTCCGTTTATGAAATTTATATATATCGCTTGACTCAAACACAGTAGAGATAGCAAACTATATATTGTAAATTTCATCAGATTCAGTATAGGACTGTTTGATCTATGGATGGAATAAATTTCGATTTGACTAAAAGTTCACTCAAAGTTTTCGTCGGATTTCGGAACGATTATATACGCAATTTGTTGTTCGTAGTGTTCAGTTGATGGAATTTAGTTCAATTTGATGTTTGATTTCTTTCGTAGGGTCAGTGAAATTAGATCTACTTTGCATTTTCTTTCATGAATTTAGAATTGTTGAATAGTTTCATCGGACATCTGTTTCATTTGGCGGAACTGGAATATATTTCATACTTGCGGCTCTCAGATATTTTAATAACTTATTCATAAGTTTTTTCCCTCTGATATAACGTTTTTGCACTTATCAAAACCATCATCGCCAATATAGATTAGTAGTATACAAGATTTTTGGATTTCTGCATAAGCATAGAAATCCATTACAACCGTTCGTGTTTTTCTTCTTTTTCTTCGTTTTTTCTCTGTCTAGCATGAAGCGCGGAACCATCAATTACGCATTTTAAGTCAAGTTGGCACCTCAATATTACAATCTTTGCCGTGAAAGAAAATGGCAGACATGGCAAAACGTATATTTATGAAGTTTTTATTTTGGTTTGTTAATTAGCTGCTCTTTCTGTTCTTCTTACATGATCAGTAAATGTTGCAGAAATCCTTTTGCCTGTAAGGGCATCTATTTTAATTAATATTTATGGCTGCCGTACAATTTTAAGATATAATGTTATGGTTTCGTGAAATTCTTGCAGTAAGAACCTTCCTTGAGTTCTTTGAATTCAGAGAGAAGCCTTGTGTAGATATCCAAAACTTACATAAAAATTGCATGAAAATCTGTAATGGAAATTATGTTAACAAACAGCAGTACACTCAGCCTATAAGTGTAGTTTTGGTCTATACACTTTGTTTTTTTCCATTTGATCGTGCCGACCAACAAACAAGTTGGTAGCTACAAACGTTCGACCAAATGTGCCAGCAGATCCTGTAACAAGCCCAAAATGAAAAAAATCGACCATAGTGTATAGATCATAATGAGTCAGCGGCGTTTTATATTTACAGCACAGGCTTTAGCACATACCCTATTACCTCGGTTAAGGGCGCTGCGCCCTTAATAAGGACAATTAAAATTTCGGGAATTTTTCAAGAAAGAAAAACGACGCCTTACTTTTCAAGGTTAAAAAACAAAATGTGTTAAGAAGTACAGGTATTTTCACTTAAATATCAATTACATTGACCTCCTCGTCATCGCTTTCTACATGTACCTCTTCTTCTTCTTCACTGTCTTCTTGTGTCTCGCCGGTCTCGTTCCCACCATCCGCGTCTGTTGACTCATCGGTAATCTCCTCCTGCTCCTCTTCCAGTTGTGATGCAACCATCTCGTTTAAATATTCGTTCACTTCTTGTATCACCTCTTCAGGAACCTCACGTGTTTTTATTGTGTTTTGAAGTCTCGAATGTAAATTTGAATTGCTTCCGTTGTATTCAATATATCCACATTCACGAAACCCTTTGAGGATAAGGTCGTCAGAGGCAATCTTTTTCCATGCTTCTTCGGCCCATTCAGTCACAAGTTGGTATGATGCACGTTTTCGGTTGCCCTGTTCTGTATATTCCGCCTCCCCGTTTTCAATCCACTCTTCCCAACGATCTTTTAAAATATCTTTAAATGGCTTATTTACGTGCGTATCAAGAAACTGTAATAATGGTGTCATACCTCCGTGGATAATCTTTATATCACTGTTCGCATCTCGAAATGCTTGTTCAACTTCATCACCAAGATGAGCTTTAGCAGAATCCATGATGAGAATTGATTTACCTGTGTTAAAAAATCCACCTGGTCTTCTTTTCCAGATGCGCTACACGTAAGTTTCTTTCATCATAGAACATTTCATTGTTCCACCCTTTGAACCAAGCACTTGCATTCCTGGGGGGTATTTACCTGGAGGAGCCTTCACCAAATTTTTAAATATTATTAGTGGAGGAAGACGAAAGGGAACAAATCCATTTCCTGTATTCTTTACTCCTGCCGTTAAAGCAACAGTGAAACGAAGACGCTCTGCACCTGTGGTCTTGACTTTAACCGTTTGTACCCCTTTTTTGTCGATAGTAGAAGATCGAGGAATGTCAAAGTAACACGGAGTTTCGTCCATGTTTGCTAGATTGGAAAATTCACCTATGTTCTGCATTTCCTCAAGGAAGCGCTCAGCAATCTCTACAGCATTTTTGGGTATTTTCTGACCCACACTTGTCACTCGCCGATGAACTAAACCATTTCTGCGACACATTCTCATAAACCAGCCCCTTGACGCTTTAAATTCATGTTGCATATTAGGATAGAGTTCTGGAAATAATAATTTAGCTTTTCTGCGGATCTTCTTTTCAGTAACAGTGATTCGTTCTTTACGCTGACTTTCGATGAATGCAAGTATAGCCTCGTCCAACAAAGGATAAGCGGATTTTCCAAACTTAATCTTTCGTCTTTGGTCTGTGCGTATCTATAAGAATATAATTATATCGTATTATTGTCTGCTAGGGTTTGCATACATGATCTTAAAATGTGGGAAATTCTAAATTATTTTAATAGTAAAAAGTTTGACCTACCGCTCTATTCTTAAAAGCTTTAAATATAACGTCTTTTTGGTGAACCCATCTTTGCAAATTCTTCCTGTTAATATCGAATTCGTTTGCAGTCTTTGATATGTTGTTACCATTCTCTTCTAAACGAGTCAAAACTCGCTTTTTAAATAAAAGAGTATAGCTTCTCATTTTTGCAACTCAAATTTAAAATGCCATTTACTTTTATCAATCATCGCGGTATTATTGCTATGTTAAATCGAACTCCAATTCGAATGCTAAAAATTCGATTGCTTGAAAGATAATAACTAGAGAAACTTAAAAGATAATAACTACTTTAATAATTAGTTTTGTGAAACGTTAAATCGTGTTAAATCGTGTCTTACCTTCGGCTAGTCAAAACTGAGATCATGGCAAGAACAAATGTTTGTACTCCGTACGTTTTTGAATTTGAAAGTTACATAACTGGACACCATGTTTATAAAGATATCTGGACTCCTATCTTGGGTGAAAAGTTGGCGACAGCAATGGAACCACAAAATCCGCACGACAAATATGCCATTAAAGTTACGAAAAGCGACGAAGTAGTTGGGCATATTCCTCGTGATATTTCCAAATATTGTACCGCTGCATTATGTTGTGGGATCATTAGTTGTGAAGTGACGGGAAAAACAGAACAAACGTGGGAATGGCCTTGAAGTGCCATGCAAATACCGCCTAAAAGGGCCGTACTTTGTTGTAAAAAAAATTGAATGTATAATTGAAGATTATTTCAAGAGAATTAACTAAAAATATTTGATTTTGGTTTTTGATAGTTTCGTGATGTTTTTCATGTTTTGGACGGGTTAAGGGCGCATGCGCGCTGCTCCGTTTAAGGGCGCACTGCGCTCTTAAGTGAGGGGCGCCCTTAACCGAGGTAATAGGGTACGCTGCGTTCGTTATACTAACACGGGCACCACAAGTGACGTCATAATGATACGGCAACGACCGAAACAATCTTTCCAGCGGCAGTGACCGTGAGTCCCCTTTTACGTAAATTTTGGGCAAAATATAATTACTTTGAAGAAACAAGCTTTACCAATGACTTTTTTTATAACTCAAATAAGAAAAATTCATTCTCCTTTAAACAATTTTAAATTTAGATAACTTTAATCTGATCTTTTCTTACTTACGATTTTTTAGAATAATATGACTTTACAAACCTGAGATAGTATTGTCATCACATTCACAGATTCCTCATCACAATTGGTTATGGCAACAGAAGTGTTATCTTATTATGAAATTTGTTGAAATAGATAATTACATAATATATATCGAATAAGGGATCAGAAATGACTGCAGTCACCTTTTCTGAAGTCAGGAGTTCGAGAGAATATGCGCATAATTTTTATAAGGTATATAAAAAAGAACAAAGAAAACAAAACAACAGGAATGTAAGAAAACTTCATAACATTGTCTAGCTAACTTTTTTTCATTGTAAACAAAATGAGCATCTAGTTTTTGTTACTATGGGAGAGATTGAAGTATTACTTTGGACAATGCAAAGTATGGAGAGATGAAAGATGATGGATAGTTTTTATTTGATATGATAAGGTAGATTCCCAACAATGAGTAATCGGTGTTATTCAAGAGGGAGTTAAGACAAACTGACTGCCGATTTTGCGTGCCAATTTTCGATGCTTAACACACACTTAGCCCATTACACGATCATTAATTTTTATGATGTCATTACAGATAATGTTAATACAATAGTAATACAATAGCATTTATAATGTCGCAAAGTAGAGGGAATATCAAGCTAAAAATTATAATTCAGATAGTGCCTTAAAAGCATGTAAACATTTGAAAATCATTTATATTAGTGCAGACTTCAGGAAATTTGTTTGCACTTCCATTTTTTTTATATATCCTGTACAGTTGTGTTTGAGATCTTGATAACCTTCTTTGTATAAATTTAAAGCATTTATAGCTCTCTAATTGTAGAAACATTAGTTAGACTTCTTGATAGTCAATATTTCATAGATTGTGTCACAAGAATTTCGAAATTTCTACAATACAAAAACAGTTCTTTTAAATCCGTAGGAATAGAAAGATCGCTACTCCTTGCAATGATTAAAGCCGGTTGTTTTCCACTAGACGGAATTTTTAGTTCGGAGCTGCTATTGTTTTCTTCACGTGATCATTAATTGAGCCAATTGATTGGTTTGCGGAATATTCCACGGCGGAAAAGTTGAACTTGATCCTACTTTTCCGCGGACGCTTTTGGCAGAATTTATAAAAAAAAAAATGCCGCTGGAATGCAAGCAAAATGTTCCGCCTAGTGGAAAACCGGCTTCAGGGCTTATTGTTTATTTTTTAAATTTTGTCATTATCGCTGCCTGGAACACTTTACTAAAAGGAACAGTTTAATAAAATTCTGTGGTTGCAGTTATTTTGGTGTAAGGCCTATCAAAGGGGTCTTAAATATTTTGCTACCGTGTTATTGCCCCTTGTTGATAATTGCTTGATACGTCGCGTTAAGGTCCTCGCCGTATTGATGTAAGCCATTTGGTTGGATGGTGCCGAGTTTGCATATGAATTTATCTTCGGTTAGCTCACGTTAGTGGGCACTTTTAATACGGTTTTGCATGATGCTGATATCAATATCTTCTTTAAAGTTATAATCAGTAACAATTAAGTTTCGCGAATGAGCTCTCTTTAGATTTTTCAAGGGATCATACTTTCGGGAATGTTGTGAAAACTCGCAAAAGTTTCTTCCCCAAATGTTTCTTCGTAAGTAACCTTACGTCAGAAAGATATTTTACATTCTATGGAATAGAAAAGGTGTTAACTTCATTGTGATGCTCTCTTTATAAAGACTTTATCTATTAGAATTTGACTGTAGATCCAGTCATCTGTACATGGAATGTTATACAGAGATGACCGCATTATAGAGATTCCACTGTATTTAGGAGGAACAATTGTGTCATCAAAAAGAAATTTGAACTTACTTTCACACTCCAAAGTTTATATATGTCCACATTTAATTTTTCAACAAGAAGAAATTTGTGAACCACACTTACCTGTGACAGTTGTAATGAATAACGAAATCTATAAATAAGTAGAAAAAATGACGTCAGATAAATTTGATTTATTTATTACTTTAGCAGCGAAAGCGAATACCGTATTAAAACACCCTCCTCCTCCTCTTTAACCCTATTAAACAACCTTCTTATAACTATTCTTGTTTGTTATTTGAACGGTTTTTTTACTTAGTTTGCCAAAGATTCAAATCCAGTATTTCGGACGGATTTTTCGTTTTTATTTATGATAGTATTTTTTCGATGAAGACGTTTTTGTCTTGTTTGGTCGATTTTTTCTCTCTTTGCCTCTTATACATTTAACAAAAATAATTAAAATAAGATAAGTATCAATGGTTTCTGCTCACATGTATATTTATTTTGTCTTAAGCAATGCTGTTTCTTTATTAAGCCTTGTTTACACTTATGATTCTTTTTTACACATAACATGGCGTCAGAGTAACTTAGGCTAAGAAGTTTAAAATTCGGATAATGAGTTTGTATCTATTTTGTTCGTATTGCGACTTAGTTTTGAATTTTGAATTTTTGAACAGTCGACTAAGAAAAATCAGAGTACTTGTAGTTGCAGTACCATTTTTTATATTCTTCCTTGTGGGATCAAAATGTGTTATGACGGTTTATGGTTACATTGGAATAGCTGAAATGTATTTCTCAGTGTATAACTGGATTGTATCCGTATACCTGTTGATAATTTATGGAAGATCTATAATATTAATGCGTGAACACAGAAAACTCACATCCCAATTTAACATTCTTTCCAAAACCGATGCAATAGTAACTAAACTGTCATCAATACTATTAGTGGCAGTTTTCATTTTGTACTTTCCATAAAAGTGATGATTTGCACTATGAGTTTACCTGAAAGTAAATTCAAATTCACCCATCGATCTTATGAAACTAGAACAGGGTCTGCTACCATATTACTGAGAGGACCGAAGACTAGCAAATGATAGTTGGGGTGGGATGGTTGGGGCCTAATACGTTCACGGAGAAAAGGTCGATTTTTGAATTACTTGTTCGTATGGTGCATAGTCGCATATACAAAATGTCTAAAGAACTGACGCACATTCAGTTGAAAACTCTCGGAATCAGCATCTTTTTCATGGTCGTCATCTTGTTGATTGGCTGTTCTGTGACAACTTCAAAGAAGATGGAACAATTTGATTTTCTGTCTAGTCTATATTTCTGGTTTGTCAGCTTAACAACCATCGGTTACGGCGGTTACGTTTTGCACCATATGGTTCTTGTTCCCATTATGATGTATAATATTTACCATTATTATGTTGGACGAAACGTAGTTACGAGACTAATTTATTCAAAAATTTATTCTATAATGTCAAAATTAACAAAGATCTTATTTAGAGAAAATAAATGAGTTGCCTTACAGGCAGAAGGATTTCTCTATAATATTAGCTGATCATTTTTAAAGTGGAATTTATAGCTATTTCTTAAGCTATTCGTTTCTCCTTAAATAATTGTCGTTGTTTTCAAGTTGGTAATACTAGACCCATATTTATACATACTGTTCAAAAAGGTTTTTCCTAAATTCTTTTACAGATTATATAACAGTTTTAAATGTACGGCGATGATTAAACCTTTCTTGAGACCTGAAAAAACCTTGTTTTATGGAAGACTCAGCTGCACAAATGATATTTGCATGGAACGGCATCGAATGATAGGACGCACGTCATGTATAATTCAATAAAAAGATGGGTGAAGCGGAATATGTGATAGTTAAGATGAATATGTGAGAGTTAGGGACATGTACTCATATATGTTTCTGGAAACGATAACAAATTGTTTTCTCGTGAACCAGTATTCTTTCTATATTATTTGAAGAGAGCGTGTAAACCATTACAATTTGCTAGTTTTAATGTTGGCAATTGTCTTGGGAACAGCAAGAAAAGAAGTATCAATTAAGGAAAATTTAAAATAAATATATAGCGGGGACACTATTTCCAGGAACGCAGATATTCTTTCTATTTGAATTACTTCTGGTTCTTGAATTCCTGAAAAGTTGTATGAAAAGTTGTATTCCCCTTTTGTTAAATAAATAAATTTTTTGCTATAAACTTTGTCTGTGCATCTAATATTGCAAAAAAAAATTATCGTGATTCGTCTTTTAATTTAATTTCTTTTAATTAATGTTGTTTTCATTTGAAAACAATGAAGAATTGTTGTAATAATGCAAATCAGATAATATTCCACGGTCAACAAACTTTTTACAAAGATTTTCTGGTCCGAACAATTTCTTAGCATGGACCACACTGAGTGTTCGAATGTTCGTTAGATTTGTTAAGAATAGCTTCATTTAACTTTAAATACACTCCTGAAGCTACAAATTTATTTCTAATTTTACTTTACATTCTGCTACCCATAACGCTTATGCCACTTTATTCCCACTTCATTACAACTTATCATTGCATTTTACCTAATCTCAAATTGTATTTCCAGATAAGGAAATTGTTTCCATGTGGGGAAAATATTGCCGTTTTAGGAGAATGTGATAAAAATATTTGTTACTTTTCCATAATAGAATAAAATTAAAACATGACTAAAAAAACAATCGAAAGAAAATAAATTGATTTATAAACTTACGAAAGCAATCCACATCTTGTTAAAATTATTTGCACAAAAATGTTGCCGATTTTCTGTTTTTCTTTTCAACTAAACTTGTGGTTGAAAAAAATATTAATTTATAAATTATGGAATAAGGAATACTATATATTTCTTCTTGTATTTTAATGTTGCCATATCCCTGTATAAATAATACTGAATAGAAAACAATTGTTAATTTGCAAAGTAAAGTTGAACTAGGCCGTCAGCTGCTAATAAATGCTTTTAAATGCTTAAAAATAAGTTTCGTAGCACTCAGAAGGAGGCCAGCGAGATTTTTATTGAAATTCTCCCTAGAATCAAAATAACTTAGTTGCTCTCATCTCGCAATTGTAATTCACACTGTTCTAAGGAAAATAAGATCTCGTTCTTGACAAGAAGGGGAATTGGGACAATATAATATTTGGTGCGTAGTGGAGTTATCGTCAGTTTCGTACGTTCGTACATAAATTATATTCAAATCATGATTTATCAACATAACAATATACCTTTTTCGTTACATGTCGTTTATCTATCAAGAAAACAACCGCACCTTGTTTAGTCATAAGAAATACTATATTTTGCTTCTTGTATCTCTGTATAAATAATTTAAATGAACAATGCAATAAACCTCGAGTATTTCCACAAAATTCCAATTTAAGAGATGATGATTACAACTTGGATTGGTCGAACTTAGTCAATTTTGGACTAATTTCCTCTTCGTGAAAATGGAAGTTTATTGCATAATCTGGACTCCTTTGTTGTGTTTTCGTCGAAATGTGTCAATTCGAACTCTTTTCTGTAAAATGGTTGGAACGACTTTTTTTTCTACCATTGTTTGGAGCTCGTTAATTATTCATGAGATTATTAAACAATTTTTGATTTCTTAGGGAGTTTCCACCCAAATCAGTATTTTGAAAGTTTTCCATGAACTTACTAAATCATTTATATCTGTTTGATGAAGTATAACATCGTCCCTTGTCGAAAAAGAGGCTGGGTTCGATATTCAACAAATTGAAAGTACGTTAAATCTCGTATTCGTTAAAACAGGAATTTCCAAAGGTTTGACCTAGAAAGAAATACATCCAAAACCAAGTGTATTAAAATTTTGTTTACTGGATCGTTGTATATAAATAAAATTTTACTTTCTTGTTGATAGATTTTATAGTTGAGGCAGCACTAGTTCTCTTCATGAATACGTTTTCCGTAGTTTAACAATTTGGTTGATCGAGAATAATGTCTATTGTAAATGAAATTGAGATTTTTCCTGGGAAATAAAAGCAATTCTGTACGCGTTGCTCAAGAAAATGCCCATAAATGATTATGTGAAAAAGGAAAAAATATCTACCTTTTACACGAGCCTAAAATAATTATGAATCACTATACAAGGGCTTCTCTTCTCGTCTTTGTGAATACAGCGAAGAAGGTCCACAATGACGAGAAGCCTTGGAAACGAAGTTTGTTTACCAAAAATGCTTGTATATTGTATTTTCATATAACGTCAATCCAGGTAAATACAGAAGAGAGAGTTATATCAAGAAATCTCAAATATTTGAATGGTGTTTTGTTATTTATAAATTTGTGAATCTTTTTTTGGGCTTTTCTTTGGCTTTTGGGTACAGGAGGTATGATTTTGTCCTTAATTCAAAGCGTTTACTTCTGAAAAAAAACCCACATCTAAATCATTTACCATTAAGCAGAATTCTAATTTTGATATTCGCGCTTAAAGTGTACAACTGTAAATAGAGGGGAGGGTCCATCCAATTGCTTTGTTTACATTACAGTCGGTAATACTAGACTCATATTTATACATACGATTTAAAAGGTTTTTTCCCACATTCTTTTACAGATTACAGTTTTGAATGTATGATTTAACCTTTCTAAGGGTCTGGACATAACCTTGTTTTATAAAAGACTTTACACAGCTGTATAAATGATATCTGCATTGAACGGCATCGAATGATAGGAAGCACGTCATGCATAATTCAATAAAAAGATGGCTGAAGAAGAAAAGAAGAGAAGAAGTATCAATTACGGAAAATTTGAAATATGTCCTTTCCTATGTTTACTGAGGCTTTACAATGATTCACAATTCGTGTATCGAAAGTTCGGGAAGATCCTATATAGTTGGACACCATTTCCAGGAACGGAAAAACCCTTTCCACTTGAAGTCCAAACCTCTATTTAACGGACACCTCCTTATAAGGAACATATTTTTTGTACCGATGGTGTCCGCTATAGAATGGTTTCACTGTATTTTAGAAAAAACTGCAAAAGTTGGCAAAATAGCAGTATACAGAGAAAGCAGTGTTGAATACTGGCAGGGTTTTTTCGTAACATAGCTTATTTTTTTTTCTCGTGTTCGTGTATCCAGGCAAGAGACCCTGGGTAGTAGAGTATTTCCTTCGTTAAAGGGGAAAACTTCGTTTCATCGAACAAATATATAAGTTTGTAGTTTCATTAGGCAAGCAATTACTAGTCTTTTCAAAAAGAACATGGAATTATCGTGTATCAAGATGAAATACTTCTTGCTCGTTACCATAGCGATTACTGCTTTCGCATTGAATGACGTCACGGGATTGTTATGGAGTGGCAGGAAAAGGAGCTTGCAATTCGTAGTAAGATTATTTTATTTTAATTTTTTTGGGGAGGAGGGTGGGGGCGGGGTCTTGAATTCTGTTGTATGACATTGAAATTTTTGTAAAGAAATACTTTTCAGAAGATCTGAGTATCAGTAACAGTAATATTTAGTACATTTATTATTATCATGGTTGATGACTGTAATTTTTAAAAGGTTGTGACGGACGTACGTCAGAATGATTCTATCAATTTAAACAAAACGTTTACAACTCTTATTACCATTTTGTGAAACGCCTTCAGAAAACATGTTGGAACACCGTATTTCCTTCAATAAAGCCTCCTTCCTCGAATAAGTGTTCTCCTTTGATAAGTGACCCTTCTGGAAGTTCGATTTTTAAACAGGTGCCTCCTTGAAGAAGCGCTCCCTCACCCCAAGAAAATAATGAATGGAAATTTATTTTTCCTGTTATATTTTTACCTTTCTTCAATTACAGTGTATAGAAAGGTAGTATCATAATGATTTCATTAACGAGCTCCTTTCCCCCTGTTTTTTCCTAAATACGCGCCCCCTTCTTGAAAATAGGCGCCTCCCTTGAGTAAGTTAGCACGTGAAGTTGTATTTCATAATGATAATTCAGTAAATATTACTCAAATTCGTTAAGAAGCGCCATGCATGTATGTTCATACGAAAATGTATTGACAATAAACTCTGTGAAAACTTCTATGATTATTTTGAAGTTATGAAACATGGCAGGCATACACGAAACAACAACTTTTCCATCAAACTGCCACGGTTCAAAACGGAATTTGCCAGAAAATCAGTTTATTTCTCAGCTGCTAAATTGTACAACGATTTGCCAGCTGAGATAAGAAAACTAGATTCGCTTGACAAATTTCGTAATAGTTTAAGGTCTCATTTCGATTGAACTTTTATTGTGACGTATTTCTTTCTTGACTTACCTAGATTTAGTCGTTATGTGTCCCTGAGTTTGACTTAATTTCTTACTTTGGTACTATGAATCTCATTTCATTTTGTTTTAATTTGATGAATGTTTTTAACTTTTTTAGGTAATTTTTAACTGTAATACTAGCACAGGACCTGCAATGATAACAGCGTATTTTATTATGCTGACGTGGTCATCCTGTTTGTAAATATTCGTAAATAAATAAATAATGATAATTAGTAAGCATGAGGCTACCAAAATCTTCATGACAATTGATTGAAAAGGGTATTTCCGTAACACCGTCACCGTTCACCTAACTTAGCGACAATGAGAATGTCTGTCCGTCACAGGTTCATAAAAAAACACTTCTCGCGATACCATTGTTCACATAATTGGTATTCGAGCCACTCTTTGCACAATGTCAAGGAGGCTTCATAGCCGCCACGTGTATCTTGGCCTCCTTCTTTTTCGGACAGTTTGTAATCAAAATCGACATCTAAAATATCTTAGCAACAACTATACACTTGAGCAGAATTGTTTGCCGATGAATACTGTTACTTTAACTATTCAACTATTGGATATCGTTATTAAAATAATTCAAATCAATAGCTTCATGAAGAACCTTTCAGAGAACTGGTAAGGAAAAATAAATTATTCGTCCGTCACCCAAATTTTCTGTTGGTGAATGAATTATGTCTGAAAAATGAAAATTTCGACATGATACTTTTCAATTTTGATGTTTTCTCATCGAGGAAACATCTTTCTACCAATAAATAATCAGTTTTCAGCAAAATTTGAAACTTTAATATTTTGTTAAAAAGCAACGAATTTCGTAAAAACCTCAAACCTTCAACCCCATCAGTGTCGCTCTCGTTCTCAAGCTGAGTGCTAAGCTGACTGGATCGATTCACACTGTTATACCCGCTGGCATGACTCAGCCAGGATTTGAACAGAAATTTAGCCTGAATTTAGCCTGCATTCAGATTATTCATACCAGGCTATAGTTTATCCTCTTACATATCCCACTCAGGCCATTTATAAAAGATTTCAGTAAGGCGTTTACAGGTGAGTGCGTTTATTGAAGGGAGGGCATTTGTAGTGAAGGGCGTTTATTGAAGGAAGGGAGTGTTTTGAATAAAAGAAAGTGTCATCAAAATATTTCAAAATAGTTTTCTTTAATGATTTGAAGAAAACCTTTGCTTACGGAAAATTCATATTTTTTTCAAGGACTTGAAACAGGAGGAAAAACCAACATACACATGGTGCAAGGACATACAATGTGCGGACATATCACCTTGTAAAAATGTCATACGTAAAACATTTTCGTGTTGTCCCATGTGTGGTAAGTGACATGAAACATATTTATTTCTCTTTTATTTTGTTTATTTATTTATTCATTTATTTATTTATTTATTTATTTATTTGTATGTTTATTTACTAGTAACTGATCGTGTCGAAATACGGGAAAACCGTAAAACATCGATAACAAAGCTGACACGACAACTTACAGGTAAAGATACATTTAAAACGCTTGTGATATAAGCTGCTCTTCTCTCTGATATTTTGATTGTACAAAAAGGCCTGAGAACGATGTTGTAACAGCAGCAATTCTTTTACTTTTTAGATTGATGGAAAACAAAACAAACATTCGTAATATTACGAAATATAAAAAAAATCGAATTTGTTGTTGTGATTCTTTCTTTCTTACGTCAGCATTACGTCAGCATTTAAATGATGCTCGTCGTTCTTTATTGCGATGTGTCATCCCGTTGTCTGAGAGGCTGTTTATATGAGACCTAAAGTGAACTCAAACCGGTTTGAAATGAAAAATTTCACTTCCATACATGATGAAATTCTTATTACTGTTTACATGACTTCGAGTGAAGTGAAACTCACTTCGGGTGTAGTTTCACTTCGGTCAAATTGACCGAATTGAAATCCCAAACTGGTTTGAAATTTCCATGTAAACACTGCTCCCCGAAGTGAAAGTCTGTTTATCGATTGATCTGGTTTTTCTATAGGGCACATGCGTAATTGTTTTCATGCACATGCGCAACTCTTGCTAGTTTGGTGAGATATACCACTCCGAAAGGATTTTCCGCCATTATGTTCAAATTAACTAGAAATAATCCGCTGATTCAGCAAAAAAGATCCGTGCGTACTCAGATGGACTTCACTTCGGGTTGCTCAATTTTTCAAAGCGGTTTGAAATCCCAAATTTGTGAATATTAGCTATAAAATGCATAAAAGAAAAAAATGAAAATAAACGCATTGGTGATACAGACTGAAATTATGTTTTTATTTCACTCACGTCGCCGTCCAAAATGAATTGGCCATTAAGGGCTGTTTTTGGCCAATCATCAACCTCCACAAAAAAATCTTAACTGAAAAGTTCCAAAAGTTGTTGCCACCCTTCAAAAGTAACTTTTTTTTTACTTTCTTAATAGTGTAACACCACAATAAACATCATATTCTGATCGACAGAACGTCCTTTTCATAGTTGTAGATGATCGATATAATAAGCCTGGTTGGTCGAGATGTTACTTCAGATGCTTCGTTTAAAAGTATTTGTGAGGGAAGAAAGGGAAAGTAAAAGAAACATAATTTTCTATTTTACTTCACTTATTTTTCAATCAAGAAGAATAACATTTTTTCCCGCAATTTTAGAATTTGGCCATTCTTTTCCTTTCTGACCAAATTTTGGTCCTAATTTATTCAAAACACAAATTTTGGCCAATAAGGGCCAGTCAAATAGGAGTCCATAAAAGGTATCATGCATAAGAACGTCATTATTATTCGAAACGAGGCAAGTATTGTACAGAACCAACGTGACGTAATTTGGAAAAAGGTCTATTTCTCCATGCAATTACACATTGTCATTTTTTCTGTCGTTTGAAAAGGTTTACCGCTCCTTTCTGCTGATAATATGTGCAAATATACTTTCCCGAAAATCAGGACAAAAACTTCAGCACAATTTTATTTCAACGACCACAGCGGAACAAATTGATGTATTTGTATGTGAATAACGGCTTTTTATTTTATTCGATTTCCTGTGATAATCGAGTTAACAACATCATGAAAAAACCACCTTTGTTGCTAACGAGTTTTGAAAATAGGTGAATTGCAGCTGAGCCAACAAACTCTAAAGTTACCTGATCTTTCATTGACAGGGAAGAATTAGCAATTATGTGCAAAATAGGTAAGTAAACGAATCTTTCCCATAAATTTAGGAAATTACATTTTCTTATTTCTATATCATCAAATAAGAATTTGGAAGTGTTTGAAAGACTAGTTTGAAAGACATGGACAATTTGGGATTTTTTTCACCAATTATATTTTTTTGCCTTGTTGCATCAGCTTATTCTAGGATCTAAGTTTTATCTCCATTATTATTTCTTTATCTCCATAAACATTATTCATCTCCATTATTAAGTCAGATATACATATGTTTTTTTATAAAACAAAACCTTCAAAAGTTAAAAAAAACTTTTAAGGCCCGTTTTCCATTAGGCTGAATCATCCGCATGACTATAATTTGGCGGACTTTGTGCATGCTCTCTTGTCTAAAATTAAGATTTTTGAGGTACATATGACATCAATGTTGACATCAACATTGAACTTCTAAGGAGTTTTCTCAAGATTCAGTCATCCGATAGTCCTTATGGTATGAGTCGAAAAGCACTCCATTACATCGTATCTGACGAAAAAATACACAAGAAACTGTCACATTGATGAAGAAGCTGACGAACAATCACATTGCAATCTTCCAAGTCTTCTAGATTAATTTCCAGTACCGCTCAAATTGATCATTTCAAGCGATATGTAAGGGTACTATTCTTTCTACAAAATATTCTTTTTCTAGAAAACAATTGTTGATGTAGTCAGTATTCCTGGTAAGTATGACCATGATTGATTATTTTTGCTTTAGAAAAATGACTTTGTTACTACGAATTCTATTCATAATTTCGAACGAGTAAGCGGGATCCAGCATCTTCAAGCCCTCGTATGTAAACCACTAAAGCAAAGTTAATGTCAAATTTAAAAATTATCGTGAAAGTAGCCTTTCTGGAACTAATTAGAGAGTTGAAAAAGCGAAGTTTTTCGAAACAGTTGTCGCCATGACAATGTTCGTTCACATCTTTCTCTACCATTTTGATTTTAGCCACAACCAGCAAACCGTCGGTTGAAAAAGCGAAGCATTTTTGGTGTAAAGATGATGTTTGCGACGCTAATTTGCCATGTAGCATTGGTAACATTGTTCGTCCTTACTGGATGTGTTGCCCAACATGCGGTATGATAGACTTCACTCTCCATCGTTGATTTTTTTATTTATTATTAGATGAGAAGCTCTGATACTCTCATTGCTCTGTAATGTAAATACAGTCGGTTTTTGTGGTAGAGATCAGTGATGCAATCTGAAAGTTTATATCACACACAAAAAAAATAATCTTCTCTTTTTTCTTCAGAAACAATTCTTCTTTAGTTTGACCATAGTCATAAGAGATTGCAGTGTGATAGTTTTTTGGGTTTTTTTCTCTTACGGCTATGGCACGAACCTTAGGTCGTATCTTTTAGGCTTTTAGTTTTTAACGACTGAAAAATCAAACCTAAGACACTCATTGTTTTTTTATAAGAAACTTACCTGAAGGGGTTAGCCGTGAAAGTTTCTTAAAACGTCAATTTTCAGCCCTGAAAAGTTTCTTTAAGTTTCTTACTTACCGTTGGAAACAGTTTTAAATCCATCATAATCTTTCGTGTTTGGGGGCTGATGAGACAATGAAAATAGGGAAGTTTCTCGGTTAACTATTTCCCAGTTTTTTAGGTTTTTGACTAACCGAGCCCAGTTTCTTATAAACCGGGGTTTTTTGGGGGGTTTTTAAAAAGTGTTTTTTAAAAAAATTTCTAGCCTGTGTAAACCAGTTTGACGTGAAAGTCGAAGTTGGTCAGGAATTTCGATTGCAAAAACCAGATCAACCGTGCTACATATGCAAATGTGAGAGACGATTCTTTTGGGAAACTCCTTTCACAGATTGCAGGGAGGTGAAATGCCCGTTTAATCCAGACTTATTAAGGTGCAAAAAGAAGATGAAGCCGGCCGGAAGCTGTTGTGAAATATGCAGTATGTACAAGTTGAATATGATTTCTTAGTCTTCTTGATTTTTTAGTGCGGTTCTGTTCTGTTTCCCGAAATGCATTGGAGTAGTGGAATGATGACATATTAAATATTCTGTTCATACTGTGTGGTGTTATCTTTCTTTTCAGCTGACAAAAAAGACGCGAGTGAGGGATATCGCCCAGCCTTTCCCTCAATACCCGATTCCATGATAGATTTAAAGAAAAGAAATATTTAAAAAAATAAAAGATATTTAACTGACCAAAGTTGACATTGTATTTCTTATTCGTGCTAGTTCTACCATCTTTTCAACCGCAAACAGCTAGAAAGTAACTTTACACCATGGTCAAGAAGCCAGCGGGCGGGATGTGATAGATACAAATACCTTATTGGCCTTTTTTACACCCGCCCCTTTTACGCCGTTATTTTTGAAACGTCCAAACTCTCACAAATATCTAACGCCGGTCCTTTTGGCGCCAAATCATTAAAGCTATCGCTATTAAGAGCGAGCTTAAAAGGTATAACACGATTGAGGTTTTTATATAAAAGAAAAGATTGTTGTCTGCGTAACAAATTTTGTGGATACATTAGGTATTTTCGCAAGTTGTTTTGTTTTTTTTCAGAAATGCTCGAATTCTTTCGCTGGCATTGCTGTACTTAAAAATAACGTCTGTTTGACAATACAAGATTCGGTCATTCCGTCTTTCGTACAGCCGGTAACAATGACGCTATATAAGCCATCAAATAAGGGGCAGTAAAGGGTCCACTCCCAACTCTTTAGGTAAAATGTTTAAATGGATATAATCTTGATATTTTAAACCAACGCAGGCTTTACATACGCATGCATCGTTCTCTCACGCGTACGATATTGATAAGTGGACTAGCATCCCGTATAATAAGTGGATATCGGTCTTTAAAGGGGAGGAATACTGAAGACGGACCTCCTGTTTCACCAGTGTCACTTAAAAGTGGACACCTCTGATGCACTTAGAAGTATTTCAGCAAATTTAAATCTCGATCGAGAACAGCATGAGGCATGTACATAAGAAAACAGAATTTTTATGCATGCTTATGAGCTGCAACTTGAAGACATGACTTCAAGTAAAGTGTAACTTTAGTGGTTTTAGTGGTTGTGAGGAAGTGAAAAGGTATTATGCTTCACTTGTCGTTACTGACATGAGCTCCAAATTGACAAACTAGTCGCAGAAATAATCGTGAAATTAAATAACTTTCTTTCTTTTTTCCCTGCATGTTAAAAATGTATTTGATACAAAAGCCATTTAATGAGACATAGTTTTCATAAAAGATTTCAAGAAATTGATTTTACCTATATGAAAGTAATTAAAAAATTTAGATGAAACCTTGTCTGTTTGAGCAGCTGCCCATGCCAAACTCGTCTCCAGTGCTATGATCTTTGATTTGGACTTCAACATTCTCTATCTTTTGTTTAGAAATAGTAAGAACACGCAACGAATTGTGGGAGAAATATATATAATCAGCATATTCCTGCAATGCAAAAAGTATGCCAAATGCTAGATAGCCTATACTTGCTCGTTTGAAGATCTGTACGAAGAATGGAGACAGAGAATACAAAACTGGCGAATGAAATCAAACAAACCTGCTGAAGGTTAAAAATTTTCAATCTATTTGGTAAATAATAAGAATATTATCTAAACAATATTTATACATTCTCTCAACAAAATAACTATGTTGCTATCAAATAAAGAGGGCCTGTTTTAAAACATCGGCTGAGATATAACTAGCGCATACAAGAAGCAAAGGCTCGTGACATATTCTCGACATAATTAATTAATCCATTCAAACAGCATGAGGGTGCTGCTGTTCATTTCATTCATGGTAATTTTGTTGAGTGGGGCAGCTGCTGATGGTTAGTATTGTTGTACGATCTTTGACAAATTATATCCGCTGGAAACATTGAGACACTTGCTACCTTCCCCAAAATATGTGAATGCTTTTCTGGTGTGTCCTTTCGTCTACAGCTAGCTTTGAGTTTTTAAACGAGTTGTTTGAGATTTTGTAACTATATGCTCCATACAAAGTTTCGCTGACATTTAGGCTTTGTCTCAAGATGTTTGATATTGTTGTTTTTTTCAGACAGATGTTTAAAAGTTGACTGTCCCACTGTTAGTAACTGCAAGAGGAAATATACGCCCGCAGGTGAATGTTGTCCGGTATGCGGTAAGTACTTAAGGCCATGTTTAGACAGCTGAAATAGAGTATAATGTAACGTAAGGTGCTAATGGGTCTCGCAAATGAAATAGCACTTCCTTCATGTGTGTTTTGATTACAGTCAATTTTTCTTTCTTCGTGACTTCGTTGATTTCATTGGACAGTGACATCAGAATCGATGAGATAAGGTACTGCCGTGAGTCGAAAACATCGCTTTTTTCTATCAATGAAAAAAACAAGTTCTACAATGTTATAACGTTATTGTCTGATGATGGCAAAATCAATTGATTATAGATTGCAAGGTGCAACAAAAACAAAAGTTTGGTTATTCTTGGAAACATGGAACTAAACCTTGCAAAATATGTACCTGTCACCAAGGAGTAGCAGAATGCAAAGCATTTGTTTGTCCTGATGAAAACCTCTTCAGAAACTGTAAACGTGCAAAGTATAACTTCTACTGCGGCTGTAAAATAATGTGCCGTGAGTAAATTATTTTTCTTATCAGATGTTTTGTCTGTATAGTGTGATAGACCTTTTCAAAACATCTATCGCCTCGTTGTCAAGATGAGTAATAATGACATTTGCGTTCTTTACAAAAAGAAATTATATGATGGATGTAATGAAATTTATGAAAAGGTTTATTGATTAAAATTAATTTTATTCCATTTAATTTTAGTAATCAGCGGTCCCGTGAAACCAACATTTCCGACGTTTCCCGATTTAGGTTGATTTGGCATTTTATGAAGAAGACAAACATGCTTATAATAATCCTTTTTTCAGAAATATAAAATCTGACAACTTAGTTACTAGAGTGTTGATGAAAACCCTGTGCTCACTCTTGCGTCCAACTCAGTGCGGAGAACTTTTTTTTCCAGAAACATAATATAGACCTTTCTGTCAATTATGACTTAACAGGTCGTGCCTCGTTTTCAAGCTGAGAAATGATCACATTTGCGTTATTTACATAAACAAACGATAAAGGAAATATTGTTTTACGAAATTTGGATTTAGAAAACCCTTCTTTGGGCCTTTTGTTTAAGTCTTATATCTCTCTACAATCACAATTTTCTTGTTTTACAACAACAGGAATTTAAGTGTTTCATTCTGCCGACAAATTCATCGCATTCATATCGTCAACAATCGTGTCAGAAAATTGTACATAATCTTGAAAAATTGTGAATATGCAGACCGAAGTGTATCAATGATCATTCAAAGAAGGCACCATGTTGATATTGAGATAAAATAACACTGGATTGTGCATGCATTGTTTTGTAATTGAAGCATAATGGCCAACCTATTCGGGTCCTTGTAAGATGGCCGCCGCCAAAACGTTTGGTGATTTTTCAAAAGAAAGGCGTGCAAAATGAAACATCCAATGCAGAATAAAGGATTTTATAGCGATAGTTTCAAAGCACAGCACAGTCGTTCTTCTTGTGCTTGTAAAGTTTTGTTAAGTTAAGATTTCTGCACAGTAACTATAGTAACTAGTATCCAGCAATGGCCTAATAATGTTTTTCCAAACACAAATATGCATTTATCAATGCATTTAATCATTTTCTATGATTTTGTAATGTTCACGGAGAAATGGTGGGTCCAACAATAATGGCAGCGATTTAGAGTCAAAAATTCAAATTCCGAAACAATAGGTTGTACGATAAAGTGTTTTTTTAGATCAGTGATTAAGACGGTTTCATGTTACCAGAGCATAAAAACAACAAATTATACATTGACCAACAGAAAATCCAGAATATTGAAAAAGTTGAATGAGAAATCACTGATAGCATACATAGATGAGTGGTCTGGATTTTTCGGCATCATAAAAAATAAGTATACATTGATACAATTGAACATATTTTTATAAAACAAAAATACATGTTTTAAAAACGGAACGTTTAAAAGGGAATTTGAGTTTCAACAGAAATCTTTCTCTCACACAATTTGCTTGAAATAAAAATCACTGGTTATTTCGGCGTCGTAACATTTTCTACGTGCATGAAAATAGAAAGCGATGGAGAATTATGATACAACAAAATTATTTCAACAACAACAAAAAAGATTAAAATTAAAAGATTAAAATTAAAAGACCAAAAAATTACAATCATATATAAATAAAACTTATAATAAACTTATAAACTTATAAACAAATGTTTGTATGAATATACAAATTGAGAAAACTGCAGAAAGAGAAATTCCTTATTTTCGTTCTGTGAATTAGTGAAGAAAGAGAAATAACGGAACAGAAACGTAAATTAAACCAACGAAAAATTAAAGAGTGCTTCAGCTTTGTCGATTTTTGTTATTTTTCTTCTTCAAATTTATGTATAAAAAAGGCATGAAACTTTATGTGGTGATTATTAAATTTAGTTAATGTCTCATTCCCAGACCACCATAGGCCGTGGTGTAAACCTTGTCAAATTTGTCAGCGTGGGTTAGGGTCTGAAAATGATACAAAACAGCCTCTCTGGGTGTCTCGTGTGCACTTTCTAAAAAAGAAATTGATTTAGTCTACACATAGTAGACTCCAATCATATCGAACAATTTTTCAGGCATCTGCGACCCTATGTTACAATTGAGAAAATATATATCACCAGAAAAGTTACCACAGAAAGAAACCCCCGAGTTTTAATGGGTTCACAATTTTTTTAGCAAAGTATTTTTTCTCCAACACCAGTGTTTTTCTTTTTGAATATATAGTAATTGTAATAAAAGCATACACTTTGCCATAAAAAAGTCTATCATCTGTGCTCAAATATTATTCCATCTTTTATATAACATTTCTTCTCTGAGTAAAAATTAGGTTGGACGATGAAATGGTAGAAAAAATAGTCATGAAACAGATGTGATTTGTCCTCTTGGAGAACCCATCTGAGTTAATACTTTATCAAGCCACTGTAAAGGACCGTGTAGATGGATTTCAACCCAACATGGCGTACTTGTCACATCTTGACGGTGGTATTCTGCTCCCCAACCTTTCACAAAGCTCATACGGATAGTGCAATGTTTTGTTAGTTCGTATACAGCTTCATATCCGTGGTTAACACTTTGGGAAAGCAACTGAGCAAATTCTTGATTATTGAAGATCTTGAGTGTACACTGCGGAGGTATCTTACAAACAGTTGTCGGATGAAAGCCGTGATGATAATTACAATTTCTACTTTGCACAAAGATAGCACTGTCACTTAAACATTCTGCAAACACCTCACCGCCAACATAATATAGATGCACACCTTTACTAATGTGTCTACGAGTATTTTCTATTGTGGAATTTCGATTAACATTCGACATTCCACCAAGACAAAATCTATCATTACTAGTATTTGGGTCGGTGAAGCCATCTATTATTAAACTGGTACCTGACGCTTGAAACGGATCACCGACACGCAAATTTAGTTCGTAGTATGCTATAGAGCACCAGTTTGTAGGCTCGTGATAAGTAATAGGAGTCACATCTAAAAAAAAATTACAATGTAGTATATCGTATATCGTACTTGATTTAAAGATCTTCCATTTCACAATAACATAAAAGATCTTCCATTTCACATGAAGATAGGAAAGGTAATGGCAGAAAATTGTTCTTTTCATTTTGGAATTAAGCAATATCTACCTATAAAAATATGAGAATGAGAAAAATACAATTTAGACAGTTTCGGATGAGAAGCTTTAAAGTAAATGGGTTTAATTTTTTTTTTTAAAAAGTTGTGATGTCAGAAGGAGAGTCAATAGAATTTTTTCTGAACTTGCTCATTTAGATTTTTGTCATTGGTGAAAGTTGAAAATAAATTAACATTATAAAAAGACAAACCTGGAGGAATAGAGGTTTCTGCATCCATTGAGTTCGGGTCAGGTCGAGGACTTCCACCATCTTCAGACATGTAAGCAGGGGGAGGTGTTTCTAAAAAATAAGACTGAACAACTGCAACTTTTCTATTTAAGGATTACATTAGCCGCCGCTTAACTTTAACTTCCAACGTAAAAAGTTTGTCTAATCTGGAGTTCTCGATAGCTCAAAAAGTATAGGTTTTAATATGACAGTTCGAGTTAATGGTACTTTTTTCTTAAAAGTGGATCCCTTTTCATCTTGTTATGCCATGATGGGTGGAAAAAGGGCTCACCATGGTAATGAAGAAAGACTAAGTTTGAACTTCTTAGATTAAAAGAATTGTAAAAACCGAAAATTCTTTTCAGTTATCCGAAGAAAAATATCCAATATCCAATAAAAAAATTGTTCCAAATAACAAAATTTCGAGTTATACGGTATTAGAGTAGCTTTTATAAAGAAAGTATTAAGGCAGAGTCCAAAGGAAACACAAAAAACGTTTGAGAACAGGACAGATTCGGGGTAAGCCAGTATTCGAGTAAAGCAGTGGCTACTGTATTTACTTTGTTGACTTTAAACGATTAGCAAGAAAGGCTTTAAAATGGATGGCGCATTCCTTTCTTCTTCTTCTCCCACTAACATTTTAATTTACCTTAACGGCATAAATATTTTGTGGTTCAATGGTAAAAACACAAACAAACATTCATTTGTGGAAGAGAAAGCCTTCTAAGAACATTTGCACCATATATATATTTTAGTGATCAGTGTCTTTTGATTGTTATTATTCTGTGTTCTTATTATTATTTTGATTGAAATGTAATCATAGAGACTATAAGCACTCCCTCAAACTTTAAACTAGATTTTAACTACATAACTTGAACAATGAAATACTTATACGAGTGCAATATGGCAAATATTTTTCGAGTTGCTGTTATTTCAGGAGACTTTAGGCAAGTGAAATAACAGCAAAAATATAAGACATGAGAAAAATATGCCATATTGCATGAGGAACTGTGTGATAACTGATTTATAATTAGTACAGAAAATCAGTCATATTTTCCTTCTGTTTTCTTATATTTTCTGTGCCTGCAATGTAGAGGCCCAGAAAACCCGAGTTACAAAATCGAGTTATGGATTATGATGTCATAATTCGAGTTATTAACCTGAAATTTTTTATTTTCGATATCATTTCCAGTTTCTGACTCGAGAATATTATATTGCTTTAAAAGATTCGAGTTACTAACTTAGAAATAAAGTTTTAAATTATTTTTGTCGAGTTATCGTGTCTGCTTAATTTTCAAAATATTTTGGATAGCAAAAACAATAATTTTTCATATTATAAGCATTAGTTTCAAAATGATCATGTCAAGTCATTGTCGAATTCAAACCATCTCCACCACCAATCCCCTGCCCGAAACCCCCTTACTTTTCCATTTTTAATCCCAAATTGTTCCGAGATTCAAAGTAAAATATGTCAGCATAGAAAGTTTCATGGTACAGCTGTTGTTAAAAATGTTTGAACGATACACAATATAAGGATTGCTTATCATTAGAACTGCCATATTACCTATCTACATCCTTAACTGATTAATTTTGATCTCATTTTTACATTGACAAATGTAAATCAAAATAAGCACTGTCAAATTGTTCCACGTGCAAATTTTTATTAAAATTGAACAATTAAGCAGAACCGATAACTCAAGAAAAATCGACTTGATTTATTTGAAAAAGTTATTTCCAGCTAGTAACTCAAATTGTAGAAGCGAGAAATATATTTTCTAGTTAGTAACTCGAAGTGATGTCGAAAATTAAAAATCCCAAGTTAATAACTTGAATTATGACGTCATAATGCATAACTCAATTTTATAACTCGATTTTTTAACTCGGGTTTTCCGGGCCTCTGCAATGTAGAGTCTTCATCGTCATTTTATTTCTTTGTTTACATTTTTTATGAGGCCATTATGGATTTTAGGGAATCATTTATTTGCACTGCATTTATTTTTTATTTGCACTGATAAATAATATATACTCTACTGATTAACCAATCAGATTGCAGATATCAGAGTATACAAGAAAATTTGTGGAATTTGTGGTAGTTTAAACTAAAAAATATTTCACATGTTAAACTATTCATGATATTCTTTCCACATTTCCGACAGCTGAAAATATGTCTAAATATGTGAATCAACTTACCAGGTCCTCCATGATTGCTATGATGTGAGAAGGAAGAAGGGAAATTAGCATTTCCTGGCATGCCATTGTGATTAGCATGTTGCATATGATATGGTAAAGGTCCAGAAGCTCGAGGGTATTCACTCTGTCGAGGCACCAACACTGGAGGCAGAACTAGAAAAAAGGGGAAAAATAGCTGACATTATAATAAAGATAAACACTAATTAACGCAGATTGAATTAAAACTGTTAATTAAATTAATTAATTAATACTACGTAAATTTGCCATTTGATTTGTAACATGTTATTTAATGTATGTTTTTCATAAATCCTTCGCATATCATGGAACTCTTTCGTCTTTTATTAATGGTTTAATGCTGCCGCGGATGGCACATTTAACTTTGACCTTCATCCGCCATACTTCATACACCGGCTTTGTATTTACATTTACACAATATGTCTATTATATTAGTACCCACTTTAAAAACTTACATTAATTTAATTTTATGAAATAAGGTATTAATTGATGCCATTGTAATTGGGATGTGTACAATGTTGACCAATGATGACTCACTGACTTCCTTACATGTGGAACAAGTAAAAAGAAGAATCTACATTATTAAAACATTTTCCTTTCATTTCGTTCCATCATTTTTGCATGAAAGTTGTGTTGTAATTAGTGCAAATTTTCTAATAAAGATTTTAACCAATCAGATTTCAGATTTTTGGGGAAATTCTAAATAGTTTATCCAATTTTAGTTATACAACTTAAATTTCTCAGCTTTTTGGATGAAAAACATCAGATGTTTATAAATTCAAACTATTGTACAACTCCAGAACTTACACAATTACATACCATATTTTCTTGAATAAGCACACACCGTTACAGGCAGATATAGAAGTAAGCCCGCATATTCAAATAAGCGCACATCCACATAGCAAATGGAGTAAGACATAATAATTGTGCGAAAAACACACATCATGTAAAAATTCGAAAATATTTCATTGTTTATAGAATATATTACTTGTTAGAATATTGCTATAGCAAACTCCTATATCTGTATTAAAATAAATATTTTCGTAGTTAATGGTGCATTTTATCTATTGACATTAGATATACCCAATGGCAAAATAAGGTGTTGATTCCTGTTAAACCTTTTTGAGCTTCAAGGGTTCTTCTTAAACCCTATTTCCATTACTGTATATAACAGACACTTAATTTCTAGTCAACACGATGTTGTTTTGCTGTTCCTGTACACATGCTTCTTTTAAATCGGAGAAATTTTTGCAAGAGAAACTTTCGTGAGGAAGAAAATTCACAATTTTTGGGGGATTGACTTTTGCTAATTGGAAAATTGAAGATAAAATTCTGAGATAAAGTTTTGCAAATCGCCAATATTTATTATTCAAAATTTTGGTGTATATCGTGGGAAAATGTTTTTTAAAAATTATCAACTGGATAAAGTTTCTACAATTGCAAATTAAAGAAAAGATGTAATTACAAAAATGAATTGGAACCTATTCATAGGTTCTGCAGATTAGATGTTTAGCCTGAAATAATTGTTACCGAGAAATTTAGAGTCTTGATAAATAAGTGCACATTGTGCTAAAATGTGGCAAACATAGGTTGTGCAACATGCTGATTGTTCATTTGAATTGACTCGAATAGTAATAGTGAAAAAAAGAAGAAATATTTTTCTTCAAGCAAACTAGTGGCGCTTTTCTAAATCATGTTATGCAAAAACTTTCAGGTTCTCTAATCATTCAATTTTGGTTGCAGTTGCACAACTGGTTGGATTGTCAAAACCAAGGTTATTGATGGTAAAATTGAGTTTCTATTGTTTTTTCAGATATAAAAATATGAAATTATTTTCTTACCAGGAGTTTCCACTCTTCTATAATGATATGGGTTTATGCAGACTTCCTTCTTATTAAGACTAAATGCAAATTCGCAACATTCTAAATGCTTTAATTCGTGGTGGCTTTGCAAATCTGGCCATCTCCAAACTCTGCAGTATATTACATGTGGAAGTCCTTTTCTGTGTGAAACTTGTAAGCGGCCATCTAAACTTCTGGGTATGGTGACACATTTTGAATCCGTGGAAGATGGGTTGGATAACGCTTTCTCAAGTTCTTCTAAAGCACTTTTTCGTTTTTTGAGTTTTTTTACCAAGGAGTCTATAGCTTTTTCAGCCCACTTCTCTTCTTCATCCCCTTGTTTCCAACCAAGTAACCTTTTCACTGCTGGAGATGTAAACGAGAAGAGGGAGGACATTCCCATGGACGCCATATTAAACTTCGGAGAAGTTTTTAGAACTTCTACATACAAGAGAAAATGTTAACTGCTGCTTCAAGTATCTCAAGGTTGAGAATACTCATTTAATAAGCTAACGTTTACACGAGGTACTCTTTAAATCAAATCAAATAAATAAACTTCTTTAGTGGGATCTTTATCAACGTATGCTGATGCTTACTTGTATATATTTTATATTTCAAGTTGATCTAAACATTATTATAAGTTTTTATACTTAACAAATAAAACATAAAATGCAGTGGTAAGTATATTTGTATTACGTAAAAATAGTCAGATGTAACAGATGTCTCTGTGACTGGCGACACCACAAACGATTTGCTTCAAAATCCTTTGAGAATTCTTGTTCAAAAACAAGCAGAACATTCATTGAACATACACAGCCAACAAGATTAATTTTCAGTTCAAGCTACACGATTTACACGTATCACGTGGTTTTATATTATCTTTTTGAACATAAAATTGCCGAAGGGAAACCATGATTTCATTGGCTTAAAACATTAACCATGTGACCTTAGAGGTGTTAAAGTAATGTGAAAAAAGGTTGACGCCAATGCTTTGAACAGACAGAGACAGGGTGTCTGCTTGTAAAACAATTAATTGTTTATGTATTATCTTGATTGGTTAATTGAAGAACGCGACAAATTTCTAACAATAGCTACAGTGTTGACTTTAAGATTTAGCGCATTAATTGTTTTATTTTTTGACTTCCAACCATAATTTCTCTTCCTTGGGGCGTGTTATATCACCCTTCTATTATTCATCCAATTTCCACGAGAACTGAAAAAGCGCCCACGGAAAACTTTAGGTTTATAATTGAAGTATTTTATAAGAATCACATCATATCAGGTTTGTTGTTTTTTGGTAGTATCATGTTAGTATTTAAGCTATTTTTATTTCTTACTCGTATCTTCTGGAGCAGCCGGAAGACAGTTCGTCAAAGAAACCACAAAGTTCATTGACTATTTTAACTGCGAAAGCAAAACCTTTGGTAACATTTCCATGAAACTTTTAATGCCATCGTTATTGCTTCAAAAACCAAGCTACAAATCGAAATCGAAAGCTCTAAACCAATATAATAATCTTCCACGACGTTTTACACACCTCATGCTGAAAGGTCAGACAACGGCTGCAATAAGACCGCTCTGCTGAAATGTCTGGAGTCCTGCTGCCACTTAATGGTGATGTAATTGAAAAACTAAAGAAAAAGTGGAAGTATGGGTCCCGTTTGTGGATCCAGTCGTGTTTCACGATCTTGACGAATCGATCATTGCCAAAGCTGCATCACGAACAAAAGGGGTAGCAGGTCCCTTGGGTATGGACGCAGAAAATTGGAAACGCGTTATCCTGATGAAAAGCTTTGGCCAAGAAAGTGAGAATCTTCAATCTTGTCTTGCAAAAATGGCCAGATCATTGTGTATTCATGAACGTGTGCGTGCCGATGATACCTCAAAGAAAACTCCACCTACACACAGCTTGTCTTCTCAAAATATCTTCTGAGGCAGGAAATTATGAGTATGCTCGGACACTGGTTGGAGATTGGAAGTCGCAACTTGAGAGGCTAAGCGAAATTGCAAGAAGCGAACCCCAAGTCCCAAAATCTGTCAACAACTCATTCAGAACATAGTGCGCCAAGAGCATGTCCACTACATCCTTGACAAAGCTGCTGATCTGAAAAGAAAGAAAGAAATCATAGCCAGAGAAGAAACAAGACAGAATGTATGTGGAAAGCCGTTTTCCGTTGATCGTGCACTTTTCAATTTTGAAAGGTGAATTCATCCACGCAAGACGCGATGAGCTCAAAGATGCGTTCACAACTGTTATCGAGGAGCGAACATTTTTGCCCTTTTTACAGATTTGACTTTCGGTGTTAACCAACGCAATACAGATATCGGTAATCTTTTAAAACGATAAAAAGACTAAATTCAAATACTCCCAAAAACAAATAACTGAACAAATAAGTCAAATGACAAAAGAAAGCAAAACCTACAAGCTTAAAATACAAAAGTCTAAAATTTTTTGAAATCTGAGCCACGTGATTCTTATAAAAAGAATATAGTATCACTTCCACACATGAGTAGTTCTAGATTTTTAACACCCATTGTTTTTGATAAAACTTTTATGCCACAACCAATCGTGTCTTCATTTCAATGAAACTAAATTCGGAACGTTCTTGGGCTGTGTTTAGAAGGTCCTATTTTAGACGGTTAACTATTAGATAAATTACGCTCGAAAAGTAGAAACTTTTTTCATAAAGAAATTGATTTTTTGTTTTATTTACGTCAATTAATTATTTGAATAATTTAGGTAAGATACACCACAAACTATTCCGTAAACTAACAATTTTGAATATAGTTTACAAATAGCTAACATACCGTCTAACAAAATCTTATGAGATTTTTGTTGTTATGAGACTTCTGTTCCAATTGAACCGCAGCTTACTAGCAACAAGTGACATGTTATGCCAATATGTGGAAAGAATATGGTAAACAAATAATGGATGAAGATAAGTAATATAAGGCTTTTGAACCTTTTTAAGGATTTCTTTTCTGGAAATTTGTAACATTAACAACCAGTCATAATAAAGAAGAATTTTTAAGTAAATTTGTAGGTGGTTTTATATAGATTTATTATACAGTGAAATATTTCCTATAGGGAAAAGTCTCGTAATCTTATCGTTACTTCATCTTATCATTTTTCCCTACTTCAAGAAACTTTTTTTCCATTTTAATAGTTCATCGCATGTCAAAAAGCTTTCTAAGTGAAAAAAGATACAACTCAATATCTGCATTTATCCATTCATCAAATATCTGCAGATGGATTCTTCCATAGTCATTAGAAAAATTCCATGGTCTGGAGACCTATTATAACCCAGCTGGCACGCGATGTTTTTTCAACATTATAAAGAACGTTTTCGTGTACCTTCCTTGATCACCTGACATCTTACAACCAATGCTGTAACTATTTTACTATCACGTGATCAAAGTGAGTACACACCAAACTAAAGTTAAAATTCTGACAATAGAATTTGAGATCTAATGAGTTTCGAATGTACTGATGGTTCATGCAAACCATGTGATCCAATTACACAATATGAGAGAGTTAATAAGATGGGGAAAAAAACTACGAAAAAGATGTAAAAAACTAGGTTATGGTAAAATTTATTTTTCAAATATAAAACAAAGAGAGCGGAAATATTATTCATCTGGAGTGAATCTGTTTTCATAAACAACGTTGAAGCAACCATTACCTTGTTTTCAAAATTAATTGCGTCGTTCCAAAAATATTCTTTTATCATTCCTAATGACGTAATAACCATTTACATCGAAAATGGGTTTTGGTTGCTTTTTAACGTTATTTATTAAAAGTTCTGTCTTTCCCACAGCCCATGGGCAGTGGGCTTTGCTTTACAGATACAATGTCGAGGTTATTTTTACGTCAGTAGTATATACAGTTCAACTGACAATTTTTCTTCAAAAGAGTTTATGGCGCAAAATTTATAATTGAGTCTTTTCACCACCTTTATGGCGCAAACTTTATAAGTTAGTCTTTTCACCGCCTTAATACAGTGAGGAGAAACTATCAGTAATATATACTCGTAGAAAGTTTAAGAATATAATTATTTACAGTTAACAAAGTGAAAAAGTTTTAAAAACAAGCAATTGAAATAGAGATTACTGAAAACTTTACTATAACAGAAGGATCTTTTAAGCCTAAGAAACCAACCAACCAGTCAACATTAAAAGTCTATCCTGTCCTGTTAGATGGAGAAATACCTCACATTTGGAACTTTAAAATGTCACTTGAACATTTCGTAATGTGAAGTCAAGATTTTCGTGATTTCCTCACACAGCACCTTCCAGCTCGCCCCATCTTCAACTTTTACTTTATCCGGATGGTAGTGGATAACAGCATTTCGGAAAATTGTTTTCATTTCAGTGTGATATGATGAATCCGACTTTTCTGGGATATCGAGCAACTTACAGTTTCTCCCCTTCGGTGGATGTTTCACGTAAATATGACGTAATAGAGATGCACAGCCATTTTTGTCCGCGGTCTCTATCTCAGTAATAATATCTTTTAATTCTTCCAGATATTTAGCTCTTTCACGATTCCACTTTTCTGTCTCCTGTTGAATAATTTGTTTCTGATATCGTTCTAACACTTCATGACACTTCTTGTACCAGTCTAAAAACACAATGACATTTTTGACATTTTAGTGCTCACTACCTTATATGATGTAGGACACTAGTTAGTTCTACCGCTCATTTCGGGGTTCGGGGGAATTTAAAATTACATCTAAATTTTTATCCTGCCCCTTTTTAAAGCCAATGGACTTATATTTACAGTTATTTTCACTGGGTATTTAGAAAAAGAACACATCTTATTTTTCTGACCTTTTTTCTTTCCAACAATCTAAATTTCTAAATTGCACGGACTAAAGGCTTTTTCGATTTCCTCCAAAATAATTTAAAAATGCGGCGACGTCTACACGACACTCACAAAATAAGTCGAAATCAGTCATGTACTTAAAAAAAATCAGGATAAAAAATATAAACGATAAGGAGCTGTAAGTTTTACCTTCAGAATCGAATATCTTCGGGTGAAGAGACATAGCACATTGTATTGAGCGATGAAAGTATGATTTGGCTTTAATTTTATCTTTCAAAATCATATCCGTGACATTACCAAGGCGACTCAAAGCTATGGCTTCCATTTCAACATCGTTTTCTCGTGTCAAAATAATGGCTTCCTTGTAGCAATCGACAACTTTCCACACCATATCCATGTTGAGGTTTTCTTCATCCATTAATAATTTTTCAAGAATCTCATCTCCTACAAATGAATTACCCAATAAATATCCGTTGCGGTACAATATATGTTATATAAAACCAATGCATTACAAAGCCTGCTATTAAAAATAGTCGTGCTAGACTTTAAATGAGAAATGCCATTCCCCAGACTAAAAAGATATCGAAGAGATCATTTAATTCACATTGTTAATATACCACACTTTTCTACTTTTCTACATAAGCTCCCCGTGTTTATGTTCTTCCCCCATCTCACCACTTGCGATTTCTAAACAGACCCGTCCACCGTCCTTGCTATACTGAAGAACTTAATTACCAATTGTAATTGGTGAACATAAAGGTGAATTTCTACTAGGCGGATTTTTTCCTCGACACATGTGCACTGCATTAGCAACTAATGTCGCGGTAAAAAAAAATAGATTTAACAAAAAGTGGAAACCATTTCTACTTTTCGCTACAATTATGAAAATCGCCTGCCGCCACCTTTTCCGACTAATGGAGATCCGGCTCAATGTTCCCTAATAGAAATAATTTCCACACGCCAATATTTCCACACTCTTCAAATCCAACATAACATACACACACCTTTACATCTAGCTTGTGCTGACTCGGCCATACATGTGGTAGCATAAACATCTTGTTCCAAAACACTGACTTCAATAGATATGTAGCCATGCTGACTGGCCAATTTGGCCTGTTCAATTGGCCAATAACATTCATGCATTTGGTACAAACAGCTTTTGTAATCATTTGCTTGCAAACACAAGAGACTCTGATGGAACCTTATCTTTGTGATTTCACAGAACAGTTCCGCACGCAAATGAGTTGTAGTAACAATAGAACAGGCGAAATCATTTAAACTGATCATTTTCTGTTCAAACAAAAGCAGGTTAACATCATCAATAGCAGCTTCCAAGGCTTCTTGAAAACTGACAAGGATTTTATCTATCCAATCGTGTGACATACACCCACTAAAGCGAAAACTGGCATCAAAATTAGTTAAAGCTTCCTTGAAATAATAGTGACGAAGATTAACTGATTCATTAGACTGACTTAACAAGGAAGCCAACTTTTTTGATGTTATGGCCAGATTTTTGGTTGCAGAGCATGTTTCAATCTGTTTCGTGCTGGCATTTTTTGCTTTTTCATACCAACAGAGAGCATCCTTTAATCTTGACTTCTGCAAGCAAGGACTGAGACCTTCAACGAACGCTGATATGTAAATTTTATTCCCTTTGTCTCGATGTTGTTCAGAACGTGATTTTCTTGCAGTAGTTGTACCACTGCTGTTGCTGTTCATGTCTAAAAATACATTTTTCTAAAAGATAAAAGAAAACCAGTTTCAGATTAACAGTAGCTTGATAAATCTCAAATAAATCTGTAATAGAGGATAGTGTATTGAAACTCACAAATCATATCCGATAATACATTATGGGCAAACGGTGGGCACATTAACATCACTATAGCAACTACTCTAAGATCTCAAATGATAGGGGAAAAGGGGGCCGAGGAGTCTTGGGTAAAAATGATTTCCAACAATACAATAGTTAAAGAAAAGTAATTGAACAACAACTTTTTTTCAGAAAAGTCCATTCTATTGGGAGTAAAAATGTTATAATGTATAATGTATAAAACTTTAGTCCTTTCAGTCACCAGTTCTGCAATTTACTCACTATTTTCATTATTTTCAAATTAAATATACATATTTACAGTGAACGTACTTACTTGACATCACTAAAAATTAAAATATATTAATTATGCACACAAGTCATTCTGTAGCACCACGGTTTTAGGAAATTTACCCAAAGTCAGCGAGCACAACAAAAATTTCATCATAGGCGGCAAAAAGTTTTTAAAGCCATTTCAAACCATCGTCTTCCAAAAAGCCTAAGTAACACTGACAACACAATTGTATTTAAAAAAAATTAGTGTGAACCAGATTTAATTAAGAAACACCAGAAACTTATTGTTTAAAACAAAAGAAATATACATGCATGAGCTGTAAGCATAGATACATTTTTTTAATAATAATCTTTTTAAACTGAAAAAAAAGTCCTAAGTAGTAGTAGCAGTAGTCCAAGGGTGTTTTAATATGGTATTCACTTTCACTGCTAACGTAAAAAGTATGTAATATTATTATAAACAGTATAGTAAAAGATACCTTAATGGTACTAATTTTCGCGATAAAAAAAAATCGAAAAAAAATGCATTTCCCGGGTATTAATTTTTGCGGAGGGCTCGTTTGAAGATTTTTCGCGTGTATTAATTTTTGCGACTCGTCAAAAATTATGTAATTTTTTTTGAAGGTTTCAGTCAGTTCCAAAATCGAAAAATTAAAAATAAAAGAACTTTTGATAAACATTAAACTACCTATTCACTTGTTACAATACAAATCGCTGTTAAAGGAACTGTATATTGAACCAAAAGATAAAGAAATTATTGGTGCATTTCTTTCAATAAGGAACGAACATGAAAATGTAAATCAAGAGATTGAGAAATTGAGTTTGAAGCAGTGCAAAGAGAGCCACCTAAAAAAACTGGTCAGAAGAAGAAAACGGAGGTAAAATCAATGGACATCCATGACATGTTCCAAAACCCGCGTCAAAACCTTTGCCAAGATTCCAAGAGAAGTAATTGTAATCGATTAATTAAAAGATAAAGAAAATGACAGTATATTGTTACTAAATTAATTTGTATTTTTTGTCCCTTAGTTGTTATTGACATAAGGGTGGAAAATTCTTAGAAATCCATTATTTTTCCAGTTTTTTTCGCAGGTATTAATTTTCGCGGATTAAACAAAATTGAATTTTTCGCGGGTACAAATTTTTGCGGTTTTTGCCCATTTTTTTTGTACCATTAAGGTAGGTCAGATATAATGAACATACAATGCAAATAGCATACCAGGTTAAACTAAAACAGAAACTAATTCATTACGAGCAAATTGTTATCCAAAAATGTGATGGTTTTCATGTCAGTAAATGCAACTGGGAAATTTAAAAATGCGTTAATTATATTTCAAATTCATAAGAGGTACATGTACCTGACACGGCATCTATTACGTGATTGAATTGACAATGTCGTTCAACAAGCATGAAATTTGTTCACAAAAAACTTTCCATTTGTCACCATGAAGTTTAACGTCCACTTTGTCAGGATGATAATGAACACGAGCATTTCGATACAACTTCCTTAAATTCTTTGAAGTAAAATTCTCATCCGATATATTATTGGAAAGATTTTTTGGTGGGTACTTATTATACAATGATCTCAAAAACCCTAAATGATTGTTTCGTGAAGTGTCTCCCAACTCAAGTATTTGCTGCTTCACTTCCTCAAGATATTGCTTGCGTATATCTTTCCATCTATCACTATCTTGAACAATTACGCTATCACGATAGCGTTGAAGACATACTTCACAATATTGGTACCACTCTAAATTCGATTACAATGATTATGGCTAAAAACACTTTCTCAAGCGGGCAATACACAATCAAATTTATCAAATCAAATTTGTCAAATTTGAAAAGTTTGATCATGTATCAGCAGATTTTCTATTCAATTTATTGGATTCGACCTGCTGAATTCAACGTTTTAAAAGATGAACATGTTGAAATTAACAACAACTAATCAAACAATTTTTAATGAAATGAGTTTGACCAATCACATTAGGTTGTGTTGAATAAAATATGACCGAATTATGAACAATTTGATTTCAACAAATTGGAACCGTACATCGCTAAACTTTCAAATTCGACAAATCATATTCGGCCAATTTTTGATTGTGTATCACCTGCTTCAGATACATAGCTCAGAATATGGATTCCATACAAATGATTGAGCTCCAAAAGTAAGAAAACATTTTTCCCTTTCACGATGCTGATATTTAAGCTAATTACCTTCATTTATATATTTTTTGTTATCAGTTTCTTTTACAATGTCTAAACACCTCTTAAAATAGCTGGTGGCCTGGGGTTTATCATTTAAGATATCATACATTTTCCCAAGGCGACTCAATGCAAAAGCTTCAGCTATGATATTGTAAGTTTTTGCACATTCAGCTGCTTTTCTATATTCTGTTATCACACTTTCATAACTGGATTTTGTCCGTGGTGCATTCTGTTTTGTGAGGGTTTGAAAAATACAATCACCTATGACAAAAAACATCAGATTGTTAGTCACACTTAGGACACGCATATAACGCAGAATTCCCATTGCAGTTAAGTGTTAAATATCCCTAATTCCCGAAAACAAATATTTTTTATCAAAACAAAAAAGACTCATTATTAACTAAAACTATTATTTGATGATCTTTCCATTGAGTATTGCATGCATGAGAGATTCTTTTCAAAGTTAAAGTTTATGAATAGGTGACATTTTAGGCTTTAATTCAGCAACAAAAATTCCCAATTCTGATAACACATGGTATTTTCTTTACTTCTGGCTAACATCCTGAACATATCAAAAACAATTAAATTATCTAACCAAAGTGTTCCGAAGTTTTCAAGGATGCATGATGATGGATACAAAAAATATAAATAATAAACAATTCTTAATAAAACATGAACTGTGAGAGCAACAAAATAAGTTTGTCTGAAAAGTATGTGGACATTTTTAAAAATTTCTCAGCACTAACTTAATGAATTTCAACAAATCCTTGTTCAAAAGATATTTCAGAGTGGAATAATATGCTTTCGTAAACTTTATAAAAAAAATGTAAAATAGAAAAAAATGTAAAATAGAAGAAAAATGAAGAGAAAGAAAATGAGCTATTTCTAATTTTATTTCTGCGTAACCTATGCTCATTGTTGGTAGAAAAAAACTTGCATCTTTCCTGATTACGAATTTATAACAAAATTAACAATTTTTTCCCCGTACTTTTAAAGTTATACGGGCTCAAAAAAAAAATATATGTAAAAACAACTAAAAACAGTGTCTAAATAACTATAAATGTAAGTGCACATTCTTTTGAGACAGACTGATTACCTGTTACTCGATGGTTAATGGATTCAGATATTCTTTCAAAACATTGTATGTCTTCAAGCAATATTATGTACTCTGGATCGAAATCTTCTGACAGCAACTGCAAATCATTTAAAAGACGTCGGCATTCATTCATTTGCTGTAAGCACAAGGTATATGAGTTTGTGTGAAAGTATTCCTCCCCTATTTGGAATTCCAGAGGAATTAACATTTTTAACAATATGATAGATGAATCGGTGTGCTTGACGGCAAACAAATATGATTGCAGTGGAGGCACCTTTGATTTACAGTCACTTTCTTTATCAAGTACATCAGCAATGGCTCCTTTGATTGTGTCACTTAAATGTTCTTTAACATTTTCTACCCACAAAATATCTTTAGATGAGGAGCGTCCCAATGCAAAAACAAAATTCTTCATAGCCAGTAGAAAAGAATCTCTATATTCCTTACTGCTGTCACATTCACATAAAACTAATGCATATTTCTTATGAGTCAAAGCAATGTTTTTATAAGCAGATGATTTCTCGTCATCAGAGGTAGAACAGGATAAAGATGCCTTGTAATGTTGTAAAGCTTCCTTTAGCCTGGCTTTTTTTTAAAACAGGGCTAAGACCAGCTTGGGAAGCCCGTCTATAAAAATGATTACCCTCTTCTCGTAACTGTGGTGCAGATTTCGTTTTCTTGATACGTTCTTGTTCTAGTTTGTGTATAGTAGAATAGCCAGTACTTGAAAATGACTGATTCTCACCAGCATCATTTAGGGGATCTGGAAAAAATGCAAATGCATTGATGTATTTCAGGTATTTTAGCAAGGCAATTTCTTGTATTAGTATAATCAATGGCAAATACAAAAAGAAATACAAAATACAGAAAGTAAACCTTTAACATTGGTTTCTTTAACATCCTCTACACCATTCCACTCTGGTGATGTATCTGAAGTTACTTGATCTAAAATCAAATTATTGCAAGACGTACACAACAAAACCTGCAACTTGTCGATTAGTGCGAGTCACTTTATCATTCTTAAAGACTGATTCATAATAATAACCTGGATATAGGAAAGTAGTAGTTTTTCCTGATTTCCAAAAAAAGGTTAGCTTAATTCAGTTTGTAAAACATAGCTTAAAATTCATTGCACAGCTATAATTCATAAACCTGGAATAGACTTACTTTCAATTCTATAATTATCCACCTAATCTGAAATTAGTTGTGCTGTGTCATGATCGAAAAACATCATGACAAAATTATTCTTCATTAAACGTAAACAGATATGCGATAATCTTTTTTAACACTGTCATGGGAAACAAAAAGCTACTATCTCAAGGGATTTTTATATATTCATTAATTTCTTTAATTACTAAACAAATTTAACTAATAAGGCCGTTCTTCCTCGAGTATATAAACCAAAAGTATCTTAAAGCTAGCACTCATCTTTTTCTGTTTTCCTTTCTTTATTATGGCCTCCCCTGTACCTATCATAACACGTAAAGAAAAACTGGCAGAAAGTTTTATATAAATGAAAATGTTTATTTGATTAAAATACAAGTGACGGTTATTGTAGTTATTAAAAATACAATGACATCAGGAATATACAATACAAGATAGGTCACTAAAAAGGAACAATGAACCAATAGATGGTGCTTTTTATTTTATAAAACAAAAAAGTAAACTTACCAGCACCGTCATTTATTTTTGTTACATCCTTAGTAACATCATCTAAAATAATTAATAAACTGGTTTATCAAAATCTAAATAAAGGTGGTTTTATCATAATTATGAGTCACAAAATGTCACAAGAATTTTATTTTATAAGGTCTGATTGAAATTAAGTTTACACCCATTTTTTAAGACCTAAATTTTATGGCATAATAATTTGTATTTTTTACAGATTCCATTCGGGAGATCTTATTCGACATTTTATCCCAAATAATTACCAGTAATGTTCAAGTAATAGACTTGGTGTGCATTAAAAAATGGAAATTAAATGGAAATTTGTTCATGAAATGGTTATAGTGCCTTATGCCTGCTTTACCCTTGTGGTGCATACACATATGCAAGTGTCGCATAAGTGACCATGCTGGTAAATTTACTCTTACGTTTTATCAGTTTTAATGAAACATTAACTTTGATAGATTTATCAATGAACACTTACACGACACTTGCATGTGCAACTCAAAATTTTTCCATACATTTGTGCAATAAATGCAATTAGCCTTTTTTAATGTGTTACGTTATCATATTAAATAGATATTATTTGTAAATACATTTATGGAGAATACATAGATTGAAGTGGGTGCATAGCATAGCATTTGTCCGGCCTGGAAGTCGGAAGTAAGTTCTAGCTTAGGTACACTATTCGAGGTTGGTTATCCTTATTGATAACAACCACCATTCTTGTCGATAATAGGTTACATTCGTAAAGTGAGGCACAGTTTTGGTCACAGTGCTCTTCCATCCTAGTAGATGGATCTAAGGATGAATTTCGTTATTGGGTGTCCATTGTTGATTATGACGCTCATCCATCCTAGTAGGCGGTCATTAGTGAGGTCATTTTGTATAGTTTTTCACAGAAAAAACACTTGTTTTTACTTGGAGTTAATGATCAGATAAACATGGTGTTCATAATTTCTCAGCCAATGCGCTGTTGGCATTTCTTCGTTCTCTCTATGTGATACGGTTTCTGAAATCATGTGAGGAGATCTCTTTCATGACCAGTGGAAGAGATGGTCTGTATGCTCAAATCAGTTCATTTCATTTTCAATTCATGCAGTTCATTTTAAGAGCTTAAAATACCATGATTTTCTCCTTGCCAGTTACTTTAGTACCTTCACCAATATACAGTTCTAGCTATCCCCAAACTGAAATTAAAAGACAAACTAATGTATTTGACAGTCATATTAAGGAAACCCTTATTACAGCTCCGAATGTTGTTATTTTGTTGAGAGTTACACATCTTTCTTAAAGGATTTTTAATCTAACAATAAGAAGGCAGTATTTATACAAATAGGCTTATCTCTTCATTATCTCTTCACCAAGCATAATAACTATTAAATGTTTTTGAATGCATTTTTCCAATGCGATGTGTATATTTCTATTTATCAAATTATGAAATTGCAAAAGAAATGAATAACTCTCACTAGGGAGCATTATGTATTACACTCCTCCTGGCTTAAATTATAAAGTTAACTATTTGTTAAACACTTAAGTTTATTTGGCAAAAACATAACATGCGCCATTAACTTCATTTTTACTCTTTTACTTTATTCATCTCTCTCCTCCTTTGATATAAAGGGCGACACACGTGTTAATTGTTTTTAGAAATATAAATAAAACTAGTGTAGCGTGTAAAAACATTTTACAGTTTTTCTCCATAAATTGTTTTTACACGCAATACTGCCATGATAAGTCTGTGTATATACAAAAATTGTTGTGTTTCTCCATGTTGGAATTATATCATATTTAACACACAATTGTTGTATAAATATTTTGGATCGATCATTCAAAGAATGCTATTAATCCCTACTTTCCAGTGCTATCTGGCCTATTTAGAGATTTCTAAAGTTGTACAGGTAAACTAAAAGCTAAAATTCCAATGTTCAGAGATTTAGAAAAGAGACAATACGACATATACTCCTACCTAACCAATGTATACTCCTACCTTACCACGGTTAAACTTCTGACATATAAGGAAATACTTTCAAATTTCCCTATTATCTAATAAAAACAATACCTTCTGAGACGTTTTAATCTTTCAAATCTTTATTCTGCTATGAATTGTGGAAAGTCAAAACCCAAAACTCCACTTGTGCATCATGATACAAAAACCATGTAAATATGTATATAACCATGATTTACACATTCCTTCTTGTATAACATTCATCTATACTATTCAATTTTCTAATCTAAAACAAAAAGATATCAATCAAACACTATCAAAACAATATAATAATGATCTCGCTACCTTCGTTTCTCTAAAGGCAAACCTTAATAATAACAATCCACATACTACAATGAAATACCAAATAAACTGCTAGCTACACATTTCGGCATAGTAGTCAAAACTAACTGATACGAAAAAGCTACATTCAAACACATTAAAAAATACACATCGGTAGAAAATGATGAACTGATAATACGAACACATAACAGGTCTACATCGATTATCTCTCGGATAGAATAGTTACTGACAACGATCAATGTTGTTATTCTTTATTACTAAACTTAAAGCGTTGGATAAAAAAATAAAAACAAAAACAAATACTTTTACACACATCGTCTTCATTTTTCGTTTAAAGAAATGAACGTTTAAAAAATTTGATGAACTTTCGAACGCAAAAAAAATTGCATTGCCTTCTCCTCCGTGCGGCTTTATGATGTCTTCCTTAAGGTACAAAAACTCCACGAAGTAATAAAACCCCGTAAGATGGAGCTAGAGATTCTCCTAATGGGAGATTCTCCCTATACTAATACGGAAAAAATAAACATCCATTGACAAACTTCCCGAGATATTTTTCCTAAAGTTCTTTCTTTCAAAGTTAGGTAAGAAAAAAGCAAGATTTAGTATTAGTATAAGAAGATATCCATGGAGGAGTGACATAGGAGACGATGCATGACTTTTTATTTTAACTTTTTAGTTGTCCAGTAAAGTGGTTTGTCTCTTTTATTAATCTTGGCAAAACCTTTTGTTAAACCAGCCTTTTTAAAGAGCCTCCTCTAATAACTGCCCACCTAAATTAAAAATAATTTCATAACTGGCTCTCTCTAACACTTGGAGTTAATTAGAGAAACAAAAACTTTGCACACATTCCAATTGTTTAGTGTCCAGGTGCCAAATAAGGCAAATGAGAAAAGTTAGCAGAGGTAATTATGGAGTTTTTCTTTAAAGATAAATCCAATAGCCTACATGGAAAGTCTAAGGTCTACATGGAAAGAAAAAAATATTCATTCATTTTTTTTTTTCTTTATCGTGCATACCTGGCTAAATATTTACTCCTACAAGAGAGTACTGTCATTACCATTTTGGTTTGTGTATAAGAAGTCAGAAGCGTGATTGCGCTATAAAAAAACCTGAACAAAAACAAAAACTCAGCAATTAAGGTTGACAAATTAATTCAAGATCAATAATGCTCCATGTATTTTACAACATGAGTAGACTGGAGTAGTATGTACAATGTTCATTTTTGTTCTTTTAAAAACCCTATTCAATGTGTGTACACTCTGCTTTACACACCATGTTTCACAAGAATTTGATGAATTTAGAGCATGAAATTTCAAGCAGGTAGATATTTGAATTGTTCACTATGTTTGGGAAGAATAAAGAGCACCTAGAAAAATCTTACTTACAGTTCTGTATGTATCTCCATATACAAAATATGATAAAAGCAACAACAGTGGTAGTAATGATAACCATCATATCTAAAATGACAAACAAATGTTCAAATGATGGAAGTATGTATGGCAAAAATTTAAAGGACCCATTCTGCACTGATAAAATATGGGCTCAAATGAAAAATGTTAAGTTCACAAAAAATTCAAAAACCTTTTTTCAATCAATTTCAATTAATAGGGTAACAGTCTGAAAGAAACTTTATGTGTTCATGTAAGATAACTAGCTTTCACAAAGAGTCCGTATCATTAGAAGTTGATAGTCCTTTGTTTATTTATCATTCGTTTTCATATTAAGTACAAATCACATGTCTTAACAAACTATGTTGAACTTAAAAGACTTTAACAATGAATTTGTTGTCAGATAAAATCGTACACCAAAATCCTTTGTGTTTTCATGTAAAAATTGAGGAGCTGAGGATCGATTCACACTGTTATAGTTGTTGGCATGACTTGGCCAGGTCCCTGACCACCTGCACTGGAGATGAGCACTCTACCACAAGGCCACCAGTACTTTTCATCATTAAACTGTGTACCCGATCAAATATCTTCCATCTATCCACCAGATGTTATTTCATAATAGTGGTGATGTTAGAAAGCAATCATGGTTAATCATCAGAATGTTTCTCACAAGAGTTAATGGGTTTAATGTCAAGTTGTCATCTATGCATGGTCACATTCTCTGTTAACATAACACATCAAAGAATTAATGAATAGGACAGTGTTTGAGGGTTGAATTTAAAATGTCATTCATGATGTTGATTTCAGGCACTGATCGATGGTTTCGACGATGTTGATGGTGTTAAAAGCATGGTGGAGATCAATCAAAGTGAATCAAATAAATTATCGGTTTGTATATAATGTTACTACATTTTGTCCATTAACCTTTTAGTGGCTGGTATGTTCCCCCTCTATTGTTTTCATTCCCTAATAGAGAAGCTTACAGTTCTTGTTTGGTTTTTTTGTTTGCGACTGGTATCAATATAGGTTTCAAAACATTTTGTATACATCATAGTTATTGATTTCTTTAGCTAGAATTCGGTTTGATTGGTGATATTATATCTGTGAAAGAAGGTTTGTATTTCTTCCTACAATCTTTTGTTTACATTATACTAAACAGTCCTTCCTCATTTCCTTCCCCTCCTCTATAAATATTCATATTTTCCCTCTAATGATTTATTTATTAATTATTAATGTTTACCCAGGACAGCCTCTTCAGTTCTGATGGAACTGTTATTAATGAGGGTCCTGCGAAGGAGACACTTTTTGAAGATTTTGCCCATGGAATATTATTGACTCTATCCAACCTATCTAATACCTATTCTGTGTTCATTCTAGATGCTTGTGATATTTACACTTGGGGGGCCAGCCCGAAGGGAACACTTGGGCATGGTGAAGAAGAGGAGGAGCTCGTGCCAAGAGTTGTTGAGGCGTTGTTAGGGCGTGATATACGTGATGTAGCTTGTGGAAATGAACATATGCTTGCAATAGCAGGTTTGGATTCTATAATTTTTTTTTTATATTTTCCCTTTAATGTGAGAATTAATTTCTTGATTGCCAAGTGAAATCATTGCTATTAAGAATTATGAAATTAAGGGTCATTCTAATAAACACATCGAGTCTGCTACACCTTGCATTTCACAGTAGATAGTATATAATTTGGATTGGTTCAAATTATACTATTCTTGTACTTAACCCAAACCTCTTTAAGTTTGAACTTTTATCATTCAAAGATTTAATCATTCTCCTTCAAGTCAAATTAATTAGAAAGCTCAATAAATTTCCAGTGAAAAGTCTTATGAAAATGTTTGAAAGAATGAGGCATTGCTGTAGCCTCACTAACCCGGACAAAATTTATAAGATTTACACCATTAACTAGGTGGTGGGGAAATTGTCTTTTGTATATATAGTATACAATATATATATACAATATATAGCTTCATAGATCATTGAAAATTTCAATTTTAATAACACCCACCTACATTTTTTCTATTCGTTTATCTTCACTAAATCTTCAAGAATTTCAGTTAAGTTTTGTTCATGCGATTGAAACGTGAAATTACCATAACGCTTTGAATTAACAATCTTAAACGCTTTGAATTAACAATCTTAAACGGTTGTTATCTGTTTATTTTCTTTTGCATTTTTCTTTTGCATTTTTCTTTTAACTTTTAGCGACGGGGGAAATATTTGCATGGGGTTCGGGTCGTGGTGGGAAACTTGGCATGGAAAACATCCAGGATCGTTATATGCCATTGAAGATCGGTTCTTTTGAAGAACAAAGCATCGTCTCAATAGATTGTCACGAACTTCATTCAGCTGTTGTTACATGTAAGAACTCGTGTTTACCTCTAAATAAATTCACTTCACACACACAAGAAGAGTAGACAGTCCCCTGCCCCAGCAGCACTTAAAAATTGTTTGGTGTCTTGGTGTCCGGCAGTTTCTTGTGTAACTTAAGACTTATTTTAAAGAACAATGAAAACATTTGGATGGTAAAAAAAACTTTGTTTTGTATGGTCAATTCATTGTTGGAATTAAGAGTGACAATATGACAGGAGGAATATGTTTGAAATGCAAAAAGAAAAAAGAAAGAAAAGAAATCCAGTTTTTCTTTTGTTACCACCATCCCACTTTTTACTACTACCACAAATGCTGTTTTAGTAGTTGTCGAAAGTTTGTTGTTGATAATGGTCAAAATATGACACTGCGATTGAACTTCGTCATAGCCAATTATCATTATACTGAATTCATTTGAAGGAATATATACTTCTTTCCTCAGTCTTTCAACGTTAGCAAAATATGAAAACTAATTATTTGCGAAATTCACGAAATTAATTTGCACGAAAACTGAAACTTTCGGCATCGAACTTTTAGGAAAATAACTTTCATGAATAAATTTATAGAACTTAACAACCTTGTACCCAACACTTTCTTTAGTTTTAAGACATCACATATCAAAACAGACAACGAGACCTCAAAAATTAAGATGTTAATCCAAAGTTTCTTTGTGAATATAAACTTTCCCAAGTTTCGCAAAGGTTTTTCAGAAAATCAGCTTATGGTATGCACTTTCTGATCCTAAAATAGCGGTTAGAGACTTTTTGGCTTAGTTGCAGTTCACTGCTGGAACTATTGACCTGTTTCATCAGCCTGTAATGGTTCCAAATAATGATTCATTATGACTCATATTTGAAGGGCAAGATTATCGTCCCAGGAGTGAACTGCAACTAATCCGAATATTTCTACGACGGTTCCGTTTGACCTGAAATTTGTGAATTTTTTGCCCATTTACTATTTGGAGATTAAAGATCAAATATTGCATCTTTTTTTAGTCAAATTGAAAAAAAAATGCCCGCCTTATCTGAACTGGGCCAGATTTTATTATTCAGATATTTCCAAAAAAATATTTCCATTGCTCAATTTTGCATAGCTATTTTCGTCACGTGAGAAGTATCATATATAATCTTCAGTTTTTACTTTAACACAGTTTTGTTACATTCTACTATTATTAACACTTTAACAATAGATTAAATTCAGAATACACATAAATAAATTGTATACAATACTTCAAGACCTATGACCTCAACCCATCGAGACATAACAAACGTACGCAATTATTTTTCTGAAGAGTGTGTCTAACGGACTTACGCTACATTTTAACTTTTCGTCTCTTGTCTTTGGGTTGTTTTCATTTAAAAGGCAGACGTAACAAGCGAAAATTAACATTAAGCGTGGGAACTATACAAATGCTGAATGTGAAACCTGTCTATTTCTCTCTTTCTCGGAACCACGGTGATTTTCAATTAGAAATTTTTGAGAGAGAAATCTCTTTCCCTCAAATCATATCAGCTAATAAAAATAGGTAAGGGAAAGAGTTAGAGTCAGGTTTCCTAGCTATTGATGAATAAGATACCGAGTATAATGAGACATATGAATGAAGCCGAGGTTGTATGTCCCGTGACACTTAAAACAACACCGCCGTTGACGATCAGATTCACTGCGAAGAAAAATTTCAAACAGCTATTTATTGACGTCTTCACAAAAATTCAACTTTTTTCCTGACAGTGATTGCTGTTTTCACAACGCGTATTTGCGGATCATTAAAGCATATAGTTCGTTAACCTCAAACTGGAAACCGCTGCTTTTGAAATGGAAACGACAGTTTTAAGGATACTCAAATTTTCTTTCTAAAATGTACTTCTTGCCGCTGCAGGAGAAAGGCTGCAGGAGATAGGGCCCTTTGTAATGTGTACCACTTTTCACGTATGCCCAACCGTGCTGACCTTCAGGCCCCAGGGCCTCTTGTTGACTGTAGAAGAAGACATTATATCAAGTATATGTGTTGAAAATGATGTGCCCGATGGGATTAAAAGTTTTGTAGCTTTGAGGTAAGTCCCACAGGAGTTACAAATAAATCTGTTCATAAATCCATAGCTAGTCATAATAATTTTAATTATATTATTTGTAGTTTTTTGCAAATTTGATTTGGTTTTTAATTGACATGAAATCTATGAATTTTTTTGTTTTTCATGAAAATAATGAACTAATTTGTGGTTACATAAGTTTAGAAAATTTTAAAAAGCCTGGTTAACTAAGACTAAATATCTATGTAAATATGGCGCGTTAAAGTTGTTGTGGATTTTTGTTTAGGACGGAATCAACTGGAAATTGTTTATTCAGTGCTTTCTATATATATCAGAAATATAGATAGAAAAGATTTAATTAAAAATGTTTTTAACCCTGACAGGGATTATTGTTTCCCCAAGACATTAGGAAGGTCTTTCCAATGAGATGGTAAGAACAATTTCCATGGCTCTGTTATTCACCTAGTGAAGATGGAGCTTATTGCATTTCCTGTGTGTTTTTTGGATACAAATTTCCTGCAAAAGCCTGTAGGGTAAAAAAAATATTCACAACCAATGAAACATTGGCCTGATGCAGTATCTGCGTTTAATCGTCATTGTACTGGTAAGAAAAAGCTTCCCAGTCATCAAAATTTTTATTCTCTTCACAATGACACATCCAATTTTCACTACAGTTTTGTCATTTATGAAGTGTGATGGCAGGGTGGTTGATGTTTTGGTTGATAAAAAATATATAAAAGGATGTAAGTGAAAATCGAGAAAAGCTAAGACCACTTGTTGACTCAATAATTTTTTTAGGTCGACTGAATTGACCTTTTAGAGGTCATCGGGATGATTCCCAGTTTCACCCTGAGGTTGGGCTTTATTCCCAAGGAGGTGTGGGTAATTTTATAGAGCTCCTGAATTGAGTGAGAAGTGGAGACACTGTATTTGAGAACCATCTTAAGAAATGTAAGAAGAATGCTACTTACATTTCTAAAACCACACGAAATGAATTAATAAATTGTTGTGGTGTCCCCCCGTCAGTCATTTTGGGGATCAGCTGCAGGTGTTCCTTATGTTTTCACAGTATGTTGGTTATTCCAACTGTGCTTTGCTTTCAAGTTGTACTTAATTCTTAATACGCAAGCCTAGTTTAACTTGTTTATTGGTACTTCAAGCTGTACTTTTCCGTCATTCACGCTGGCTTACATAAGGAACATTTGGCTCATTTATATTTTGTGTTTTGTTTCTCACTGGGAACCCAACAATTAAAACTTTAAGATGTAGTTGTTCAACTGACTTAAAGGATAATAGTTAATTACAAACTTATACGCTGTTCTTTGCTTGTCCATAAAATAGCTTTCAATTTCGTACTATTTACATGTAGAGTCACTGGCACGGCATTCACTTGTTCGTAAACTTGCCTTCGTTTTCGTGCCGTGTACGTGCGTAATATGCCTGTCCATGTCTGGTCATCTTTCTAATAAGTGGATGAGCCTATGCATGCTGATGAACCTTGATATTAGGCGAAACAAACAAATATTTGATGTCTGTTTACAACTAATTGTGTTGTAAAAGCTTTGTTCTTTTGTTGCGTATTGCCAAAACCAAACCAAAAGACTTTTTAACCAAAACGTTGTTTGTAATCGCATATTGCTAAAAGGGACAAACTCTGTTATGAAGTTAAGATTTTAGTGCATAAATTACCCCAATTGTAAATATTTTTCAAGGCTCCCAGCTGTTTGGCCAAAATGCATTGAGTCACCGTGCTCCGTAAAGCATTTTTGGCGATTCGTGACTAATCTCTTTTAAACCCTGTATCCGCGCCTGTAAAGCCTCACTTACTCGGACTTATATGTTTATTTAATGTATTTTCTAACATATTGCCTCTATATATGGCATATTCAATACGAAGGAAACAAATTTTTGGGCTTTCTTAGCTTTTAAAAAGTACGTAGCAATACTAGGGTTGATTATGTTAACGTTATAAAAATACCTAACACGCAGGTGAATCTACGAGTTTGTTCGCACTGATCGCGCTTCCATTGACCAAATTCTTGGCCATCCATTTCCATAACAAAACATTTCCCAGAATCAGAAAGATGTGTTTCTGCCAATCTTGAGAAAGTTAGAGCTGAAATAAAACAATTAATTAGATCTTAATTTGTCATTTGAATCAATCTATTGGAGGGAGTGGTTGTTTTTTTCTCAAAAGTTAGAAAGATACATTTCAATAATACATGTTTATATGTTCTTATAAGGAAAGAGAAAATATTGTTTTGTTGAGTCCTGATCTAGCATTTGATGATATCACACCCAAAAGTGCATGTTTGTTGGTTAAATTCTTTTTACACAGCCCCAACTTCTAAAATTGATCTTGTACCTAATCAAAACTTTATTAAACTTCTTGATTAAATATCTATGACGCATTTAATTGCACTCTGCCGGAAATGATTTCTTTACTGGATTGGTAACCGAAGAAAATACTGATGAAATACCAAAGTAAATGAACTTTTAATACTTCTGATTTAGAATAGATTACGTTCCTCTTTTTTGTCAAGTTTTATTTAAAAAATTAAGTTTTACCGGAAAATTTCAAAAACTAGACATTTTGATTTATACGTGTGAGACTCAAATGCTGTGCTTAAAACTATGAGGATTGTACCTTGAACACTGGTAAAACGATAAAGAAAGGTGTTGCCCCTACTTGGACGTCGCCTGGACTTTTCGTTTGAGACATCAGAAAATGGTTTCCATCATTAATGGCTTATTAGTTACAAACAAACTTTAGTTGAAATCGGATGTTTATAGTATGGTGTGGAGATCCTTTTGTACGTGTCCGGTGAAACTTTTCTTCCAAACTAATGCATATCTATTGGAGGCATCCTCTTTTCCGTTTAAAACTTGTTATAGAAAATCTGTGTGTAGTTTCTATCCATTTTTCGACATAATATCCATTTGATAATGAGGAATTTATGTTTTTTATAAGTATTTTTAAAATACGTCGCCCAGATTTGGACATGAAGTTTCGACCGTATTGGGACAACGTCAGAAAATGTTAAACCGCCTTTATAGCTTTGTTTTCTATCAGCAATATAATAGTTTACTAGTACAGCGTGTAAAATTTTTACAGAGTCATTATACCCATGAGCTACCGCCCCACCCCTAACGGTGCTTAATTGCGAAAGATAAGTAGTTTTTGTTTTTATTTGTATTTTTTTATTCAACGCTTTAAGTTCAGTAATAAAGAATAACAACATTGATAGGTATCAGTAGCTATTTTATCCGACGAGATAGTCGATGTACAATCGTGTGCAAAATATATTGCGACAAAACAATCCCCCCTCCCCCCACAAACAATGTTGAGTTGCTGATGTGCGTTCCAAATGGCCAGGAACCATCCGAATTGTCTTTCCGTGTGTTCTCAACATTGTTTCAGGGAGCAATTCATGTAAGAAAGAGTTTTGTCTCAATATTTTTGCACACGATTGTAGACCTGTTATGTGTTCGTGTTATCAGTTCATCATTTTCTAATGATGTCTATTTTTTTAATGTGTTTGAACGTAGATTGTTCGTATCAGTTAGTTTTGACTACTATGCCAAAATGTGTAGTTAGCAGTTTATTTGGTATTTCAAAATTGAATGGTTTAGATGAATGTTATGCAAGAAGAGAGTTAAAATCATGGTTATATACATAGTTACATGGTTTTTATATCACGTTGCACAAATGGAGTTTTGGGTTCTGAACTTTTCCACAATTCATAGCAGAATAAAAATCAGTTTGAAAGATAGAAACGTCAGAAGGTATGATTTTGTTTTTGTTTGCTTTAGTTAAATAGGGAAATTTGATAGTATTATCTCATACTTCAGAAGTTTAATTGTGTTGGTAGGAGAATACATTGTCCACGATCTTTTTTCTAAACCTCTTTTAGTAGCCAGGTGGTAAAAACTGTTCTGCCTTTTGAAATCTCTAAATAGGCCAATTAGCACTGCAAAATGGCTTTCTCTAAAGGGGCTAAGACACGATTCGCGTGACGAGGCTAGAGATGCGATAATATCATTGCTGACCGGAAAAAAAGTAAACAAACACAACAATCACATGATTAATGTCGTAGCCCCTTTAAATGATCAATCCAAAATATTTATAGAACAATTTTGTGTTGAATATGATATCATTCCAACATGGAGAAACACAACATTTTTGTATATAAACAGACTTATCATGGCAGTATAGAGCGTGTAAAATCATTTTTTGGAGCAAAACTGCAAAATGTTTTTACACGCAACACTAGTCTCTTATATATAATACGCGTTGTGCATAACACTTTTAGTTTGGTCAGTATGAATAAAGGACTCGGAACGAAATGTTTGTATGGATTAAAAGATGGTGAAAGTTTTGATCGCGCGTAACTGGGTTGCGAGTATAATTGCGATTAGTATTATAGAAGTCGCGCAACGTCAGTGGACACATTACATTGCACCCTAAATAGAACGCGATATTTAAGGCCAACAATCTGGAGGTCAAATAGGAATAACTGACGTCACTTTGGGTCTAAAATATTTGGGGACGGCTGTGACGTCATTAGAATTTTTGATCGACGATATCTCTGTAACGGTACGTCGTACACAGACAATCCCATATATTTTCTTGATCAGCTTTTTGAGCACTATAACTAAGTGATACTTATCTTTTCGGATTGTGTGGTTTTATTTTTTGTGTTATTTATTAATGAGTTAAAGCACAGGTGTTGGGGGCGGCATCTCATGGGGAAAATGAACCTGTAAAAACTTTTTGCACGCTTTACTCGTTATATTATACTAATACGCAATCTTGCTTTTTTCTTACCTAACCCTTGAAAGAAAGAACGTTGTGGAAATTTTCTCGGGAAGTTCGTCAATGGATATTTGTTTATGTTTTTTCCGTATTATTATAAGGCACTCCGGCTTAGTGCGTATAATTGTTTATGATATAAAATACGTTACGGAAGACATGATATAGCATCTCAGGCGGAGACTGATTACAACAGAACGCAGCAACTATTGACACAGATGAAAAATAGTCGTTTAAAGAAAAAAGAAGCGTTTGTTTACATTTTTAGTAATAATAAGAAACATGCATAAAAAAGACAAGTTTTTATTACGAAGAATAGTTTTTCACATATTTACCACTTGTAATGTTGTAATCTTGAAGTTTAAGAAGTATCAAACGGCATTTTATCCAGTTTCGGTTTGTTTATTTAGATTTCCAAAGAAAAGAAAGAAAATTTAGTAAAAACTATGATAAGCATGGTATTTTTTAGTATAATAATAGAAAGATGAAAGTCAAGAAGGAATAAAAGATTAGAGATTCGATTAATCTGTTGGTTTTGGCCGTGAATGAAATTAGTTAATACCGATGGCGTTTTTCTAATTGGCGATCTCTCTGTTCCTTGAGTTTATAGAGAAAAACAAATCACCTTTGAGGAAAAAAACATTATTCAGAGGTATGATTCTTTTTAAGATTTAGTTTATACCTTAGACATATACCGTATTTCCTCTAATAAACGCCGCCCTCTAATAAACGCCTCCCTCTATTAAACGCTGCACTTATAGCCAAGCATTTGTAATAAACGCCGCCCTCTAATAAACGCCGCCTTCTAATAAACGCCGCATCTTGAAAAGCGGCGTTTATTAGAAAACAGACTAAACAAGCAACAAAAAATAGTTTACACGAGTTGGACTTGTTTTCTATCAACAAATTCTTCCACAACTAAAGATAAAAACGAATATTGTTTTTCTCGTACTTCTTTTTTACCATTTACGATTGCGTGCACGTGATTACCGTCAATTTCAATGTAAAATGCTATTAGCTTAGACAGTTTTTTAGGAAGAGAAAACATTGTTGTTTAAAGTCCATTTTTATTTGATTTTTCATTTTGTAATAAACGCCGCCCTCTGATAAACGCCGCCCTCTATCAAACGCCGCATCCAAACTCTGCAATTTGTAATAAACGCCGCGGCGTTTATTAGAGGAAATACGGTATCTTATATATGTAAATCTGTATATACTCCAAAAGTTAATTTTGTGATGGGTAGTGTAGTGTGTGAGTGTCAGGAGATATTTCACAATTTGTGAATATTTTTATCTGAGATTTAGTATTGCAAATTATAAATCTGTTCACACAAAGTCTGAAAGTATTTTTGGCTGAGTTAGAAAGTGGAAAGAATTAAGAATTAGTTAGGATTGAGAAGTCGAAAAATACAAGTTTATATTTTTATTTGATTTCAGCTAATTAGAGAGATTACATGTATACTAGTGTAGCATGTAAAAACATTTTACAGTTTTTCTCCATTACTTGTTTTTTACACACAATACTGCCATGATAAGTCTGTGTATATACAAAAATTGTTGTATTTCTCCATGTTGGAATTATATCATATTTAACACAAATATTTTGGATCGATCATTCAAAGAATGCTATTATCTCTATTTTTCAGTGCTATTTGGCCTATTTAGAGATTTCTAAAGTTGTACAGTTAAACTAAAAAAAATTCCAATGTTCAGAGATTTAGAAAAGAGGCAATACAACGTATACTCCTACCTAACCAATGTATACTCCTACCTAACCACGATAAAACTTCTGAAATATAAGAAAATACTTTCAAATTTCCCTATTAACTAAAGCTAACAAAAACAATACCTTCTCAGACGTTTTTATCTTTCAATTCTTTATTCTGCTATGAATTGTGGAAATGTCAAAACACAAAACTCCACTTGTGCAACATGATACAGAAAGCATGTAAATATGTATGTAATCACTCTCTTCTTGCATTACAATCATTTATACTATTCAATTTTATAATCTAAAAAAAAAGATATCATTCAAATACTATCAAAACAATATAATAATGATCTTGATACCTTCGTTTACCTTAATAATAACAATCCACACACTACAATGAAATACCAAATAAACTGCTAGCTACACATTTCGGCATAGTAGTCAAAACTAACTGATACGAAAAAGCTACATTCAAACACATTAAAAAAAATAGACATCGGTAGAAAATGATGAACTGATAACACGAACACATAACAGGTCTACATCGACTATCTCGTCGGATAGAATAGTTACTGATACCGATCAATATTGTTATTCTTTATTACTGAACTTAAAGTGTAAAAATATTAAATAAAAAATTAAAACAACAACAAAAAATTTAACACGCAGGGTCTTCATTTCTCTTTAAAGAAATGAACATTGAGAAAATTTGATGAACTTTCGAATGCAAAAAACATTGCATTGCCTTCTCCTCCGGGCGGCTTTATGATGTCTTCCTTAAGGAACAACACTCCACGAAGTAATAAAAACCCGTAAGATGGAGCTAGAGATTCTCCTAATGGGAGATTCTCCCTGTACTAATACGGAAAAACATACATCCATTGACGAACTTCCCGAGAAATTTTACCTAACATTCTTTCTTTCAAAGTTAGGTAAGAAAAAAGCAAGATTGCGTATTAGTATATAAGACTAGTATCCCGGGTAAAAACATTTTACCGCTTCACTTTCCCCATGAGTTTACACCACCCGTGCTCTACCTCTTTCAAAATGTAAGGGTGACGAAAAGTAAGATCATAGAATTGCAAAGAATAAGTACCACTAAGTTGTAGAGCTCGAAAAGCTGGTCAAAAAAATGTATGGGATCGTCTGCGTACGACGTGCCGTTACGGAGATATCGTAGATCAAACATTTTGATGACGTCACACCTGTCCCCAAAAAGTTTTAGACCCAATTTTTTTTCGTCACCCTTTCGCCAAATTATCGCAGACCCCAAAAACGTCAGTTATCCCCATTGGTTCTCGAGATATTTGCCCCTAAACGTCGCGTTCCATTGGGGGTGCAACTCACTAAAATAAAAGATCGTGCGTAACTGAGTTGCGATTATACTATTTTAATAATTAACGATGAATGTGTAATTAAAGACCACAATTTTTAAAACACCCTAATATTATTGAAATGTTTTCTTTCAAGCCTTAAACCAAATATAAAGCGAAACACCAAAGAAGGAGTGCTCAATCAATTTGTCCTGTCGTACCATGTATACATATTTGGCTTCAATAACACATTTTCACAAATTCTGCTATAGTTTTTTTTGTTATAACCAATACATACCCTCTCCATTAGCCCATTTCAAGGTGGTTGAATCATCGATCAAGCTGATCCAGTTATAGTTGCCATTGGAGCCCGCATTCCCAACGTCACGGACGGCGTTATTCACTTCAATGCTGTGTATTACTGGCAGCATACCACCTTCCTGTATACAATGAGCTTGAGCTTTTTCAAATGGTAATCTCAAATTATCAAATTTGTAACATACCCCTGCGAATTCATATTGCACTTTCTCTATATATGGACAGGAAAAACCTAAGAGAAAAAGAAGTATTTTGACGAAATAAAAAAGCATTAAATTATTTAACAAGAATGGTGCCATTAAAGTTATTTTACAAAAATTATGCTCAAATGTGTTGTAGGTTTCATACACTTTCCTAAAACAAAAAAGTTGCCGCATTTAAAATAGACTTGAAAAATTAGCCGTACAAGCAAATCTGTGTTTCGATGGGTTTTACACTGAAATTATTGTGGAGGAAGAAAACACTGCAGTAATACATAAACAGAAAATGTCCTTGTTACTTAAATTCGCGGAGCAATTTAGTAGCACTCACGAACATTTTCCAAATTTCAATTGAGCTTTTCTTCCCCACCCAGGTGTTTTACGTGTTGAAACCTTCCAGAAAATAAAGTACTAATACTGCGTTTTATTTTTTTCAAAGAATTGGGATTTATTTCCTTATCTTTATTGAGATATAAGGGATTTTCCATAAGATATATAGAAGGAAGTGAATAAAAACTTTCTCAAAAATTTTGAAAATCAGATGAAATGCGTAACGCAGTAACATTTCTTTACAATTCATGAAAAATAGAAAATTGAATAGGACACGAGAAAACAGTAATGGGTTTTGTCTCTTCTTCTTCGTTCTCCTAACTTATATCGTAGTCAATGGTCACGAGAGAATTCTTTTATCTTTGCCGGTTCCTTACGGCGAGGTTCGGAATTCCAGTATTTTGTGAATTATTCCAAAATGAATATGAAATTTCGACACTGGTCACAGATAATATAGATACGCGTATTGTTAACCAATAGCACAGGAACGAATGCTCAGCCAAAATTTAGAAAGCAAAAGTCAGACTCGAAGCAAAAGTTAAATTATAGCAATTCTAAATTACGAAATCTCAAAAGAAGCGAGACAATGTTTAATGCAATCTGTAGATAAAGCTACACCAACGTTGCTATACATCATAGATTTTATACTCTAACAACTTTTTGCACGTTTTCTTTTCGGAAAATTGAGAAACTAAATTTTATTCCACGAAATTTGAGGGTCCAACTAAATTTGAGCATGATTTTCAGGAAAGATTTCTTTGTAGCTTTCGCCCTTTATATATTATCTTTTACAGAGAAAAATAAAAAATAAAAGAGAAGAAGTAGGAACTGTATGTTGATTAAGTGTTTCTTTGGAGAATCGCAAAATAAATTCCCGCGAACTTCCTTATTTTCCATCATTCCCAAAATTTTATTTCGCAAAATGGCCAAAATTTATCAGTTTTTTTGTAGCCGCGGGATTTTCTTCCCGCGAAAGTTTCTAAAGTATACAGGATAGTCGTTCAGTATTAAGACAAAAAAATTCTAAAAATACTGCATTCCTAACGGATCTCATGAAAGCTTCTTTGGATAAGAACAAGCAACAACAAAAGTAAACTAAGAAAGAACGTCAAACAAATTAAAAGTATACACTGTTAGAGAGAGAGTAGTTGTGGAATGTACATTAAAGTAGGAATTGTACTGTGTGAATATTGAGATTCGAGTGAACCTATTTTATCAATGAATATCTTTTCAACGACAAATACCTTTTTCTAAGTAATTTCTAATTCTAAATAATCCTTTTTGATCTCGTCGCTTGAAAAAAACTTTTTTGAGTGAATCAAACTTCAGGATAACGGAATTTCATTAAATGCAGAGGTATCTTTAATAAAGATTCCATTGCATTGTTATTCTTGATGAACTTTATGATGAACTTTATTAAAGGGACAAGTAACAATGAAGTAATAACGTGAATTTGTAAAGTGTTATTTGTGAAATTTCTCTACAATTTGTGACATCCACTTTTTGAACAACATTATTTTGAGTGTACTAGTAAAACTAGTTATATGTCTTTTAAATTTCTGAATTTGGAAATGAAACTCTGCTGAAACATAGAAAATATCTCAAGACTCAAAGTATAAAAGTGTTGTATGTATTGTATATTAACTTTTATGGGCGTTTTTTGGGACCACCCAGTACTTCCATCAAAATACAGAAATGTTTTCAAAGTGAGTCATAATTACTTCATACAAATATTTAATCTTCAATGACCGTACACATCAGTAAACGTGACCTTGAAAATAACGATCATGTCCGCAAGCAAGAATTTTGTGACGCCTCATTGCTTCTTTCTCAAAGTTGGGTGGGTGGTTCGATTAGCCAGACTTTTTAATGGCAATAGGTATATTTGAAATATTGTTTTTAAGACGGCTAATGCCTCTTTAGAATCTTCATTCTTTTGGGAATGGTTGAGATGACTGTGTACACGGTGAACAAAAGCATCAACAATTAATTTCCAAACTATTCAGATTTTCTACGAAGTTTGAAAAGATTAAGAAGCAAGCAGAAAATAAAAGAAGATTTTAGTAAAAACGGTGATCTCATGCTGTATCTGAGAAATAGTCACTTCGTTTACAAAAATGAAATTGAAGCAAAAATAAGTGATTTCAAGAATATTTACAAAATGAAAGTGAAAGTGAAATCAGAAACCAAGACCAAAGAGTCAGTACAGTTAATTAAAGCATTACAAAATGTAAGCTATTTTGCTATTTTGCTAGCTATTTTGCTATTTTGCTAGCTATTCTGCTAGCTATTTTGTTGAGTGAAGTATAAGATCTCTCTGCATATCCGTTAGCTTGTGGGTATTTTGGTTTTATACGTCAGTGTTGTATTGCCTCCTTTACCATATACTGTTTTACCTCCCTTGATAGGTATAGTGGTCCATTATCTGAAACCACCCGTTTTGGTAAAGCATTTGTGTTTATAATTCGGCAAAGGATGGGTTCTAAGTGCTGATGTAGAATTAGTAAACTCTATTTCTGAAAATCGCCATTTCTGGTATATAGCAACGAATATTTAGTGTCCATTGGGGAACGATCCTGGGCAATCAATTTTGACTTTCTCACAAACAGCATCTTGTCTCCATAAATTTCGTCAATGCTGTAGCTGGTTTCTCTCGTGAAACGGCTTGACAGGCGCTGCATTTATATATTTATTTCTCTCCCATTGCGACGAATCCAAAGAAGAATATTGCCTTGGTTTTGTGCTGGCAAATGGTACTGTTATTACGATTTTATTTTGTTTCAAGATCAATCAATCCGTGAATGTGAAGTCTTCTTTGCAAATATTGTAATGTTACAGTGTCCAACCTTTTCGTTCTGGATACTTCTGTTAGTTCTCTAATTTGTTCTAATGGTTGTTTTTGTTAAAGTTGCCTCTTCTATATCTTCTAAACCTATCGACTTCTGGTGTGGCAAATTTTGCTATATTTTGACTACAGAAATCTGATATATTTCCATCGCTTTTCGTATGTTTCAGTCCAAAGTTTTACTCTTGAAGTCTCTTAAGTATTTTCTCTAATCGTAAAGGTAGAGTTTTGTTCGGATTGTTCGATAAGTAGAATAATGCTTTATGATCTTCTTCTTGTGAGGACTAAGCTGAGACGTTCTCTTTATCTCCGAATATTTCTGTTCTGTTTCTGTTAAAGAACGGGACGAATATGATATAACTTTGTTTCCTGGCAATGGTTTTTGTAACCATATTCTGGGAATTCCGTAAGAACTTGAGTCGGTATAAAGGATGATTTCGAGGTTACTGTCAAAATATGCAATGCACTTGTCGCTTGTTAATTTGTTTTTTAACTCGTTAAAGCTCTCTTCACATTCAGCTTTCTATTCAAATGTAGTGCTTTCTTTTGAAGTTGTCTTAAATGGTATCTTTTAGTGCTGTGATCATTTATAAAACGTTTTAAATATTTAAGCGGTGCATTTCTGGCTACTTTTATCTTACTTTCACTAGAATGAATGCATGGATTTGGTGAAAACGTAACCATAAAATTGGTTGACATTTCCCATTTTAATGGAGTTGAGTTGATACTGTTGTAAGCAATATGGTTAGAATATTCTCGTGTTTGACTATTATAATTACATTCTTGACATGACATCAATGTAAAAATGCTTTCTTAAGAGCAAACGTTCCCAAGCCTTGAATGTTCTTAGAATGTTCTTAACTTTTAGACCTTCAAAGTCTTATTGTTTTAAAATTCTTTAAATAACAACCGTCTTATTAAAAAGAGGGTATCGGTTTCAGCCATGGTGTAGGTTCAAACGGCTACGTCCTCCAATATACCTTCCTTCACCAGTAGATTTAATTCCTGATTGGCTGTTTTTCTGAGAGCAAAGGGGATTCTCCGCTCTTTTTGTGCGATGGGTGGGAAATCTTTGTCGATATGAGATTTTATCGAATAATCTCTTAAATATCCAATTTTATTTTCAAATACAGTGTTTTCAAATTTGTTTATCACTGGATTAATTCTAGCGGTATGTTCTCCTTGTTATCCGCTGGTTTTGGTGTTACATTGTTTACGAAATTCAATTCGTTCAAATTCTCAGGTGGAGGGCTAAAGTTTTATTTGGATGAGTTTTAAATTTATGGTGATGTTTATATGAGAGGAAGGACGCGACGATTGGACAAAGTTAAATGGAACAGGACAAAGTATGAGATCCCGCTCCCTTTAACATTTCTACTTAAAATTATTTCCATGTTTATATGAACTGCCCCAGAATGATTTCGTGAACCCGCTTCAGCTGGGACATCTTTTGCAATATACACACTCTTTCCCGGGACAATTTCTAAAAACGGATTTGAAACAGCTTCAAACTATTGAATTTAAAACAATAAAAAATTTATAAACAATTAAATGTTGTTTCATGTAAAGAAGAGATATTATCATCTAGTTTTTTATCCTGTATTGAAAACATCCTGTCCCGTCTTCCATATAAACAGCCCCTTACACACGCATTTCCGCTCAATAAATTTTCATGTTTGGTATCGACGACGTCAAATGTTTCGGTTGTTACAATTTCACTCGATTCGACTAAAAGTTGTAGGCACCCTTTAACTGTTAAATCGGTGTTTCGGACCCAAATGTGAAAACATTTACGTTAGATTTTCTTCAGTGTGACTTGCAATTTAATCGTTTTAATCGTTGGGCTAAATGTTTTCATATTAAAAGTATTAATGCTTGCTCCCCACTGCCCATTAAAACCTGCACTTTCTGTCTTTTTACTCTAAGTAGGTATGGAATTTCGTTTTCTTTGTCCGTTTATGAAATTTATATATATTTCTTGACTCAAACACAGTAGAGATAGCAAACTATATATTGTAAATTTCATCAGATTCAGTATAGGACTGTTTGATCTATGAATGGAATAAATTTCGATTTGACTAAAAGTTCACTCAAAGTTTTCGTCGGATTTCGGAACGAGTATATACGCAATTTGTTGTTTGTAGTGTTCAGTTGATGGAATTTAGTTCAATTTGATGTTTGATTTCTTTCGTAGGGTCAGTGAAATTAGATCTACTTTGCAATTTCTTTCATGAATTTAGAATTGTTGAATAGTTTCATCGGACATCTGTTTCATTTGGCGGAACTGGAATATATTTCATACTTGCGGCTCTCAAATATTTCAATAACTTATTCATCAGTTTTTCTCCCTCTGATATAACGTTTTTGTACTTATCAAAACCATCATCGCCAATATAGATTAGTAGTATACAAGATTTTTGGATTTCTGCATAAGCATAGAAATCCATTACAACCGTTCGTGTTTTTCTTCTTTTTCTTCGTTTTTTCTCTGTCTAGCATGAAACGCGGAACCATCAATTACGCATTTTAAGTCAAGTTGGCACCTCAATATTACAATCTTTGCCGTGAAAGAAAATGGCAGACATGGCAAAACGTATATTTATGAAGTTTTTATTTTGGTTTGTTAATTAGCTGCTCTTTCTGTTCTTCTTACATGATCAGTAAATGTTGCAGAAATCCTTTTGCCTGTAAGGGCATCTATTTTAATTAATATTTATGGCTGCCGTACAATTTTAAGATATAATGTTATGGTTTCGTGAAATTCTTGCAGTAAGAACCTTCCTTGAGTTCTTTGAATTCAGAGAGAAGCCTTGTGTAGATATCCAAAACTTACATAAAGATTGCATAAAAATCTGTAATGGAAATTATGTTAACAAACAGCAGTACACTCAGCCTATAAGTGTAGTTTTGGTCTATACACTTTGTTTTTTTCCATTTGATCGTGCCGACCAACAAACAAGTTGGTAGCTACAAACGTTCGACCAAATGTGCCAGCAGATCCTGTAACAAGCCCAAAATGAAAAAAATCGACCATAGTGTATAGATCATAATGAGTCAGCGGCGTTTTATATTTATAGCACAGGCTTTAGCACATACGCTGCGTTCGTTATACTAACACGGGCACCACAAGTGACGTCATAATGATACGGCAACGACCGAAACAATCTTTCCAACGGCAGCGACCGTGAGTCCCCTTTTACGTAAATTTTGGGCAAAATATAATTACTTTGATGAAACAAGCTTTACCAATGACTTTTTTTATAACTCAAATAAGAAAAATTCATTCTCCTTTAAACAATTTTAAATTTAGATAACTTTAATCTGATCTTTTCTTACTTACGATTTTTTAGAATAATATGACTTTACAAACCTGAGATAGTATTGTCATCACATTCACAGATTCCTCATCACAATTGGTTATGGCAACAGAAGTGGTATCTTATTATGAAATTTGTTGAAATAGATAATTACATAATATATATCGAATAAGGGATCAGAAATGACTGCAGTCACCTTTTCTGAAGTCAGGAGTTCGAGAGAATATGCGCATAATTTTTATAAGGTATATAAAAAAGAACAAAGAAAACAAAACAACAGGAATGTAAGAAAACTTCATAACATTGTCTAACTAACTTTTTTTCATTGTAAACAAAATGAGCATCTAGTTTTTGTTACTATGGGAGAGATTGAAGTATTACTTTGGACAATGCAAAGTATGGAGAGATGAAAGATGATGGATAGTTTTTATTTGATATGATAAGGCAGATTCCCAACAATGAGTAATCGGTGTTATTGAAGAGGGAGTTAAGACAAACTGACTGCCGATTTTGCCTGCCAATTTTCGATGCTTGACGCACACTTAGCCCATTACACGATCATTAATTTTTATGATGTCATTACAGATAATGTTAATACAATAGTAATACAATAGCATTTATAATGTCGCAAAGTAGAGGGAATATCAAGCTAAAAATTATAATTCAGATAGTGCCTAAAAGCATGTAAACATTTGAAAATCATTTATATTAGTGCAGACTTCAGGAAATTTGTTTGCACTTCCATTTTTTTTATATATCCTGTACAGTTGTGTTTGAGATCTTGATAACCTTCTTTGTATAAATTTAAAGCATTTATAGCTCTCTAATTGTAGAAACATTAGTTAGACTTCTTGATAGTCAACATTTCATAGATTGTGTCACAAGAATTTCGAAATTTCTACAATACAAAAACAGTTCTTTTAAATCCGTAGGAATAGAAAGATCGCTACTCCTTGCAATGATTAAAGCCGGTTGTTTTCCACTAGACGGAATTTTCAGTTCGGAGCTGCTATTGTTTTCTTCACGTGATCATTAATTGAGCCAATTGATTGGTTTGCGGAATATTCCACGGCGGAAAAGTTGAACTTGATCCTACTTTTCCGCGGACGCTTTTGGCAGAATTTATAAAAAAAAAATGCCGCTGGAATGCAAGCAAAATATTCCACCTAGTGGAAAACCGGCTTCGGGTTTATTGTTTATTTTTTAAATTTCGTCATTATCGCTGCCTGGAACACTTTACTAAAAGGAACAGTTTAATAAAATTCTGTGGTTGCAGTTATTTTGGTGTAAGGCCTATCAAAGGGGTCTTAAATATTTTGCCACCGTGTTATTGCCCCTTGTTGATAATTGCTTGATACGGCGCGTTAAGGTCCTCGCCGTATTGATGTCAGCCATTTGGTTGGATGGTGCCGAGTTTGCATATGAATTTATCTTCGGTTAGCTCACGTTAGTGGGCACTTTTAATACGGTTTTGCATGATGCTGATATCAATATCTTCTTAAAAGTTATAATCAGTAACAATTAAGTTTCGCGAATGAGCTCTCTTTAGATTTTTCAAGGGATCATACTTTCGGGAATGTTGCGAAAACTCGCAAAAGTTTCTTCCCCAAATGTTTCTTCGTAAGTAACCTTACGTCAGAAAGATATTTTACATTCTATGACTGACATTTGGCTTTTTAATTGTCGAAAGTTGTACGTTGTAAAAAGCGCATCACAGATAACATAGATGAGAAAATAAAATGAATGGAAAAATCATCTCCTGCATAATAGAAAATTTAAATGTTCTGTCTACTTTTGTTTAATACTTCCATGCTGAAAATTAACAGCACCACTAGGAAACATAGCCAGGAGCAACCGTTGAAGTAACCGATAGTTCCGCAAAAAGAAGCACTCCACAACTTCTTTTAGCACAAATTCCGTGACATTAAAAAAATCTTGGGTATGCATGTTGGAATCGTTTTTCCTGGCTTTAAATAACATACGAAATTTAAATTCAGAAAATATTTTTAAAAGTTCTTACCAGTCGTTACTGTAGCCGGAGTTGGCAAGCTGATCCCTATGAAATAGTTCATACAGATTTTAATACATCTCAACAAACCTGTAATACAAACATTATATATAAATGGAACCCAAATAAATGATTAATAATAATAATAATAATAATAATAATAATAATAATAATAATAATAATAATAATAATAATAATAATAATAATAATAATAATAATAATAATAATAATAATAATAATAATAATAATAATAATAATAATAATAATAATAATAATAATAATATATTGCTTATATATTTTATATTATCACAAAGTAAGGCCCAGGAGCGAGCTTTAAAATCATACCTAGCATGCAGGAAAATTGGAATTTGCTTGTACATTCCCTATTTAGCCATTTCACAAATGTAAAGAACAATCTTTGGATAGTGTAACATCCAGCCCCCTTGTTGAACCCATCGAACAAGGAGTAAGTTACATCTGAAATAAAAATTTCGTTAAATTTCAAAGTTTCTACTGCTCCTTCTTAATTATTTGACGTGGGCAGAAAAGTATCTACTCCGTTGTGGAATAATTTGTAACATATCTGTAACGTTCAGTGGCCCACAAGTGCAAAAAATCTTTGAAAAAATACTAAAAATCTTGAAGAAAAGTACTAAAAATCTTGAAAAAAATTCCGGAATTTATGTTTCGGTTGAGGAAAACTTATTATGCGTGTGCATAACACAAGGTCTCTCCTTTAAACACGCGAGAATGTCAAAAAGACAAGGGCGCGAAGCAAAGATGTTTTGCTGTTTCCTGCCTGGACAGAATGTAACCAGGTCTTAGACCTGAACTATTATAAGGTTTAAACGATATTGAAAGTGGCAGCATAATGCAGAATGATAGTGATGTGACGGAACAACGTTTCTTTGAGTATTTCCATTATCTTGTTTCTTGGTCTAATCAATCAATGCCGGTTACTTGGAATGAGGCATGGTCATTGTACAATTGGTTATGTCCCATTTCTGAATTATTGTTTGTATTTGCTGTATCATATTAAATAGGAACATAAGGAGTATTGTACTGTAATCCTTTTAGTTTTTCCTCACAGCCACAATTTTTACCTATTTCCATTAAAACAAAGGGTATGTCTTAACAAATCTGTAGGTATACGAAGCTTTTAGACATTCTAATTGGAAAGAAACGTATTTCCCGTGGATACAATATTGAAACAAGAAGACTTCCGTCTTGAATGTTTAGGCTTAATTTGCGTCAGAGTCTTGTACCACGAAACACATTTGCGGAACAGAAGTTGTAATGTTTTGAGAAGCTGCGGGCCCGCCATTGATATCGAGAAACATCACAGCTAAACCAAACCTCGTGAATATCATGTTTCTGGTGAACTTTGGGACTAATATTTTTCAGGGAAATGAAAAAACATTTATTAATTTCACCAGAACAATACCGTAAGCTAAAACTCGTTTTTCACTAGACGAATACCTCACCTTTTAAAATGTAGAAAAATTTGGGTTTTTTTAGTTTTCGCCGGGAAATATTTCCGCGAATCCCTTGAACTCAAACTTTTTGCGTAGTCATATTTTCGCGAAAATGGCCAAAACCCGCGAAAATTTAGATTCGGGAAATATAAATTATCTTTCAATATGGAAACGTAGCAATGTTACAACCGACAATTTCCGATTTATACAAGATTTTTTGTATTTTCTTCAACATTTTTAGTACTTTTTTTAACATTTTTAGTACTTTTTATCAATGATTTTTTGCACCGTAGTAACGTATCAACTTGAGTATCAGCTCTTCCCTAGGGATTCCTGCCTTTTCAATATACTTCGCCGCCGTGCACTATATCGAAAAGGCAAAAAGCCGCAAGGATGTGGTCGGTAAAATATCTTAAATTTTTTATAGAATTTTTAAGCAAGTTAAATTTTGTTTTGTTTCGCCAGAAATAAATTTTTTTATTTATTACGAACATTTTGCAGAATTACCGAGGAAATACAATAATTAAGGCAGCGTTTTAATGGAGTGTATTTCTGCATGCATTTCCGGGATGAAATTAAACTTGATTAATGCCGCTACGAGATTTGTTTCATTTTGAAACATCTCATTTCGAGCCTGGTCTTAGCGACAGAAAAGGATCTGATTTCAACCATACAGCACCCGTTATGATTTGATTTCCATTTGCGTAATAAACGTCGTTTCGGGAGAAATGAGATTTAAAGTGTTTATAGAGAGACGCGGACATGAGTTTTCAGTTCCGTCATTTTGAATGATATGAAATTAACCTCAACATGAGTTTCATTTCGCACGGAATCATGTAAGTGTTTATAAAGATTTAAGAAAACACCGAAATGAACATATACATTCAGCCCCGAAATGAAACTCCGTGTATAAACACCGCCTGAGAATGTCTTTTAAAACGGTGCATTATTGCATTTTTTCATTATTCATAAATTTCGATTAAGCACTGGAACCAAATGAAGATCTAGAAGGCAGGAAAATTTCCCCCCAAAAAATAACTTCTTCTCTCATACTCAAGTGTTTGTCACGTTCCATGTTTATCTTTGGGTTTCAATTACACTCTTTCCTAAATTAAAGTACATTTTTTTAATCTGTGCTGTTATGTGCAATACATACCATCTCCATTTTCCCATTCAGGTGGATCGTTTTTTAAACCGATCCATGTCTCCACTCCAAATTTAGCCACGGCGTTATTCTGTACCTTGCTATGTATAATTGGTAGTGAACCACCTTCTTGTATACAATGAGCTTGAGCTTCATCATATGTATAAGACAGCGTAAAGAATTTGTAGCATACCCCTTCAATCTCTGTCTGAGTATCATGACACAAACCTTAAGAGAAGTATAATCGTTTGAAATGCAATCATAAAAGCAACAATATTTTACAGTGGAATTTTTATAAAGTGGACGCCATTGGTGTATAGAAAAGGTGTTAACTTCATTGTGATGCTCTCTTTATAAAGACTTTATCTATTAGAATTTGACTGTAAATCCAGTCATCTGTACATGGAATGTTATACAGAGATGACCGCATTATAGAGATTCCACTGTATTTAGGAGGAACAATTGTGTCATCAAAAAGAAATTTGAACTTACTTTCATACTCCAAAGTTTATATATGTCCACATTTAATTTTTCAACAAGAAGAAATTTGTGAACCACACTTACCTGTGACAGTTGTAATGAATAACGAAATCTATAAATAAGTAGAAAAAATGACGTCAGATAAATTTGATTTATTTATTACTGTAGCAGCGAAAGCGAATACGGTATTAAAACACCCTCCTCCTCCTCTTTAACCCTATTAAACGACCTTCTTATAACTATTCTTGTTTGTTATTTGAACGGTTTTTTTTACTTAGTTTGCCAAAGATTCAAATCCAGTATTTCGGGCGGATTTTTCGTTTTTATTTATGATAGTATTTTTTCGATGAAGACGTTTTTGTCTTGTTTGGTCGATTTTTTTTTCTCTTTGCCTCTTATACATTTAACAAAAATAATTAAAATAAGATAAGTATCAATGGTTTCTGCTCACATGTATATTTCTTTTGTCTTAAGCAATGCTGTTTCTTTATTAAACCTTGTTTACACTTATGATTCTTTTTTACACATAACATGGCGTCAGAGTAACTAAGAAGTTTAAAATTCGGATAATGAGTTTGTATCTATTTTGTTCGTATTGCGACTTAGTTTTGAATTGCTGCTACCGTTTTGCACCATATGGTTCTTGTTTACTCTTTATTTCAAGTTGGACGAAACGTAGTTACGAGACTAATTTATTCAAAAATTTATTCTATAATGTCAAAATTAACAAAAATCTTATTTAGAGAAAATAAATGAGTTGCCTTACAGGCAGAATAATATTATTCTATAATATTATATATTATAGAATAATATTCTCTATAATATTAGCTGATCATTTTTAAAGTGGAATTTATAGCTATTTCTTAAGCTATTCGTTTCTCCTTAAATAATCGTCGTTGTTTTCAAGTTGGTAATACTAGACCCATATTTATACATACTGTTCAAAAAGGTTTTTCCTAAATTCTTTTACAGATTATATAACAGTTTTAAATGTACAACGATGATTAAACCTTTGTTAAGGGCCAGAAAAAACCTTGTTTTATGGAAGACTCAGCTGCACAAATGATATTTGCATGGAACGGCATCGAATGATAGGACGCACGTCATGTATAATTCAATAAAAAGATGGGTGAAGCGGAATATGTGATAGTTAGGGACATGTACTCATATGTTTCTGGAAACGATAACAAATTGTTTTCTCATGAACCAGTATTCCTTCTATATTATTTGAAGAGAGCGTGTAAACCATTACAATTTGCTAGTTTTAATGTTGGCAATTGTCTTGGGAACAGCAAGAAAAGAAGTATCAATTAAGGAAAATTTAAAATAAATATATAGCGGGGACACTATTTCCAGGAACGCAAATATTCTTTCTATTTGAATTACTTCTGGTTCTTGAATTCCTGAAAAGTTGTATGAAAAGTTGTATTCCCCTTTTGTTAAATAAATAAATTTTTTGCTATAAACTTTGTCTGTGCATCTAATATTGCAAAAAAAAATTATCTTGATTCGTCTTTTAATTTAATTTCTTTTAATTAATATTGTTTTCATTTGAAAACAATGAAGAATTGTTGTAATAATGCAAATCAGATAATATTCCACGGTCAACAAACTTTTTACAAAGATTTTCTGGTCCGAACAATTTCTTAGCATGGACCACACTGAGTGTTCGAATGTTCGTTAGATTTGTTAAGAATAGCTTCATTTAACTTTAAATACACTCCTGAAGCTACAAATTTATTTCTAATTTTACTTTACATTCTGCTACCCATAACGCTTATGCCACTTTATTCCCACTTCATTACAACTCGTCATTGCATTTTACCTAATCTCAAATTGTATTTCCAGATAAGGAAATTGTTTCCATGTGGGGAAAATATTGCCGTTTTAGGAGAATGTGATAAAAATATTTGTTACTTTTCCATAATAGAATAAAATTAAAACATGACTAAAAAAACAATCGAAAGAAAATAAATTGATTTATAAACTTACGAAAGCAATCCACATCTTGTTCAAATTATTTGCACAAAAATGTTGCCGATTTTCTGTTTTTCTTTTCAACTAAACTTGTGGATGAAAAAAATGTTAATTCATAAATTATGGAATAAGAAATACTATATATTTCTTCTTGTGTTTTGATGTTGCCATATCCCTGTATAAATAATACTGAATAGAAAACAATTGTTAATTTGCAAAGTAAAGTTGAACTAGGCCGTCAGCTGCTAATAAATGCTTTTAAATGCTTAAAAATAAGTTTCGTAGCACTCAGAAGGAGGCCAGCGAGATTTTTATTGAAATTCTCCCTAGAATCAAAATAACTTAGTTGCTCTCATCTCGCAATTGTAATTCACACTGTTCTAAGGAAAATAAGATCTCGTTCTTGACAAGAAGGGGAGTTGGGACAATATAATATTTGGTGCGTAGTGGAGTTATCGTCAGTTTCGTACGTTCGTACATAAATTATATTCAAATCATGATTCATCAACATAACAATATACCTTTTTCGTTACATGTCGTTTATCTATCAAGAAAACAACCGCACCTTGTTTAGTCATAAGAAATACTATATTTTGCTTCTTGTATCTCTGTATAAATAATTTAAATGAACAATGCAATAAACCTCGAATATTTCCACAAAATTCCAATTTAAGAGATGATGATTACAACTTGGATTGGTCGAACTTAGTCAATTTTGGACTAATTTCCTCTTCGTGAAAATGGAAGTTTATTGTATAATCTGGACTCCTTTGTTGTGTTTTCGTCGAAAAATGTGTCAATTCGAACTCTTTTCTGTAAAATGGTTGGAACCACTTTTTTTTCTACCATTGTTTGGAGCTCGTTAATTATTCATGAGATTATTAAACACTTTTTGATTTCTTAGGGAGTTTCCACACAAATCAGTATTTTGAAAGTACGTTAAATCTCGTATTCGTTAAAACAGGAATTTCCAAAGGTTTGACTTAGAAAGAAACACATCCAAAACCAAGTGTATTAAAATTTTGTTTACTGGATCGTATATAAATAAAAGTTTACTTTCTTGTTGATCGATTTTGTAGTTGAGGCAGCACTAGTTCTCTTCATAAATACGTTTTCCGTAGTTTAACAATTTGGTTGATCGAGAATGATGTCTATTGTAAATGAAATTCAGATTTTTCCTGAGAAATAAAAGCAATTCCGTACGCGTTGCTCAAGAAAATGCCCATAAATGATTATGTGAAAAAGGAAAAATATCTACCTTTTACACAAGCCTAAAATAATTATGAATCATTATACAAGGGCTTCTCTTCTCGTCTTTGTGAATACAGCGAAGAAGGTCCACAATGACAAGAAGCCTTGGAAACGAGGTTTGTTTACCAAAAATGCTTGTATATTGTATTTTCATATGACGTCAATCCAGGTTAATACAGAAGAGAGAGTTATATCAAGAAATCTTAAATATTTGAATGGGGTTTTGTTATTTATAAATTTGTGAATCTTTTTTTGGGCGTTTCTTTGGCTTTTGGGTACAGGATGTACGATTCTGTCCTTGATTCAAAGCTTTTACTTCTGAAAAAAAACCCACATCTAAATCATTTACCATTAAGCAGAATTCTAATTTTGATATTCGCGCTTAAAGTGTACAACTGTAAATAAAGGGGAGGGTCCATCCAATTGCTTTGTTTACATTGCAGTCGGTAATACTAGACTCATATTTATACATACGATTTAAAAGGTTTTTTCCCATATTCTTTTACAGATTACAGTTTTGAATGTATGATTTAACCTTTCTAAGGGTCTGGACATAACCTTGTTTTATAAAAGACTTTACACAGCTGTATAAATGATATCTGCATTGAACGGCATCGAATGATAGGAAGCACGTCTTGCATAATTCAATAAAAAGATCGCTGAAGAAGAATATGTGGGAGTTAGGAGGAATATGTGGGAGTTAGGAGGGATATGTGGGAGTTAGGGATATGTACTTATAAATATTTCTGAAAACGATACCAAATTGTTTTCTCATCCTTTCTATATTATTTGAAGAGAGCGTGTAAACCATTACAATTTGCTAGTTATAATGTTGGCAAATGTCTGGAGAACAGCAAGAAAAGAAGTATCAATTACGGAAAATTTGAAATATGTCCTTTCCTTTTCTTTTCTTTTCTTTACTGAGGCTTTACAATGATTCACAATTCGTGTATGGAAAGTTCGGGAAGATCCTATATAGTTGGACACCATTCCAGGAACGGAAAAACCCTTTCCACTTGAAGTCCAAACCTCTATTTAACGGACACCTCCTTATAAGGAACATATTTTTTGTACCGATGGTGTCCGCTATAGAATGGTTTCACTGTATTTTAGAAAAAACTGCAAAAGTTGGCAAAATAGCAGTATACAGAGAAAACAGCGTTGAATAATGGCAGGGTTTTTTCGTTAGCTTATTTTTTTTCTCGTGTTCGTGTATCCAGGCAAGTGACCCTGGGTAGTAGAGTATTTCCTTCGTTAAAGGGGAAAACTTCGTTTCATCGAACAAATATATAAGTTTGTAGTTTCATTAGGCAAGCAATTACTAGTCTTTTCAAAAAGAACATGGAATTATCGTGTATCAAGATGAAATACTTCTTGCTCGTTACCATAGCGATTACTGCTTTCGTATCGAATGACGTCACGGGATTGTTATGGAGTGGCAGGAAAAGGAGCTTGCAATTCGTAGTAAGATTATTTTATTTTAATTTTTTTGGGGAGGAGGGTGGGGGCGGGGTCTTGAATTCTGTTGTATGACATTGAAATTTTTGTAAAGAAATACTTTTCAGAAGATCTGAGTATCAGTAACAGTAATATTTAGTACATTTATTATTATCATGGTTGATGACTGTAATTTTTAAAAGGTTGTGACGGACGGACGTCAGAATGATTCTATCAATTCAAACAAAACGTTTACAACTCTTATTACCATTTTGTGAAACGCCTTCAGAAAACATGTTGGAACACCGTATTTCCTTCAATAAAGCCTCCTTCCTCGAATAAGTGTTCTCCTTTGATAAGTGACCCTTCTGGAAGTCCGATTTTTAAACAGGTGCCTCCTTGAAGAAGCGCTCCCTCACCCCAAGAAAATAATGAATGGAAATTTATTTTTCCTGTTATATTTTTACCTTTCTTCAATTACAGTGTATAGAAAGGTAGTATCATAATGATTTCATTAACGAGCTCCTTTCCCCCTGTTTTTTCCTAAATACGCGCCCCCTTCTTGAAAATAGGCGCCTCCCTTGAGTAAGTTAGTACGTGAAGTTGTATTTCGTAATGATAATTCAGTAAATATTACTCAAATTCGTTAAGAAGCGCCATGCATGTATGTTCATACGAAAATGTATTGACAATAAACTCTGTGAAAACTTCTATGATTATTTTGAAGTTATGAAACATAGCAGGCATACACGAAACAACAACTTTTCCATCAAACTGCCACGGTTCAAAACGGAATTTGCCAGAAAATCAGTTTATTTCTCAGCTGCTAAATTGTACAACGATTTGCCAGCTGAGATAAGAAAACTAGATTTGCTTGACAAATTTCGTAATAGTTTAAGGTCTCATTTCGATTGAACTTTATTGTGACGTATTTCTTAGATTTAGTCGTTATGTGTCCCTGAGGTTGACTTAATTTCTTACTTTGGTACTATGAATCTCATTTCATTTTGTTTTAATTTGATGAATGTTTTTAACTTTTTTAGGTAATTTTTAACTGTAATACTAGCACAGGATCTGCAATGATAACAGCGTATTTTATTATGCTGACGTGGTCATCCTGTTTGTAAATATTCGTAAATAAATAAATAATGATAATTAGTAAGCATGAGGCCACCAAAATCTTCATGACAATTGATTGAAAAGGGTATTTCCGTAACACCATCACCGTTCACCTAACTTAGCGACAATGAGAATGTCTGTCCGTCACAGGTTCATAAAAAAACACTTCTCGCGATACCATTGTTCACATAATTGGTATTCGAGCCACTCTTTGCACAATGTCAAGGAGGCTTCATAGCCGCCACGTGTATCTTGGCCTCCTTCTTTTTCGGACAGTTTGTAATCAAAATCGACATCTAAAATATCTTAGCAACAACTATACACTTGAGTAGAATTGTTTGCCGATGAATACTGTTACTTTAACTATTCAACTATTGGATATCGTTATTAAAATAATTCAAATCAATAGCTTCAAGAAGAACCTTTCAGAGAACTGGTAAGGAAAAATAAATTATTCGTCCGTCACCCAAATTTTCTGTTGGTGAATGAATTATGTCTGAAAAATGAAAATTTCGACATGATACTTTTCAATTTTGATGTTTTCTCATCGAGGAAACATCTTTCTACCAATAAATAATCAGTTTTCAGCAAAATTTGAAACTTTAATATTTTGTTAAAAAGCAACGAATTTCGTAAAAACCTCAAACCTTCAACCCCATCAGTGTCGCTCTCGTTCTCAAGCTGAGTGCTAAGCTGACTGGATCGATTCACACTGTTATACCCGCTGGCATGACTCAGCCAGGATTTGAACAGAAATTTAGCCTGAATTTAGCCTGCATTCAGATTATTCATACCAGGCTATAGTTTATCCTCTTACATATCCCGCTCAGGCCATTTATAAAAGATTTCAGTAAGGCGTTTACAGGTGAGTGCGTTTATTGAAGGGAGGGCATTTGTAGTGAAGGGCGTTTATTGAAGGAAGGGAGTGTTTTGAATAAAAGAAAGTGTCATCAAAATATTTCAAAATAGTTTTCTTTAATGATTTGAAGAAAACCTTTGCTTACGGAAAATTCATATTTTTTTCAAGGACTTGAAACAGGAGGAAAAACCAACATACACATGGTGCAAAGACATACAATGTGCGGACATATCACCTTGTAAAAATGTCATACGTAAAACATTTTCGTGTTGTCCCATGTGTGGTAAGTGACATGAAACATATTTATTTCTCTTTTATTTTATTTATTTTATTTATTTATTTATTTATTTATTTATTTATTTATTTATTTATTTATTTATTTATTTATTTATTTATTTATTTATTTATTTATTTATTTATTTATTTATTTATTTATTTATTTATTTATTTATTTATTTATTTATTTATTTATTTATTTATTTATTTATTTATTTATTTATTTATTTATTTATTTATTTATTTATTTATTTATTTATTTATTTATTTATTTATTTATTTATTTATTTATTTATTTATTTATTTATTTGTATGTTTATTTACTAGTAACTGATCGTGTCGAAATACGGGAAAACCGTAAAACATCGATAACAAAGCTGACACGACAACTTACAGGTAATGATACATTTAAAACGCTTGTGATATAAGCTGCTCTTCTCTCTGATATTTTGATTGTACAAAAAGGCCTGAGAACGATGTTGTAACAGCAGCAATTCTTTTACTTTTTAGATTGATGGAAAACAAAACAAACATTCGTAATATTACGAAATATAAAAAAAATCGAATTTGTTGTTGTGATTCTTTCTTTCTTACGTCAGCATTACGTCAGCATTTAAATGATGCTCGTCGTTCTTTATTGCGATGTGTCATCCCGTTGTCTGAGAGGCTGTTTATATGAGACCCAAAGTGAACTCAAACCGGTTTGAAATGAAAAATTTCACTTCCATACATGATGAAATTCTTATTACTGTTTACATGACTTCGAGTGAAGTGAAACTCACTTCGGGTGTAGTTTCACTTCGGTCAAATTGACCGAACTGAAATCCCAAACTGGTTTGAAATTTCCATGTAAACACTGCTCCCCGAAGTGAAAGTCTGTTTATCGATTGATCTGGTTTTTCTATAGGGCACATGCGTAATTGTTTTCATGCACATGCGCAACTCTTGCTAGTTTGGTGAGATATACCACTCCGAAAGGATTTTCCGCCATTATGTTCAAATTAACTAGAAATAATCCGCTGATTCAGCAAAAAAGATCCGTGCGTACTCAGATGGACTTCACTTCGGGTTGCTCAATTTTTCAAAGCGGTTTGAAATCTCAAATTTGTGAATATTAGCTATAAAATGCATAAAAGAAAAAAATGAAAAAAAACGCATTGGTGATACAGACTGAAATTATGTTTTTATTTCACTCACGTCGCCGTCCAAAATGAATTGGCCATTAAGGGCTGTTTTTGGCCAATCATCAACCTTCACAAAAAAATCTTAACTGAAAAGTTCCAAAAGTTGTTGCCACCCTTCAAAAGTAACTTTTTTTTTACTTTCTTAATAGTGTAACACCACAATAAACATCATATTCTGATCGACAGAACGTCCTTTTCATAGTTGTAGATGATCGATATAATAAGCCTGGTTGGTCGAGATGTTACTTCAGATGCTTCGTTTAAAAGTATTTGTGAGGGAAGAAAGGGAAAGTAAAAGAAACATAATTTTCTATTTTACTTCACTTATTTTTCAATCAAGAAGAATAACATTTTTTCCCGCAATTTTAGAATTTGGCCATTCTTTTCCTTTCTGACCAAATTTTGGTCCTAATTTATTCAAAACACAAATTTTGGCCAATAAGGGCCAGTCAAATAAGAGTCCATAAAAGGTATCATGCATAAGAACGTCATTATTATTCGAAACGAGGCAAGTATTGTACAGAACCAACGTGACGTAATTTGGAAAAAGGTCTATTTCTCCATGCAATTACACATTGTCATTTTTTCTGTCGTTTGAAAAGGTTTACCGCTCCTTTCTGCTGATAATATGTGCAAATATACTTTCCCGAAAATCAGGACAAAAACTTCAGCACAATTTTATTTCAACGACCACAGCGGAACAAATTGATGTATTTGTATGTGAATAACGGCTTTTTATTTTATTAGATTTCCTGTGATAGTCGAGTTAACAACATCATGAAAAAAACACCTTAGTTGCTAACGAGTTTTAAAAATAGGTGAATTGCAGCTGAGCCAACAAACTCTAAAGTTACCTGATCTTTCATTGACAGGGAAGAATTAGCAATTATGTACAAAATAGGTAAGTTAACGAATCTTTCCCATAAATTTAGGAAATTACATTTTCTTATTTCTATATCATCAAATAAGAAATTGGAAGTGTTTGAAAGACTAGTTTGAAAGACATGGACAATTTGGGATTTTTTCCACCAATTATATTTTTTTGCCTTGTTGCATCAGCTTATTCTAGGATCGCAATCCCGAAAGAAAAGGTAAGTTTTATCTCCATTATTATTTCTTTATCTCCATAAACATTATTCATCTCCAATTATTAAGTCAGATATACATATGTTTTTTTATAAAACAAAACCTTCAAAAGTTAAAAAAACTTTTAAGGCCCGTTTTCCATTAGGCTGAATCATCCGCATGACTATAATTTGGCGGACTTTGCGCATGCTCCCTTCTCTAAAATTAAGATTTTTGAGCCACATATGACATCAATGTTGACATCAACATTGAACTTCTAAGGAGTTTTCTCAAGATTCAGTCATCCGATAGTCCTTATGGTATGAGTCGAAAAGCACTCCATTACATCGTATCTGAGGAAAAAATACACAAGAAACTGTCACATTGATGAAGAAGCTGACGAAAAATCACATTGCAATCTTCCAAGTCTTCTAGATTAATTTCCAGTACCGCTCAAATTGATCATTTCAAGCGATATGTAAGGGTACTATTCTTTCTACAAAATATTCTTTTTCTAGAAAAGTTTTTTATTTATTTTATTAATTTTTTTATTTATTATAAGATGAGAAGCTCTGATACTCTCATTGCTCTGTAATGTAAATACAGTCGGTTTTTGTGGTAGAGATCAGTGATGCAATCTGAAAGTTTATATCACACACAAAAAAAATAATCTTCTCTTTTTTCTTCAGAAACAATTCTTCTTTAGTTTGACCATAGTCATAAGAGATTGCAGTGTGATAGTTTTTTGGGTTTTTTTCTCTTATAGCTATGGCACGAACCTTAGGTCGTATTTTTTAGGCTTTTAATTTTTAACGACTGAAAAATCAAACCTAAGACACTCATTGTTTTTTTATAAGAAACTTACCTGAAGGGGTTAGCCGTGAAAGTTTCTTAAAACGTCAATTTTCAGCCCTGAAAAGTTTCTTTAAGTTTCTTACTTACCGTTGGAAATAGTTTTAAATCCATCATAATCTTTCGTGTTTGGGGGCTGATGAGACAATGAAAATAGGGAAGTTTCTCGGTTAACTATTTCCCAGTTTTTTAGGTTTTTGACTAACCGAGCCCAGTTTCTTATAAACCGGGGTTTTTTTGGGGGGGTTTAAAAAGTGTTTTTTAAAAAAATTTCTAGCCTGTGTAAACCAGTTTGACGTGAAAGTCGAAGTTGGTCAAGAATTTCGATTGCAAAAACCAGATCAACCGAGCTACATATGCAAATGTGAGAGACGATTCTTTTGGGAAACTCCTTTCACAGATTGCAGGGAGGTAAAATGCCCGTATAATCCAGACTTATTAAGGTGCAAAAAGAAGATGAAGCCGGCCGGAAGCTGTTGTGAAATATGCAGTATGTACAAGTTGAATATGATTTCTTAGTCTTCTTGATTTTTTAGTTCGGTTCTGTTCTGTTTCCCGAAATGCATTGAAGTAGTGGAATGATGACATATAAAATATTCTGTTCATAGTGTGTGGTGTTATCTTTCTTTTCAGCTGACAAAAAAGACGCGAGTGAGGGATATCGCCCAGCATTTCCCTCAATACCCGATTCCATGATAGATTTAAAGAAAAGAAATATTTAAAAAAATAAAAGATATTTAACTGACCAAAGTTGACATTGTATTTCTTATTCGTGCTAGTTCTACCATCTTTTCAACCGCAAACAGCTAGAAAGTAACTTTACACCATGGTCAAGAAGCCAGCGGCCGGGATGTGATAGATACAAATACCTTATTGGCCTTTTTTACACCCGCCCCTTTTACGCCGTTATTTTTGAAAATTCCAAACTATTACAAATATCTAACGCCGGTCCTTTTGACGACAAATTATTAAAGCTATCGCCATTAAGAGCGAGCTTAAAAGGTATAACACGATTGAGATTTTTATATAAAAGAAAAGATTGTTGTCTTCGTAACAAATTTTGTTATCCCATTAGCTATTTTCGCAAGTTTTTTTTTTTTTTCAGAAATGCTCGAATTCTTTCGCTGGCATTGCTGTACTTAAAAATAACGTCTGTTTGACAATACAAGATTCGGTCATTCCGTCTTTCGTACAGCCGGTAACAATGACGCTATATAAGCCATCAAATAAGGGGCAGTAAAGGGTCCACTCCCAACTCTTTAGGTAAAATGTTTAAATGGATATAATCTTGATATTTTAAACCAACGCAGGCTTTACATACGCATGCATCGTTCTCTCACGCGTACGATATTGATAAGTGGACTAGCATCCCGTATGATAAGTGGATATCGGCCTTTAAAGGGGAGGAATACTGAAGACGGACCTCCGGTTTCACCAGTGTCACTTGGAAGTGGACACCTCTGATGCACTTAGAAGTATTTCAGCAAATTTAAATCTCGATCGAGAACAGCATGAGGCATGTACATAAGAAAACAGAATTTTTATGCATGCTTATGAGCTGCAACTTGAAGACATGACTTCAAGTAAAGATGTAACTTTAGTGGCTTATTTACCCAGTTGATATAAACATGGTCTACTTTCTTGTGAGGAAGTGAAAAGGTATTATGCTTCACTTGTCGTTACTGACATGAGCTCCAAATTGACAAACTAGTCGCAGAAATAAGCGTGAAATTAAATAACTTTCTTTCTTTTTTCCCTGCATGTTAAAAATGTATTTGATACAAAAGCCATTTAATGAGACATAGTTTCAATAAAAGATTTCAAGAAATTGATTTTACCTATATGAAAGTAATTAAAAAATTTAGATGAAACCTTGTCTGTTTGAGCAGCTGCCCATGCCAAACTCGTCTCCAGTGCTATGATCTTTGATTTGGATTTCAACATTCTCTATCTTTTGTTTAGAAATAGTAAGAACACGCAACGAATTGTGGGAGAAATATATATAATCAGCATATTTCTGCAATGCAAAAAGTATGCCAAATGCTAGATAGCCTATACTTGCTCGTTTGAAGATCTGTACGAAGAATGGAGACAGAGAATACAAAACTGGCAAATGAAATCAAACAAACCTGCTGAAGGTTAAAAATTTTCAATCTATTTGGTAAATAATAAGAATATTATCTAAACAATATTTATACATTCTCTCAACAAAGTAACTATGTTGCTATCAAATAAAGAGGGCCTGTTTTAAAACATCGGCTGAGATATAACTAGCGCATACAAGAAGCAAAGGCTCGTGACATATTCTCGACATAATTAATTAATCCATTCAAACAGCATGAGGGTGCTGCTGTTCATTTCATTCATGGTAATTTTGTTGAGTGGGGCAGCTGTTGCTATTGATGGTTAGTATTGTTGTACAATCTTTGACAAAATATATCCGCTGGAAATATTGAGACACTTGCTACCTTCCCCAAAATATGTGAATGCTTTTCTGGTGTGTCCTTTCGTCTACAGCTAGCTTTGAGTTTTTAAAAGCAAACAATTTGAGATTTTGTAACTATATGCTCCATACAAAGTTTCGCTGACATTTAGGCTTTGTCTCAAGATGTTTGATATTGTTGTTTTTTTCAGACAGATGTTTAAAAGTTGACTGTCCCACTGTTAGTAACTGCAAGAGGAAATATATGCCCGCAGGTGAATGTTGTCCGGTATGCAGTAAGTATTTAAGGCTATGTTTAGACAGCTGATGTAGAGTATAATATAACGTAAGGTGGTAATGGGTCTCGCAAATGGAATAGCACTTCCTTCATGTGTGTTTTGATTACAGTCAATTTTTCTTTCTTCGTGACTTCGTTGATTTCATTGGACAGTGACATCAGAATCGATGAGATAAGGTACTGCCGTGAGTCGAAAATATCGCTTTTTTCTATCAATGAAAAAAACAAGTTCTACAATGTTATAACGTTATTGTCTGATGATGGCAAAATCAATTGATTATAGATTGCAAGGTGCAACAAAAACAAAAGTTTGGTTATTCTTGGAAACATGGAACTAAACCTTGCAAAATATGTACCTGTCACCAAGGAGTAGCAGAATGCAAAGCATTTGTTTGTCCTGATGAAAACCTCTTCAGAAACTGTAAACGTGCAAAGTATAACTTCTACTGCGGCTGTAAAATAATGTGCCGTGAGTAAATTATTTTTCTTATCAGATGTTTTGTCTGTATAGTGTGATAGACCTTTTCAAAACATCTATCACCTCGTTGTCAAGATGAGTAATAATGACATTTGCGTTCTTTACAAAAAGAAATTATATGATGGATATAATGAAATTTATGAAAAGGTTTATTGATTAAAATTAATTTTATTCCGTTAATTTTATTCCGTTCAAGGTTTATTGTGGTATCTTTTGTTGTTAATGTTCGCAATATTTGCTCTTTCTTCTTCTCTGTTTTTTTCTTCTTCTTGCAGAACATAGAGTAATCTGGAATATCGACTTATCTTCTTGGAACTTACGTTTACAATCAATACCTAATCTTGGTGATTTTGTATTTAAATTGTCGTTATTTTTTTAGCATATTTTTTTAGCGTGAACTTTTGGTAACTGTTTCTGTGATAAAAACTAGTATCCTGGGTAAAAACATTTTACCGGTTCACTTTCCCCGTGAGTAAGTTACCCCACCTCCCGTGATTACCCTCTCTCAATTATGCATGAGTGACGAAAAATAAAATCATAGAATTACAAAGAATTAGTTGTAGAGCTCGAAAAGATGATCAAAAAAATGTATAGGATCGTCTGTGTACGACGTCCCGTTAGTGAGATATCGTCGATCAAAGATTCTGATGACGTCACACCCGTCCCCAAAAAAGTTTTATACCCATTTTTTTTTGGGCACCCATCGCCAATATAGCAGACTCCTAAAAACGTCAGTTATTCCTATTGGTTCTCGAGATATTTTCCCCTAAACGTCGCGTTCCATTGGGGGTGCAATGCAATGTCCCCCTTGCCAAAAAATGTTCTTTAAAAACTCTTTAAAACCTTCTAGTTGGAGCACCTTTTTTTCCTTTTTTTTAAAGTACTCTTAATTCCCAGAGCAACAGTTCAAGATTGATCACATAAGGAATAATCGTTATAAACCCAGCCCCTTAGATCAGCCCCTAAATCTACAGAACGATATACTTCAAGTCATGACCAAGGATAAAGATCGTTGTTTTTACAGATTTTCTAAAACCTTTGATACAATTGACTTTAAATCACTAATTCGTGGTGACAATCTAGAGCAAACACAGTCAACAAAATTATTAGGTGTCACATTCGTTTTTGCTAAGCCGTGTTTATTTGTTCATCTTTTGAAAAGTATTTTTAAATGTTCTTAAAGTTCAGCGTCTATTTTAAGGTCACTTATTTTTGCCAAAACATCCATTGATCTGACCGGACCACAGTCAAGTGGTAAATGTTTTTAAATTATCAGCGATTTCAGGCAAGTAGTAGTATATATATTTGGCCGTCAAATCTATTTTTCAATGCTTTCAACTATTTACAATAAAATACAGGCAGGAGCAAGTAGAAGACATAAATTATCTTATCATCAAGCTCCTTCGTTGAACTGCAAATCTCAGGGAAATTGAATTTGATGAGTGGGTGGCCACCCTGTTATTAAAAATGTGTTCTTATAGTAAAAACATGAAGGACTATTTAGAGTTAATAGTAAAACTCAAACTGAAATGCAACGGTACTTTGTTCTCATTAGGGTTTTGTTGATTTTTTTGTGTTTCGTTTAGTTTGCTGTGGGCTTGAGAAATTCATCACACGTCTTTCGTTTCCATGATTCTAACTTACTTCTGGAGATGTATGAACCTTGAAAGATTTAATCCATTATAATGAAAACAGATTTTGTTTGTGTCTTTTCCCCCTTTCGTCAATCAAGCACAAAGGTTTGGCTATATATGGCAATGTTGATTTCTACGACAAAATATTAATAGTGTAAACAAGGACAAATCTATCAAATCTTCTGTTTTGCACTATGTTCGATTTGTGTTAAGCACGTTTCCCACTAGGCGTTTCTTCGGGTTTATTAACGTTTATTTGTTTATATCAAAATTGGACTTCCCTTGGCTTGTAGAAAATCAAAAACCAAGAAGAAATACGGTAGCGAAAATGTATTAATATAACAAGAAGAATAAATGGTGGGAGAGGGAGGCGCTTATTCAAAGGGGATGGGGTTATTTCAAAATTGAAATACAGCATATTTCGTCCATTTAATTCAAGTGTTGGGTGTAAAAAATTCTTTTTTTTTTTATCTTTTCAAGCTGTCGAGGCTCGAATTAACGCCCCATATCCTGATTCTTCTCCTGTTATGTAGAATGAGTCCACTTAAAAATATTTATGAAAACGAAAGAATTTCATCTTCGTCGTCCACTTATGTTGGTTGTTTTTTATTAACTTCGGTAAATTGTTATTCAAGTTGTTCTAGATATTGCTACATATGTGCACTATTTAGAATATTGATGTAGAACATTTTTAGCGTCCATTCGAGCCTTTACAGCAACCAGTTTTATTTATCATGTAAAGAAATTTGAACTTTCCTCCGACATTTATAATTCACAAAGGTTTATGTCATTAAGCTACGTTCTTAATGAGTGCTGTGTCATATGGTATGTATATGTGTGCCGTGCTATGATCTGTGTCATATTTCATACAATTTCATAATCACAAAAAAAGTTTAATAAAGGGTATTCTTCTAAGAAGCGTCGTCATTGTGCCTTGAATGTAATTGATATGTTGATACTCAAAATTCATATACGTGCAAATATAATCGTTCCACAACAATCCGCCACATTGACTTGCACAAATTATCGTAAGACTTCAAAACAATTCCAATCATTCTCTGATGCAAGAGTATTCGAAGGTGATGTAGATTTTGAAGACAAAAGCTGGCAATCTTTTGTTGCTGCGTTGTAGTTGATTGCCAAGCATTCACTTTCTTTATCACAGAATTTTAGCATACAGATAGAGTGGTTGAATATATTACTGATCGTGCGAATAACATCTGCTTTGAGCTTTTTATTACCATGGCGGATGTATGTTCGTCCAATTCCTCTCACTACAACGTTCAATTTTAGAAGATAGGTATTTTATTTACAAATGAAATCATACAAAGAAATACTCGTACAAAAACCAATATAGTTGCACCTTGTTGGTCATCTCTAACTCAGACACAATGTTCCTAACTTATATCCGAAACTTACCTTAAGGAAAGAAATCCTCAAGTGGATTTATTTTCGCGAACTTGTTTTCTGAGAATATATGTCATTTTATTTTTCAAAGACGCAGAAATCTTAATGCTCGAAAAGACGCTACAATTTTCTAAAAATAATATTCAACTAAAATTGATCGTTGTTGTGTGTACTTTGTAAAAAAAATCATAAATCAATACCGTAAAAACACAATTCCATAATCAAAATGGATTTGAATAAAATCAAACTACTGTAATGTCAGAAATTTTCGCGAATTTCGAGAATGGATATCTGATCGTGAAATTAAATTCTCGGGAAAAAAAGTTTTGTTTAATAATTCGCGAAAAAGTTAAATACTCACTAGATAAAACTTTGATGAATTCCCGAAATTAAATGCCCGCGAAATACTCCATTTTGACCGATTCGTGAAAATTAATTCTGGCGAAATGTAAAAAATTTCGCGAGTGGAGCGATTTTCGAAAATTTCTGGACCCGAAAATTTCTGACATTGAAGTAATTATCTCTATTACTAAAACTCCCAGGAGGATGATTAGATGCAATTTTGATATCCAAAACGAGACCGGATGTACTTATTAAACAAACTTATTAGACAAAAACAAGGCGTTTAAACAGAAATTCGGAAAAGGTTTATTCTTGAAAAAAAAATTGAATTTTGCTCATTTGCGAAAATTAATTCTGCGAATTCTGCTAAATTTCTCGAATCAACGAATTCCCGAAAATTTCTTCCCACGAAAATTTCTGACATTAAAGTAGTTTGATTTTATTCGATTAATTTTTATTGTATTCTGGATGAAACAATTTTATTTCAAAGAAGACACTGCATGAAACTCTACGCAGTTTGTTTTGTTCTAGAGACACTATTTTTGTGACCATGTTTCATTTTTTTCATGTCCTTATAATTCTTAACCATCATTTATGTTGTTTCCTTTTATTAACTGGAAAAAATTCTTATTTTAGTTGTTCTAAATTTTGCTACATGTATGCACTCAAAATTTTTAAAGTAATTTAATACCTGCAAAATACTGAAAAAGGCTATTCTCCGGTGTATTTGTAAAACTATATCATTATTTCAAAAATATTTGCAATCTGATTGGTTAATCAGTACAGTATATCTCTTTTATCAGTGCAAATAAAAAATAAATACAGTGCCAATAAATGATTTGTATACATTTGACGCAATGCAAGGGTTTCCCCCTATACTAATACGCATACAGATAAAAAACCTTGTCCCGTTTGAATCCTAAACAAAGTTTATGTTTTTTCGTTTTTTCTATTTTTTATACTAAAGATAAATCAGTTAGCGCACAGTTCTTCGTGCAATATGGCATATTTTTCTCGTTTCTTATTTTTGCTGTTATTTCACAAGCCTTTAGCCATATTGAAATTTATACCAAAAATATAAGAAACGAGAAAAATATTCGCCATATTGCACGAGGAAATGTGCGATAACTAATGCATATTCCGATTAATATTATTTTTAGAAAATTGAACTATTGTCGTCATCCAAAATAACCAAGATATTTCCTTCAGCAAAAGCGTTGTCACAGGGATCTTCTTTCATGGGTATCTGATTTCATTTTCAATTTCGATCCATAAAATTGTTAATGATAATTGCCCACGCCTTGAGAATATGCAGAATATTACTCTCTGCGTTTAAATGTTATAATTTTTGTACTTTAATATGTATATGCTACAATATGTACTGTAGTTTGATAGGATGACATAAGAAAAAATCGCGATAACTCGAACTATTATCTTATTTTTGTCTGATTTCGACTTAACGGGAGCTCCGCTTTACTCGAACATTCGTTATCTCGAACTATTTTCTTGGGTCCCGTGGGAGTTCGAGTTACCGGGAGTTAACTGTATATAGAAATTATATAAGCAAAAGTTTACCAGTTCCCACTTTGGGCGGAGTCGTACTTTTTTGTGGAGCATCTAAACAAAGATATGTATTATATTTACTCAATCATGCCCATTCAATGTCTTTAAGTAAATTTTATAATTATAAGTTTATCATTTACTCCTTCATTCATCACATGAGAAAGGGACTTTTAAAATAACTTTAATACAGACACAGTTTAAAACATGCGTTTACCTCTTGTCACTGTGGCTGGGTTTGTACTTTGTTGTGGTGGGATGTCTAAATAAAAATGAATCTTATTTGTAAAATGGCATTCATCCATTAGAAAAGAACAATCTGCTTCATGTTTATATATTAAGTGACATTAAAGATAATTTTATAATGATATGTTTATCATTTTCTCGTTCTTTCACATGAGAAAAAGACTTTCAGAATAACTTTGGTTACACTTGCACTTTTTAATTTCTATTTTTAAATGCCCATTGTCAATGTCACCCATCATAAATTTTACACTTGGTAGATAGTATCGTTCGTTCAAATTTACAATAGCTGGCTTTTTTAACAATAATACGGACCCAATTTAAAACATACGCTTACCACTTGTCACTGTGGCTGGGTTTGGACTTTGTTGTGGTGGGATGTCTAAATAAAAATGATTGTTATATGTAAAATGGCATTCATCCATTAGACAAGAACAATTTGCTTCATGTTCATATATTAAATGACTTTAAAGATAAGTTCGTTAATAAAATCGTTCTTTCACATGAGAAAAAGACTTTCGAAATAACTTTGGTTACACTTGCACTTTTTAATTTTATATTTTAAATGCCCATTGTCAATGTCACCCATCATAAATTTTACACTTGGTAGATAGTATCGTTCGTTCAAATTTACAATAGCTGCCTTTTTTAACATTAATACGGACCCAATTTAAAACATGCGCTTACCACTTGTCACTGTGGCTGGGTTTGCACTTTGTTGTGGTGGGATGTCTAAATAAAAATGATTGTTATATGTAAAATGGCATTCATCCATTAGACAAGAACAATCTGCTTCATGTTTATATATTAAGTGACATTAAAGATAATTTTATAATGATATGTTTATCATTTTCTCGTTCTTTCACATCAGAAAAAGACTATCAAAATAACTTTGGTTACACTTGCTTTTTAATTTCCATTTTTAAATGCCCATTGTTAATGTCACCCATCATAAATTTTACACTTGGTAGATAGTATCGTTCGTTCAAATTTACAATAGCTGGCTTCTTTTACATTAATACGGACCCAATTTAAACCATGCGCTTACCACTTGTCACTATGGCTGGGTTTGCACTTTGTTGTGGTGGGATGTCTAAATAAAAATCAATCTTATATGTAAAGTGGCATTCATCCATTAGACAAGAACAATCAGCTTCATGTTCATATATTAAATGAATTTAAAGATAATTTTATAATGATATGTTTATCGTTTTCTCGTTCTTTCATATCAGAAAACGACTTTCGAAATAACTTCGGTTACACTTGCACTTTTTAATTTTATATTTTAAATGCCCATTGTCAATGTCACCCATCATAAATTTTACACTTGGTAGATAATATCGTTCGTTCAAATTTACAATAGCTGGCTTTTTTAACATTAATACGGACCCAATTTAAAACATACGCTTACCACTTGTCACTGTGGCTGGGTTTGCACTTTGTTGTGGTGGGATGTCTAAATAAAAATAATTGTTATAGGTAAAATGGCATTCATCCATTAGACCAGAACAATTTGCTTCATGTTCATATATTAAATGACTTTAAAGATAATTTCGTTAATAAAATCGTTCTTTCACATGAGAAAAAGACTTTCGAAATAACTTTGGTTACACTTGCACTTTTTAATTTTATATTTTAAATGCCCATTGTCAATGTCACCCATCATAAATTTTACACTTGGTAGATAGTATCGTTCGTTCAAATTTACAATAGCTGCCTTTTTTAACATTAATACGGACCCAATTTAAAACATGCGCTTACCACTTGTCACTGTGGCTGGGTTTGCACTTTGTTGTGGTGGGATGTCTAAATAAAAATGATTGTTATATGTAAAATGGCATTCATCCATTAGACAAGAACAATTTGCTTCATGTTCATATATTAAATGACTGTAAAGATAATTTCGTTAATAAAATCGTTCTTTCACATAATGAAAAAGACTTTTGAAATAACTTTGGTTACACTTGCACTTTTTAATTTTATATTTTAAATGCCCATTGTCAATGTCACCCATCATAAATTTTACACTTGGTAGATAGTATCGTTCGTTCAAATTTACAATAGCTGGCTTTTTTAACATTAATACGGACCCAATTTAAACCATGCGCTTACCACTTGTCACTGTGGCTGGGTTTGCACTTTGTTGTGGTGGGATGTCTAAATAAAAATGATTGTTATATGTAAAATGGCATTCATCCATTAGACAAGAACAATTTGCTTCATGTTCATATATTAAATGACTTTAAAGATAATTTCGTTAATAAAATCGTTCTTTCACATAATGAAAAAGACTTTCGAAAAAACTTTGGTTACACTTGCACTTTTTAATTTTATATTTTAAATGCCCATTGTCAATGTCACCCATCATAAATTTTACACTTGGTAGATAGTATCGTTCGTTCAAATTTACAATAGCTGCCTATTTTAACATTAATACGGACCCAATTTAAAACATGCGCTTACCACTTGTCACTGTGGCTGGGTTTGCACTTTGTTGTGGTGGGATGTCTAAATAAAAATGATTGTTATATGTAAAATGGCATTCATCCATTAGACAAGAACAATTTGCTTCATGTTCATATATTAAATGACTGTAAAGATAATTTCGTTAATAAAATCGTTCTTTCACATAATGAAAAAGACTTTTGAAATAACTTTGGTTACACTTGCACTTTTTAATTTTATATTTTAAATGCCCATTGTCAATGTCACCCATCATAAATTTTACTCTTTGTATATAGTATCGTTCGTTCAAATTTACAATAGCTGGATTTTTTTACATTAATACGGACACAATTTAAAACACGTGCTTACCACTTGTGACAGTGGCTGGGTTTGCACTTTGTTGTGGTGGGGTGTCTAAATAACAATATATGTTATATTAATTTAATCATTTTCCATTAACAATAACTGGCCCTATGATGTAAAGCAAATATAAATGTTAACTTGACAATATCAAAGTCAAATCAAATTTACTCTTATGCAAATATGGTCAAGATAAATGCTAAAAAACGCTGAAGTTATAAAGAAATATTTGGAATGGAATCCCGACGTCAATACGGAGCTAGAGGATGTTAATGCTACTAATGAAATCGAACTATCTGTATCGCATGTCAATGAAACTTTTTTACAGCAAAAGGATTAACACTACACTAAAGTTCTTGTGCATTTCTAGACAGTGCACTTCTTCCCATATAGCATCTCCTCGAGAATCCATACCATAGTATAAATGGGGTGAATACAATAAGAATGTCTTCGACAAACCTGAATACAACTTACGACAGGATTGTTTCCTGGCGGATAAACTTCTTTATCATACACATTCTGCGCAGAAAAATTGCAGTTTTCTCTCTGGCGCTATGGGATGGGATGCTATTATCCGACAACCAAAAAGCAATTATCCGATAATTAGTGAATACCGGGTTTCTTTCAATCCGCTGTAGACATTCGTCAGATATTGCCTTGGCTCGACGGTATTAAATTGCAATATCTCCTGCGTTTCGTCGTATATTTCTTTATTATGGTGTAAACTGGTATAGCTGGCAAGGAGTTTATATCAGAAATTGGTGGATATATGAATTTATGAGATTAAGATTCCGCTTTGAATAAGATTCTATTAAAATTAATCTTGGTAATGCCATTGCTATTACTACAAAAGCCTCGTAAGAATTCCAAATACAAAGATCATATTGTTGTTCTAGAGACGATTAAGTGTATGAGAAGAGGGTAAAGTCTTTTGTCTTCTAATGAATTCACAATCTATTGAAGATAGCTTACCAGATCATATCAACACAATATCCATCTGAGAATTCTCTCATCGATTTTCAGAATTGATACAAAAAAGTAATCTCAATGGGACTATAAAATACTGACAAGCAATATGTGAAATGGCATTCACCCATTAGACAAGACCAATCTGCTTCATATTCAAAATCTACAACCAAAGCCAGCTCATAATTAAGTTTTCTTTCCAGACGAAAACTTTATAGTGAGGCAGTAAGAGGAGTTGCACTAAAGAAAAATGGTGGTTTTGAGCTTTCAGCAATCGGCGCTAACGGTTGGAGAAACGGCGCTAAAAGTTATTTGCTAGGAATTCATATGGTTACATATCACTAGGCTTGTAGGATTTATTAACGAAGCTGCGTTAACGCATTAACGAAACCACGCCTAACCCACATGAATTTCTAAACTTTCCTTGCCTGCCGTTTAATTCCATTACGTGAGAACCCTTCATATCGAAAATTGGGCTAGTTTAGTATTGGAATAGTGCTCAAAAGGATTGCTGGGAAATCATTTGTTTTATTAATTCTGGAAACCGTGATCAACAATTCTGTTTCATACCTCGAAGTCTACATAGGGCATGAAAGAAGCTGCGAAGCTGCTGTTCATGCGATGCAGAGAATATTCAATGATGAAAATATTGAAGCCGATATGCTAATCAATGTCTTTAATTCTGTTAATAGTATGGCCTTCCTCAATAATGTTGCTGTGGTTTGTGTATTGATCTCGACAAACGTACGAAATTATAAAATAAAGTTTTTCCTTTATAGACAAGTTGGAAAGGTAAGGATTTTCCATCGTGTGATTCGCAAAATGTCAATGTTATAGATCTCTTGTCATTGGAACCAGCTCGGGAAATGTGTTTTCCTCCTTTCGCAGCCATTGTGACAGTGTCAGTCGCGACAAATTTTGAGGACGTTTGATGAGGATTGATTATCAATTTGTCCAATAATGTCATGAAGAAATTTCGGAAATATCATGAAGAAACTGGGACTTCAATCCACAAGGAATGCGTGATTACTTTAAAGTAGTTAAAAAGCATCCACAATCTGCGTACATGCGATGTGCGTCCACAATCTGCGTACATGCGATGTGTGTACACAAACTCTTAAATTTCATTTTAAAAACATTGGAATTTTAGAATATACGACCACTATTGTTGGAATCACTATGCATGGATGATACATTTGAATTTTATACTGGGCTAAGAAGATTTCATGTTTACTCCAATACGGCGAATTGGAAAACTTATACTGGAGAAAGAATCTCTTTCAAGCACGAGCACAATAACGTTTACGATAAATTTTCTGTCGCCGGTAAAACATTTACGAGGACGAATCGGACCAATTACTGTTTGACATATTCCAAGAGAACTTTCCTGATCGGTATGCCTTGCAAAAAGGAGCAAACCTTGAAGCTGCGGTGTCCGATACAAAAGCTTAGTCGTCACCTTTAATACAGGGTGGACTTGAAATCCCAATTAAAGTCAAAGTTGTATGGCAAAAAGAAAAGAATCTGACAATATTGAAAACAATAGTAGAAGTACCCAATAACTGGACAATATACCGATGACTCGAAACAAATTTTAAATGAAATTGGAGTAAACGAAAATAAAGATGACGACGATGACGCGGACTAGGGTGATAAAAGTGAGGTTAACGATGATGAGGTTGAAGAACTTTATGAGCTAGAAAAATAACACGTAAAACACGTAAATATAAATTGTTTTTCTGAAATTACAACTAATTCCTAGGAAATCCCGTAAAAACCATTTCTTTACTGTAGAAAAGTTTTTGAAAAATGTTTGAAAAATGTATTAAAAAGCACGGTATTTAATAGAAAACCACAGAAACTAACGGAGATTAAAATGAAGGCGATACAAAAAATAAAGGGTTTTTTATTAACGGTTGATTTTCTAAAAATTAGTTTGCATAATTTCACAACGTCCATGGTTTAATTTGGCTTCCTGCATTACTAATAGCAATGCCATTGGTTCCATAAGTATACACATGTACATGTACATTGTTGCAACTACAAGTCTGTAGTATCAACAAAATCAATTCATGTGCTTACCAGTCGTTACTGTAGCTGGAGTTGGTGGGCTGTACCCTATGAAATAGTTCATATAGATTTTAAAACATCTCAACAAACCTGTAATACAAACCGTTTAACCAATTGATAGATGGCCGATATTTTATCACACCTTCGTGTAGAAGTGGCGGTAGAGTAGTTATTTAAGACAGGCGCGGAAAGAGGGTTAGCCAAGTTAGTTGCAATGACTAACATCTTTTTTGCAGAAAAAGAAATATAATCAACATTCAGTCCATTCTCACTTTCTCTTTTATCTTCCATGTTTAATCTGTATCTTAATAATTTATTCCGAGAGCGTTTACGGCCACATTTCTTAGTCAACTGAAAACTAAGTTGTCTTTTTCAATTTCATAAATCCGTTCGGAAGACCTCGACTAACTTCAAGGAAACGTCTCATTCGGGGGTACTTTTGATTAATGTTAACCAATACTGTAGACTTTAAAATCGTTAAATTCACCTATACAAATTGAATCACTCTTCCAGCTAACTTAACCTCGTTTTACGTCAGCTGATGGAAAAAACATTTACAATTGCACCTCGATAGTTATCCATAGCTTAGACAAGTCGGTCACTTGAAATTTCTCCAAGTTAGGCGCACGTTAGGCGCAAATTTTCTAATGATCAGAACAACTCAATGGTTGGATACACCTAATGACTTGAGTAATCTTGATAAAAAAAATGATGTAAAATATTAAAATAGGGCAACTTGTTTAGGAAAGCACGGATAGAACCATCGTTTTGGATTTAAAAAAATAAGCCCCGCGAAAGTTTGGCCTGCTGAGCTGGCTTCACTCAGGGGATACTCTTTGCAGTTTCTTTTTCCCCTTTTCAACATGGCGATCGTGTACTTTCCACAGCAAATGAAAACCTTGTTGACGAAGGGCATGGAAGAACATTTAAAAGCGATTTACGATGGCTTGTTGAAAACAGTTATAAAAAAGCCTATGCTAGGACAAGCGAGCCTTTACAACTTGTTGGTCATCGCGGAGAAGGAGCCGATCCTTCATTAGTATTCGTCCGTACGTCCGTACGTAATTTCAAGATTTTTTGTCCACAGTTATAGGCTGATTCCGCAAAACATTGGAATAGAGGCTGTCCACAAACCGTGGTTAATGTATGAATGGCACACTAAAAATTATTTAAAGTAATTAAATTATTGTGAGTGTGTCCTAAAATACAGAAAAACGTTCAATCCTAATTTGTGTTCCCCAGCAGAACGACACAGTAAAAGCATTCCGCTTAAGTTTTCAACCTTATACTGCACTATTATTTCAGAATACTGAAATATTACCAGCCGCTTAATCTCCAGCACTCAAGGTAAGAAAATTCTTACTGATTTTTATAATGACATTGATCCCACTTTCGATTTATTCCCTCCTCTTTTCTGTCCCTCCGCCTTTTACCTTTGTGACCTGTTAGTGTACCACTTAAAATTTCACAAATTGTTGATGAAAATACGAATACACAAAATATTTCCTGTGGGTTCTAAAAACAGGTAGCTATATAGCTATAGTTTTACGACTTGTCGTTATCCTTATAAATAAATTCACTTCACACACACAAGAAGAGTAGACAGTCCCCTGCCCCAGCAGCACTTAAAAATTGTTTGGTGTCTTGGTGTCCGGCAGTTTCTTGTGTAACTTAAGACTTATTTTAAAGAACAACGAAAACATTTGGATGGTAAAAAAAACTTTGTTTTGTGTGGTCAATTCATTGTTGGAATTAAGAGTGCCAATATGACAGGAGGAATATGTTTGAAATGCAAAAAGAAAAAAGAAAGAAAAGAAATTCAGTTTTTCTTTTGTTACCACCATCCCACTTTTTACTACTACCACAAATGCTGTTTTAGTAGTTGTCGAAAGTTTGTTGTTGATAATGGTCAAAATATGACACTGCGATTGAACTTCGTCATAGCCAATTATCATTATACTGAATTCATTTGAAGGAATATATACTTCTTTCCTCAGTCTTTCAACGTTAGCAAAATATGAAAACTAATTATTTGCGAAATTCACGAAATTAATTTGCACGAAAACTGAAACTTTCGGCATCGAACTTTTAGGAAAATAACTTTCATGAATAAATTTATAGAACTTAACAACCTTGTACCCAACACTTTCTTTAGTTTTAAGACATCACATATCAAAACAGACAACGAGACCTCAAAAATTAAGATGTTAATCCAAAGTTTCTTTGTGAATATAAACTTTCCCAAGTTTCGCAAAGGTTTTTCAGAAAATCAGCTTATGGTATGCACTTTCTGATCCTAAAATAGCGGTTAGAGACTTTTTGGCTTAGTTGCCGTTCACTGCTGGAACTATTGACCTGTTTCATCAGCCTGTAATGGTTCCAAATAATGATTCATTATGACTCATATTTGAAGGGCAAGATTATCGTCCCAGGAGTGAACTGCAACTAATCCGAATATTTCTACGACGGTTCCGTTTGACCTGAAATTTGTGAATTTTTTGCCCATTTACTATTCGGAGATTAAAGATCAAATATTGCATCTTTTTTTAGTCAAATTGAAAAAAAAAATGCCCGCCTTATCTGAACTGGGCCAGATTTTATTATTCAGATATTTCCAAAAAAATATTTCCATTACTCAATTTTGCATAGCTATTTTCGTCACGTGAGAAGTATCATATATAATCTTCAGTTTTTACTTTTACACAGTATTGTTACATTCTACTATTATTAACACTTTAACAATAGATTAAATTCAGAATACACATTAATAAATTGTATACAATACTTCAAGACCTATGACCTCAACCCATCGAGACATAACAAACGTACGCAAATATTTTTCTGAAGAGTGTGTCTAACGGACTTACGCTACATTTTAACTTTTCGTCTCTTGTCTTTGGGTTGTTTTCATTTAAAAGGCAGACGTAACAAGCGAAAATTAACATTAAGCGTGGGAACTATACAAATGCTGAATGTGAAATCTGTCTATTTCTCTCTCTCTCGGAACCACGGTGATTTTCAATTAGAAATTTTTGAGAGAGAAATCTCTTTCCCTCAAATCATATCAGCTAATAAAAATAGGTAAGGGAAAGAGTTAGAGTCAGGTTTCCTAGCTATTGATGAATAAGATACCGAGTATAATGAGACATATGAATGAAGCCGAGGTTGTATGTCCCGTGACACTTGAAACAACACCGCCGTTGACGATCAGATTCACTGCGAAGAAAAATTTCAAACAGCTATTTATTGACGTCTTCACAAAAATTCAACTTTTTTCCTGACAGTGATTGCTGTTTTCACAACGCGTATTTGCGGATCATTAAAGCATATAGTTCGTTAACCTCAAACTGGAAACCGCTGCTTTTGAAATGGAAACGACAGTTTTAAGGATACTCAAATTTTCTTTCTAAAATGTACTTCTTGCCGCTGCAGGAGAAAGGCTGCAGGAGATAGGGCCCTTTGTAATGTGTACCACTTTTCACGTATGACCAACCGTGCTGACCTTCATGCCCCAGGGCCTCTTGTTGACTGTAGAAGAAGACATCAAGGCGGGTTTCCACTTAAGCAAACTTGGCTGCGCGGGCGAATTCGCGCGACTTTGCGCATGCTCACTTTAAAAAACTTGGACATATTACGCAATACATCTGGTCGCGGCGATCGCTTTCTGTAGTTGAAGCTCAGTCAACTTCTAGAGCGGGCGAAATCGATCGCTCAGAAAATCTACATTTTTAACCAATCAGAATGAACTATGCCTACGTGGAAATAAGTAATAGCAAAATAATTAATAGCAAAGCAATCAGTAAATTCCTTCTGGACACATTCATATTTATAATTAGCAGTTTTGAAAAAGTGGGCCACTTCTTAAATTTCTATCAATTTCCACTTTGTTCGTTTTGGTCGCGCGGGCAGCGCTGCCCGCGCGACCGATTTCGCTTAAGTGGAAACCCGCCTTTATATCAAGTATATGTGTTGAAAATGATGTGCCCGATGGGATTAAAAGTTTTGCAGCTTTGAGGTAAGTCCCACAGGAGTTACAAATAAATCTGTTCATAAATCCATAGCTAGTCATAATAATTTTAATTATATTATTTGTAGTTTTTTGCAAATTTGATTTGGTTTTTAATTGACATGAAATCTATGAATTTTTTTGTTTTTCATGAAAATAGTGAACTAATTTGTGGTTACATAAGTTTAGAAAATTTTAAAAAGCCTGGTTAACTAAGACTAATTATCTATGTAAATATGGCGCGTTAAAGTTGTTGTGGATTTTTGTTTAGGACGGAATCAACTGGAAATTGTTTATTCAGTGCTTTCTATATATATCAGAAATATAGATAGAAAAGATTTAATTAAAAATGTTTTTAACCCTGACAGGGATTATTGTTTCCCCAAGACATTAGGAAGGTCTTTCCAATGAGATGGTAAGAACAATTTCCATGGCTCTGTTATTCACCTAGTGAAGATGGAGCTTATTGCATTTCCTGTGTGTTTTTTGGATACAAATTTCCTGCAAAAGCCTGTAGGGTAAAAAAAATATTCACAACCAATGAAACATTGGCCTGATGCAGTATCTGCGTTTAATCGTCATTGTACTGGTAAGAAAAAGCTTTCCAGTCATCAAAATTTTTATTCTCTTCACAATGACACATCCAATTTTCACTACAGTTTTGTCATTTATGAAGTGTGATGGCAGGGTGGTTGATGTTTTGGTTGATAAAAAATATATAAAAGGATGTAAGTGAAAATCGAGAAAAGCTAAGACCACTTGTTGACTCAATAATTTTTTTAGGTCGACTGAATTGACCTTTTAGAGGTCATCGGGATGATTCCCAGTTTCACCCTGAGGTTGGGCTTTATTCCCAAGGAGGTGTGGGTAATTTTATAGAGCTCCTGAATTGAGTGAGAAGTGGAGACACTGTATTTGAGAACCATTTTAAGAAATGTAAGAAGAATGCTACTTACATTTCTAAAACCACACGAAATGAATTAATAAATTGTTGTGGTGTCCCCCCGTCAGTCATTTTGGGGATCAGCTGCAGGTGTTCCTTATGTTTTCACAGTATGTTGGTTATTCCAACTGTGCTTTGCTTTCAAGTTGTACTTAATTCTTAATACGCAAGCCTAGTTTAACTTGTTTATTGGTACTTCAAGCTGTACTTTTCCGTCATTCACGCTGGCTTACATAAGGAACATTTGGCTCATTTATATTTTGTGTTTTGTTTCTCACTGGGAACCCAACAATTAAAACTTTAAGATGTAGTTGTTCAACTGACTTAAAGGATAATAGTTAATTACAAACTTATACGCTGTTCTTTGCTTGTCCATAAAATAGCTTTCGATTTCGTACTATTTACATGTAGAGTCACTGGCACGGCATTCACTTGTTCATAAACTTGCCTTCGTTTTCGTGCCGTGTACGTGCGTAATATGCCTGTCCATGTCCGGCCATCTTTCTAATAAGTGGATGAGCCTATGCATGCTGATGAACCTTGATATTAGGCGAAACAAACAAATATTTGATGTCTGTTTACAACTAATTGTGTTGTAAAAGCTTTGTTCTTTTGTTGCGTATTGCCAAAACCAAACCAAAAGACTTTTTAACCAAAACGTTGTTTGTAATCGCATATTGCTAAAAGGGACAAACTCTGTTATGAAGTTAAGATTTTAGTGTATAAATTACCCCAATTGCAAATATTTTTCAAGGCTCCCAGCTGTTTGGCCAAAATGCATTGAGTCACCGTGCTCCGTAAAGCATTTTTGGCGATTCGTGACTAATCTCTTTTAAACCCTGTATCCGCGCCTGTAAAGCCTCACTTACTCGGACTTATATGTTTATTTAATGTATTTTCTAACATATTGCCTCTATATATGGCATATTCAATACGAAGGAAACAAATTTTTGGGCTTTCTTAGCTTTTAAAAAGTACGTAGCAATACTAGGGTTGATTATGTTAACGTTATAAAAATACCTAACACGCAGGTGAATCTACGAGTTTGTTCGCACTGGTCGCGCTTCCATTGACCAAATTCTAGGCCATCCAGTTCCATAGCAAAACATTTCCCAGAATCAGAAAGATGTGTTTCTGCCAATCTTGAGAAAGTTAGAGCTGAAATAAAACAATTAATTAGATCTTAATTTGTCATTTGAAACAATCTATTGGAGGGAGTGGTTGTTTTTTCTCAAAAGTTAGAAAGATACATTTCAATAATACATGTTTATATGTTCTTATAAGGAAAGAGAAAATATTGTTTTGTTGAGTCCTGATCTAGCATTTGATGATATCACACCCAAAAGTGCATGTTTGTTGGTTAAATTCTTTTTACACAGCCCCAACTTCAAAAATTGATCTTGTACCTAATCAAAACTTTATTAAACTTCTTGATTAAATATCTATGACGCATTTAATTGCACTCTGCCGGAAATGATTTCTTTACTGGATTGGTAACCGAAGGAAATACTGATGAAATACCAAAGTAAATGAACTTTTAATACTTCTGATTTAGAATAGATTACGTTCCTCTTTTTTGACAAGTTTTATTAAAAAAATTAAGTTTTACCGGAAAATTTCAAAAACTAGACATTTTGATTTATACGTGTGAGACTCAAATGCTGTGCTTAAAACTATGAGGATTGTACCTTGAACACTGGTAAAACGATAAAGAAAGGTGTTGCCCCTACTTGGACGTCGCCTGGACTTTTCGTTTGAGACATCAGAAAATGGTTTCCATCATTAATGGCTTATTAGTTACAAACAAACTTTAGTTGAAATCGGATGTTTATAGTATGGTGTGGAGATCCTTTTGTACGTGTCCGGTGAAACTTTTCTTCCAAACTAATGCATATCTATTGGAGGCATCCTCTTTTCCGTTTAAAACTTGTTATAGAAAATCTGTGTGTAGTTTCTATCCATTTTTCGACATAATATCCATTTGATAATGAGGAATTTATGTTTTTTATAAGTATTTTTAAAATACGTCGCCCAGATTTGGACATGAAGTTTCGACCGTATTGGGACAACGTCAGAAAATGTTAAACCGCCTTTATAGCTTTGTTTTCTATCAGCAATATAATAGTTTACTAGTACAGCGTGTAAAATTTTTACAGAGTCATTATACCCATGAGCTACCGCTTCACCCCTAACGGTGCTTAATTGCGAAAGATAAGTAGTACCATGTTATAGAGCTCGAACTACTGATTTAAAAAATGTATGGGTTGCATGTTCACGACCAACCATTACGGAGATATCGTCGTTTCTCAACGTTCAGTTCTTTAAACGAGAAATGAAGTTTTTGTTTTTATTTGTATTTTTTTATTCAACGCTTTAAGTTCAGTAATAAAGAATAACAACATTGATAGGTATCAGTAGCTATTTTATCCGACGAGATAGTCGATGTACAATCGTGTGCAAAATATATTGGGACAAAACAATCCCCCCTCCCCCCACAAACAATGTTGAGTTGCTGATGTGCGTTCCAAATGGCCAGGAACCATCCGAATTGTCTTTCCGTGTGTTCTCAACATTGTTTCAGGGAGCAATTCATGTTAGAAAGAGTTTTGTCTCAATATTTTTGCACACGATTGTAGACCTGTTATGTGTTCGTGTTATCAGTTCATCATTTTCTAATGATGTCTATTTTTTTAATGTGTTTGAACGTAGATTGTTCGTATCAGTTAGTTTTGACTACTATGCCAAAATGTGTAGTTAGCAGTTTATTTGGTATTTCAAAATTGAATGGTTTAGATGAATGTTATGCAAGAAGAGAGTTAAAATCATGGTTATATACATAGTTACATGGTTTTTATATCACGTTGCACAAATGGAGTTTTGGGTTCTGAACTTTTCCACAATTCATAGCAGAATAAAAATCAGTTTGAAAGATAGAAACGTCAGAAGGTATGATTTTGTTTTTGTTTGCTTTAGTTAAATAGGGAAATTTGATAGTATTATCTCATACTTCAGAAGTTTAATTGTGTTGGTAGGAGAATACATTGTCCACGATTTTTTTTCTAAACCTCTTTTAGTAGCCAGGTGGTAAAAACTGTTCTGCCTTCTGAAATCTCTAAATAGGCCAATTAGCACTGCAAAATGGCTTTCTTTAAAGGGGCTAAGACACGATTCACGTGACGAGGCTAGAGATGCGATAATATTATTGCTGACCGGGAAAAAAAGTAAACAAACACAACAATCACATGATTAATGTCGTAGCCCCTTTAAATGATCAATCCAAAATATTTATAGAACAATTTTGTGTTGAATATGATATCATTCCAACATGGAGAAACACAACATTTTTGTATATAAACAGACTTATCATGGCAGTATAGAGCGTGTAAAATCATTTTTTGGAGCAAAACTGTAAAATGTTTTTACACGCAACACTAGTCTCTTATATATAATACGCGTTGTGCATAACACTTTTAGTTTGGTCAGTATGAATAAAGGACTCGGAACGAAATGTTTGTATGGATTAAAAGATGGTGAAAGTTTTGATCGCGCGTAACTGGGTTGCGAGTATAATTGCGATTAGTATTATAGAAGTCGCGCAACGTCAGTGGACACATTACATTGCACCCTAAATAGAACGCGATATTTAAGGCCAACAATCTGGAGGTCAAATAGGAATAACTGACGTCACTTTGGGTCTAAAATATTTGGGGACGGCTGTGACGTCATTAGAATTTTTGATCGACGATATCTCTGTAACGGTACGTCGTACACAGACGATCCCATATATATATTTTCTTGATCAGCTTTTTGAGCACTATAACTAAGTGATACTTATCTTTTCGGATTGTGTGGTTTTATTTTTTGTGTTATTTATTAATGATTTAAAGCACAGGTGTTGGGGGCGGCATCTCATGGGGAAAATGAACCTGTAAAAACTTTTTGCACGCTTTACTCGTTATATTATACTAATACGCAATCTTGCTTTTTTCTTACCTAACCCTCGAAAGAAAGAACGTTGTGGAAATTTTCTCGGGAAGTTCGTCAATGGATATTTGTTTATGTTTTTTCCGTATTATTATAAGGCACTCCGGCTTAGTGCGTATAATTGTTTATGATATAAAATACGTTACGGAAGACATGATATAGCATCTCAGGCGGAGACTGATTACAACAGAACGCAGCAACTATTGACACAGATGAAAAATAGTCGTTTAAAGAAAAAAGAAGCGTTTGTTTACATTTTTAGTAATAATAAGAAACATGCATAAAAAAGACAAGTTTTTATTACGAAGAATAGTTTTTCACATATTTACCACTTGTAATGTTGTAATCTTGAAGTTTTAAGAAGTATCAAACGGCATTTTATCCAGTTTCGGTTTGTTTATTTAGATTTCCAAAGAAAAGAAAGAAAATTTAGTAAAAACTATGATAAGCATGGTATTTTTTAGTATAATAATAGAAAGATGAAAGTCAAGAAGGAATAAAAGATTAGAGATTCGATTAATCTGTTGGTTTTGGCCGTGAATGAAATTAGTTAATACCGATGGCGTTTTTCTAATTGGCGATCTCTCTGTTCCTTGAGTTTATAGAGAAAAACAAATCAGCTTTGAGGAAAGAAACATTATTCAGAGGTATGATTCTTTTTAAGATTTAGTTTATACCTTAGACATATACCGTATTTCCTCTAATAAACGCCGCCCTCTGATAAACGCCTCCCTCTATTAAACGCCGCACTTATAGCCAAGCATTTGTAATAAACGCCGCCCTCTAATAAACGCCGCCTTCTAATAAACGCCGCATCTTGAAAAGCGGCGTTTATTAGAAAACAGACCAAACAAGCAACAAAAAATAGTTTACACGAGTTGGACTTGTTTTCTATCAACAAATTCTTCCACAACTAAAGATAAAAACGAATATTGTTTTTCTCGTACTTCTTTTTTACCATTTACGATTGCGTGCACGTGATTACCGTCAATTTCAATGTAAAATGCTATTAGCTTAGACAGTTTTTTAGGAAGAGAAAACATTGTTGTTTAAAGTCCAATTTTATTTGATTTTTCATTTTGTAATAAACGCCGCCCTCTGATAAACGCCGCCCTCTATCAAACGCCGCATCCAAACTCTGCAATTTGTAATAAACGCCGCGGCGTTTATTAGAGGAAATACGGTATCTTATATATGTAAATCTGTATATACTCCAAAAGTTAATTTTGTGATGGGTAGTGTAGTGTGTGAGTGTCAGGAGATATTTCACAATTTGTGAATATTTTTATCTGAGATTTAGTATTGCAAATTATAAATCTGTTCACACAAAGTCTGAAAGTATTTTTGGCTGAGTTAGAAAGTGGAAAGAATTAAGAATTAGTTAGGATTGAGAAGTCGAAAAATACAGGTTTATATTTTTATTTGATTTCAGCTAATTAGAGAGATTACATGTATACTAGTGTAGCATGTAAAAACATTTTACAGTTTTTCTCCATTACTTGTTTTTTACACACAATACTGCAATGATAAGTCTGTGTATATACAAAAATTGTTGTATTTCTCCATGTTGGAATTATATCATATTTAACACAAATATTTTGGATCGATCATTCAAAGAATGCTATTATCTCTATTTTTCAGTGCTATTTGGCCTATTTAGAGATTTCTAAAGTTGTACAGTTAAACTAAAAAAAAATTCCAATGTTCAGAGATTTAGAAAAGAGACAATACAACGTATACTCCTACCTAACCAATGTATACTCCTACCTAACCACGATAAAACTTCTGAAATATAAGAAAATACTTTCAAATTTCCCTATTAACTAAAGCTAACAAAAACAATACCTTCTCAGACGTTTTTATTTTTCAATTCTTTATTCTGCTATGAATTGTGGAAATGTCAAAACACAAAACTCCACTTGTGCAACATGATACAGAAAGCATGTAAATATGTATGTAATCACTCCCTTCTTGCATTACAATCATTTATACTATTCAATTTTATAATCTAAAAAAAAAGATATCATTCAAATACTATCAAAACAATATAATAATGATCTTGATACCTTCGTTTACCTTAATAATAACAATCCACACACTACAATGAAATACCAAATAAACTGCTAGCTACACATTTCGGCATAGTAGTCAAAACTAACTGGTACGAAAAAGCTACATTCAAACACATTAAAAAAATAGACATCGGTAGAAAATGATGAACTGATAACACGAACACATAACAGGTCTACATCGACTATCTCGTCGGATAGAATAGTTACTGATACCGATCAATATTGTTATTCTTTATTACTGAACTTAAAGGGTAAAAATATTAAATAAAAAATTAAAACAACAACAAAAAATTTAACACGCAGGGTCTTCATTTCTCTTTAAAGAAATGAACATTGAGAAAATTTGATGAACTTTCGAACGCAAAAAACATTGCATTGCCTTCTCCTCCGGGCGGCTTTATGATGTCTTCCTTAAGGAACAACACTCCACGAAGTAATAAAAACCCGTAAGATGGAGCTAGAAATTCTCCTAATGGGAGATTCTCCCTGTACTAATACGGAAAAACATACATCCATTGACGAACTTCCCGAGAAATTTTACCTAACATTCTTTCTTTCAAAGTTAGGTAAGAAAAAAGCAAGATTGCGTATTAGTATATAAGACTAGTATCCCGGGTAAAAACATTTTACCGCTTCACTTTCCCCATGAGTTTACACCACCCGTGCTCTACCTCTTTCAAAATGTAAGGGTGACGAAAAGTAAGATCATAGAATTGCAAAGAATAAGTACCACTAAGTTGTAGAGCTCGAAAAGCTGGTCAAAAAATGTATGGGATTGTCTGCGTACGACGTGCCGTTACGGAGATATCGTAGATCAAACATTTTGATGACGTCACACCTGTCCCCAAAAAGTTTTAGACCCAATTTTTTTTCGTCACCCTTTCGCCAAATTATCGCAGACCCCAAAAACGTCAGTTATCCCCATTGGTTCTCGAGATATTTGCCCCTAAACGTCGCGTTCCATTGGGGGTGCAACTCACTAAAATAAAAGATCGTGCGTAACTGAGTTGCGATTATACTATTTTAATAATTAACGATGAATGTGTAATTAAAGACCACAATTTTTAAAACACCCTAATATTATTGAAATGTTTTCTTTCAAGCCTTAAACCAAATATAAAGCGAAACACCAAAGAAGGAGTGCTCAATCAATTTGTCCTGTCGTACCATGTATACATATTTGGCTTCAATAACACATTTTCACAAATTCTGCTATAGTTTTTTTTGTTATAACCAATACATACCCTCTCCATTAGCCCATTTCAAGGTGGTTGAATCATCGATCAAGCTGATCCAGTTATAGTTGCCATTGGAGCCCGCATTCCCAACGTCACGGACGGCGTTATTCACTTCAATGCTGTGTATTACTGGCAGCATACCACCTTCCTGTATACAATAAGCTTGAGCTTCTTCAAATGTTAATCTCAAATTATCAAATTTGTAACATACCCCTGCGAATTCATATTGCACTTTCTCTATATATGGACAGGAAAAACCTAAGAGAAAAAGAAGTATTTGGACGAAATAAAAAAGCATTAAATTATTTAACAAGAATGGTGCCATTAAAGTTATTTTACAAAAATTATGCTCAAATGTGTTGTAGGTTTTATACACTTTCCTAAAACAAAAAAGTTGCCGCATTTAAAATAGACTTGAAAAATTAGCCGTACAAGCAAATCTGTGTTTCGACGGGTTTTACACTGAAATTATTGTGGAGGAAGAAAACACTGCAGTAATACATAAACAGAAAATGTCCTTGTTACTTAAATTCGCGGAGCAATTTAGTAGCACTCACGAACATTTTCCAAATTTCAATTGAGCTTTTTTTCCCCACCCAGGTGTTTTACGTGTTGAAACCTTCCAGAAAATAAAGTACTAATACTGCGTTTTATTTTTTTCAAAGAATTGGGATTTATTTCCTTATCTTTATTGAGATATAAGGGATTTTCCATAAGATATATAGAAGGAAGTGAATAAAAACTTTCTCAAAAATTTTGAAAATCAGATGAAATGCGTAACGCAGTAACATTTCTTTACAATTCATGAAAAATAGAAAATTGAATAGGATACGAGAAAACAGTAATGGGTTTGGTCTCTTCTTCTTCGTTCTCCTAACTTATATCGTAGTCAATGGTCACGAGAAGATTCTTTTATCTTTGCCGGTTCCTTACGGCGAGGTTCGGAATTCCAGTATTTTGTGAATTATTCCAAAATGAATATGAAATTTCGACACTGGTCACAGATAATATAGATACGCGTATTGTTAACCAATAGCACAGGAACGAATGCTCAGCCAAAATTTAGAAAGCAAAAGTCAGACTCGAAGCAAAAGTTAAATTATAGCAATTCTAAATTACGAAATCTCAAAAGAAGCGAGACAATGTTTAATGCAATCTGTAGATAAAGCTACACCAACGTTGCTGTACATCATAGATTTTATACTCTAACAACTTTTTGCACGTTTTCTTTCGGAATATTGAGAAACTAAATTTTATTCCACGAAATTTGAGGGTCCAACTAAATTTGAGCATGATTTTCAGGAAAGATTTCTTTGTAGCTTTCGCCCTTTATATATTATCTTTTACAGAGAAAAATAAAAAATAAAAGAGAAGAAGTAGTAACTGTATGTTGATTAAGTGTTTCTTTGGAGAATCGCAAAATAAATTCCCGCGAACTTCCTTATTTTCCATCATTCCCAAAATTTTATTTCGCAAAATGGCCAAAATTTATCAGTTTTTTTGTAGCCGCGGGATTTTCTTCCCGCGAAAGTTTCTAAAGTATACAGGATAGTCGTTCAGTATTAAGACAAAAAAATTCTAAAAATACTGCATTCCTAACGGATCTCATGAAAGCTTCTTTGGATAAGAACAAGCAACAACAAAAGTAAACTAAGAAAGAACGTCAAACAAATTAAAAGTATACACTGTTAGAGAGAGAGTAGTTGTGGAATGTACATTAAAGTAGGAATTGTACTGTGTGAATATTGAGATTCGAGTGAACCTATTTTATCAATGAATATCTTTTCAACGACAAATACCTTTTTCTAAGTAATTTCTAATTCTAAATAATCCTTTTTGATCTCGTCGCTTGAAAAAAACTTTTTTGAGTGAATCAAACTTCAGGATAACGGAATTTCATTAAATGCAGAGGTATCTTTAATAAAGATTCCATTGCATTGTTATTCTTGATGAACTTTATGATGAACTTTATTAAAGGGACAAGTAACAATGAAGTAATAACGTGAATTTGTAAAGTGTTATTTGTGAAATTTCTCTACAATTTGTGACATCCACTTTTTGAACAACATTATTTTGAGTGTACTAGTAAAACTAGTTATATGTCTTTTAAATTTCTGAATTTGGAAATGAAACTCTGCTGAAACATAGAAAATATCTCAAGACTCAAAGTATAAAAGTGTTGTATGTATTGTATATTAACTTTTATGGGCGTTTTTTTGGGACCACCCAGTACTTCCATCAAAATACAGAAATGTTTTCAAAGTGAGTCATAATTACTTCATACAAATATTTAATCTTCAATGACCGTACACATCAGTAAACGTGACCTTGAAAATAACGATCATGTCCGCAAGCAAGAATTTTGTGACGCCTCATTGCTTCTTTCTCAAAGTTGGGTGGGTGGTTCGATTAGCCAGACTTTTTAATGGCAAGAGGTATATTTGAAATATTGTTTTTAAGACGGCTAATGCCTCTTTAGAATCTTCATTCTTTTGGGAATGGTTGAGATGACTGTGTACACCGTAATGTGAACAAAAGCATCAACAATTAATTTCCAAACTATTCAGATTTTCTACGAAGTTTGAAAAGATTAAGAAGCAAGCAGAAAATAAAAGAAGATTTTAGTAAAAACGGTGATCTCATGCTGTATCTGAGAAATAGTCACTTCGTTTACAAAAATGAAATTGAAGCAAAAATAAGTGATTTCAAGAATATTTACAAAATGAAAGTGAAAGTGAAATCAGAAACCAAGACCAAAGAGTCAATACAGTTAATTAAAGCATTACAAAAAGTAAGCTATTTTGCTATTTTGCTAGCTATTTTGCTATTTTGCTAGCTATTCTGCTAGCTATTTTGTTGAGTGAAGTATAAGATCTCTCTGCATATCCGTTAGCTTGTGGGTATTTTGGTTTTATATGTCAGTGTTGTATTGCCTCCTTTACCATATACTGTTTTACCTCCCTTGATAGGTATAGTGGTCCATTATCTGAAACCACCCGTTTTGGTAAAGCATTTGTGTTTATAATTCGGCAAAGGATGGGTTCTAAGTGCTGATGTAGAATTAGTAAACTCTATTTCTGAAAATCGCCATTTCTGGTATATAGCAACGAATATTTAGTGTCCATTGGGGAACGATCCTGGGCAATCAATTTTGACTTTCTCACAAACAGCATCTTGTCTCCATAAATTTCGTCAATGCTGTAGCTGGTTTCTCTCGTGAAACGGCTTGACAGGCGCTGCATTTATTTATTTATTTCTCTCCCATTGCGACGAATCCAAAGAAGAATATTGCCTTGGTTTTGTGCTGGCAAATGGTACTGTTATTACGATTTTATTTTGTTTCAAGATCAATCAATCCGTGAATGTGAAGTCTTCTTTGCAAATATTGTAATGTTACAGTGTCCAACCTTTTCGTTCTGGATACTTCTGTTAGTTCTCTAATTTGTTCTAATGGTTGTTTTTGTTAAAGTTGCCTCTTCTATATCTTCTAAACCTATCGACTTCTGGTGTGGCAAATTTTGCTATATTTTGACTACAGAAATCTGATATATTTCCATCGCTTTTCGTATGTTTCAGTCCAAAGTTTTACTCTTGAAGTCTCTTAAGTATTTTCCCTAATCGTAAAGGTAGAGTTTTGTTCGGATTGTTCGATAAGTAGAATAATGCTTTATGATCTTCTTCTTGTGAGGACTAAGCTGAGACGTTCTCTTTATCTCCGAATATTTCTGTTCTGTTTCTGTTAAAGAACGGGACGAATATGATATAACTTTGTTTCCTGGCTATGGTTTTTGTAACCAAGTTCCGGGAATTCCGTAAGAACTTGAGTCGGTATAAAGGATGATTTCGAGGTTACTGTCAAAATATGCAATGCACTTGTCGCTTGTTAATTTGTTTTTTAACTCGTTAAAGCTCTCTTCACATTCAGCATTCTATTCAAATGTAGTGCTTTCTTTTGAAGTTGTCTTAAATGGTATCTTTTAGTGCTGTGATCATTTATAAAACGTTTTAAATATTTAAGCGGTGCATTTCTGGCTACTTTTATCTTACTTTCACTAGAATGCATTCTTACTTTCACCAGAATGAATGCATGGATTTGGTGAAAACGTAACCATAAATTTGGTTGACATTTCCCATTTTAATGGAGTTGAGTTGATACTGTTGTAAGCAATATGGTTAGAATATTCTCGTGTTTGACTATTATAATTACATTCTTGACATGACATCAATGTAAAAATGCTTTCTTAAGAGCAAACGTTCCCAAGCCTTGAATGTTCTTAGAATGTTCTTAACTTTTAGACCTTCAAAGTCTTATTGTTTTAAAATTCTTTAAATAACAACCGTCTTATTAAAAAGAGGGTATCGGTTTCAGCCATGGTGTAGGTTCAAACGGCTACGTCCTCCAATATACCTTCCTTCACCAGTAGATTTAATTCCTGATTGGCTGTTTTTCTGAGAGCAAAGGGGATTCTCCGCTCTTTTTGTGAAATGGGTGGGAAATCTTTATCGATATGAGATTTTATCGAATAATCTCTTAAATATCCAATTTTATTTTCAAATACAGTGTTTTCAAATTTGTTTATCACTGGATTAATTCTAGCGGTATGTTCTCCTTGTTATCCGCTGGTTTTGGTGTTACATTGTTTACGAAATTCAATTCGTTCAAATTCTTAGGTGGAGGACTAAAGTTTTATTTGGATGAGTTTTAAATTTATGGGGATGTTTATATGAGAGGAAGGACGCGACGATTGGACAAAGTTAAATAAAACAGGACAAAGTATGAGATCCCGCTCCCTTTAACATTTCTACTTAAAATTATTTCCGTGTTTATATGAACTGCCCCAGAATGATTTCGTGAACCCGCTTCAGCTGGGACATCTTTTGCAATATACACACTCTTTCCCAGGACAATTTCTAAAAAAGGATTTGAAACAGCTTCAAACTATTGAATTTTAAACAATGAAAAAATTATAAACAATTAAAAGTTGTTTCATGTTGTCCCCTCCGACTGTATGTTGTTTCATGTAAAGAAGAGATATTATCATCTAGTTTTTTATCCTGTATTGAAAACAATCTGTCCCGTCTTCCATATAAACAGCCCCTTACACACGCATTTCCGCTCAATAAATTTTCATGTTTGGTATCGACGACGTCAAATGTTTCGGTTGTTACAATTTCACTCGATTCGACTAAAAGTTGTAGGCACCCTTTAACTGTTAAATCGGTGTTTCGGACCCATATGTGAAAACATTTACGTTAGATTTCCTTCAGTGTAACTTGCAATTTAATCGTTTTAATCGTTGGGATAAATGTTTTCATATTAAAAGTATTAATGCTTGCTCTCCACTGTCCATTAAAACCTGCACTTTCTGTCTTTCTACTGTAACTAGGTATGGAATTTCGTGTTCTTTCTAACTGTCCGTTTATGAAATTTATATATATCGCTTGACTCAAACACAGTAGAGATAGCAAACTATATATTGTAAATTTCATCAGATTCAGTATAGGACTGTTTGATCTATGGATGGAATAAATTTCGATTTGACTAAAAGTTCACTCAAAGTTTTCGTCGGATTTCGGAACGATTATATACGCAATTTGTTGTTCGTAGTGTTCAGTTGATGGAATTTAGTTCAATTTGATGTTTGATTTCTTTCGTAGGGTCAGTGAAATTAGATCTACTTTGCATTTTCTTTCATGAATTTAGAATTGTTGAATAGTTTCATCGGACATCTGTTTCATTTGGCGGAACTGGAATATATTTCATACTTGCGGCTCTCAGATATTTTAATAACTTATTCATAAGTTTTTTCCCTCTGATATAACGTTTTTGCACTTATCAAAACCATCATCGCCAATATAGATTAGTAGTATACAAGATTTTTGGATTTCTGCATAAGCATAGAAATCCATTACAACCGTTCGTGTTTTTCTTCTTTTTCTTCGTTTTTTCTCTGTCTAGCATGAAACGCGGAACCATCAATTACGCATTTTAAGTCAAGTTGGCACCTCAATATTACAATTTTTACCGTGAAAGAAAATGGCAGACATGGCAAAACGTATATTTATGAAGTTTTTATTTTGGTTTGTTAATTAGCTGCTCTTTCTGTTCTTCTTACATGATCAGTAAATGTTGCAGAAATCCTTTTGCCTGTAAGGGCATCTATTTTAATTAATATTTATGGCTGCCGTACAATTTTAAGATATAATGTTATGGTTTCGTGAAATTCTTGCAGTAAGAACCTTCCTTGAGTTCTTTGAATTCAGAGAGAAGCCTTGTGTAGATATCCAAAACTTACATAAAGATTGCATAAAAATCTGTAATGGAAATTATGTTAACAAACAGCAGTACACTCAGCCTATAAGTGTAGTTTTGGTCTATACACTTTGTTTTTTTCCATTTGATCGTGCCGACCAACAAACAAGTTGGTAGCTACAAACGTTCGACCAAATGTGCCAGCAGATCCTGTAACAAGCCCAAAATGAAAAAAATCGACCATAGTGTATAGATCATAATGAGTCAGCGGCGTTTTATATTTACAGCACAGGCTTTAGCACATACGCTGCGTTCGTTATACTAACACGGGCACCACAAGTGACGTCATAATGATACGGCAACGACCAAAACAATCTTTCCAGCGGCAGTGACCGTGAGTCCCCTTTTACGTAAATTTTGGGCAAAATATAATTACTTTGAAGAAACAAGCTTTACCAATGACTTTTTTTATAACTCAAATAAGAAAAATTCATTCTCCTTTAAACAATTTTAAATTTAGATAACTTTAATCTGATCTTTTCTTACTTACGATTTTTTAGAATAATATGACTTTACAAACCTGAGATAGTATTGTCATCACATTCACAGATTCCTCATCACAATTGGTTATGGCAACAGAAGTGTTATCTTATTATGAAATTTGTTGAAATAGATAATTACATAATATATATCGAATAAGGGATCAGAAATGACTGCAGTCACCTTTTCTGAAGTCAGGAGTTCGAGAGAATATGCGCATAATTTTTATAAGGTATATAAAAAAGAACAAAGAAAACAAAACAACAGGAATGTAAGAAAACTTCATAACATTGTCTAGCTAACTTTTTTTCATTGTAAACAAAATGAGCATCTAGTTTTTGTTACTATGGGAGAGATTGAAGTATTACTTTGGACAATGCAAAGTATGGAGAGATGAAAGATGATGGATAGTTTTTATTTGATATGATAAGGTAGATTCCCAACAATGAGTAATCGGTGTTATTCAAGAGGGAGTTAAGACAAACTGACTGCCGATTTTGCGTGCCAATTTTCGATGCTTAACACACACTTAGCCCATTACACGATCATTAATTTTTATGATGTCATTACAGATAATGTTAATACAGTGTGTTTCAAAATGATGACAACGGAAATTTTAAAGTTGTTTTTCTCAGTAAGTATATCGAATTTTGAAATAATTTTTACATCAATGGAAAGCCCTTTTCGAGATCTTTCGCCAAGTATATTTTTGTGAGAAATGAAAAAGAGGTTTTCGAGAAAACAAGGAAAATGTCTTGGAAAAATGTCATTAAATTTTTAATGGTCGATTAAGACGTGAATGAAAAGAAACAAGTTATTCAAACAATGACGTTGATTTAGAAAGTAATTTAAGTTAAAGCTGTGTGTTCACGAGAAAATATTTATTTCATGGAAGAAAAATGATGCAAGCATTTGTCAGTGGTTAGAACATTCTTTTACTAAAAGCAATACAACATTTTCAAAAGTCATCAAAACGACGAAATTCAATAAAACTGACGTTAGTTTCCTTCAACGTGTCGACCTCCATTGGCGATACATTCTCTGGCGCGGGTTTCCATGGCCCTGACTGCATTGACTATTGATTGAGGAGTTAAACTTCTTGCCTCATTTACAATTCTTAATCTTAACGTTGCAAGATCTTGCGGAGGCGTAACAAAAACCTTTTGTTTAAGCCAGCCCCATAAAAAAAAATCACACGGTGTGAGATCTGGTGATCTTGCTGGCCACTCAACATTGTGTCCCATCGCAATTACCCTAGGACCAAATACTTCCCTTAGGCGATTTCTTACTTGCCGAACTCTGTGCGCCGTTGCTCCATCTTGGATCCACCATAGCAAATTTTGCTGGTGTTGCAATGGAACGTTATAATTCCTTTGAAGTTGCGGAAAGACATTTGTATTCAGCATATTCAGGTAGGTTCTGCCGTTTACATTCCTGTCGAAGAAATAAGGACCCAATAAAGTTCCGTTTCTGCAAATTCCTGCCCACACATGCAATTTTGCCCGACTGAAATTTACATCGAAATTTGCGTCCCGAGGAGCTTGACCTTTAGCAGCATACACACGAACATTCTGGCTCGAAACTTTTCCGTCCATGCCAAAAGCCGCCTCGTCACCAACCACAAGGTTTGCCAAAAAGCGGTTATTCTGACAGGAATTTAAGAACCATTGTGCATATCTCAAACGTCGAGGATAATCTGTTTGTAAGAGAGTGTGACGTTTGTGCGTTTTGAATGGATGAAAACGTAGATCCAGGCGTGTGATACGATTGAAACCTGAAGCAGACAAAGCCAGATTATTTCGGCGACAAGTTGTTTGATTGTTGTTTTGGAGTTCCGCTCTTACTGCTTGGATATTTTGCGGTGTTCTCACTGATCTTCTCCTCCCACTTTTATCTTTGTGAAGATTTTTGGTAGTGCCATGTCTTAGAAACTTTTGCACATTTCTTGTAATTGTTGACTTTCTCGGTACATTTCGTCCTGGAAACTGACGAGCAAATTCAGCTAACACAACGTTGCAATTCTTTGTTTCAAGATAACGTTGCACTAAAAATGTGCGTTGCTCAACAGTTAGATGTGCCATGTTATGTTTATGTTACAAAATAATGTTCACGTTTCTTCATAGCCTTACTAAGAAACTACGCAATTTTCGCAAAAAATGTTATTTTTTAATATCAATTTGGGAGTCTCAGCGCAAAAATAAAATTTCTATGGATTTAGAGCTCTGAAACAATAAGCACGATGTAATTAAACGACGTGTTAATCGACCATTAAAAATTTAATGACATTTTTCCAAGACATTTTCCTTGTTTTCTCGAAAACCACTTTTTCATTTCTCACAAAAATATACTTGGCGAAAGATCTCGAAAAGGGCTTTCCATTGATGTAAAAATTATTTCAAAATTCGATATACTTACTGAGAAAAACAACTTTAAAATTTCCGTTGTCATCATTTTGAAACACACTGTACAATAGTAATACAATAGCATTTATAATGTCGCAAAGTAGAGGGAATATCAAGCTAAAAATTATAATTCAGATAGTGCCTTAAAAGCATGTAAACATTTGAAAATCATTTATATTAGTGCAGACTTCAGGAAATTTGTTTGCACTTCCATTTTTTTTATATATCCTGTACAGTTGTGTTTGAGATCTTGATAACCTTCTTTGTATAAATTTAAAGCATTTATAGCTCTCTAATTGTAGAAACATTAGTTAGACTTCTTGATAGTCAACATTTCATAGATTGTGTCACAAGAATTTCGAAATTTCTACAATACAAAAACAGTTCTTTTAAATCCGTAGGAATAGAAAGATCGCTACTCCTTGCAATGATTAAAGCCGGTTGTTTTCCACTAGACGGAATTTTCAGTTCGGAGCTGCTATTGTTTTCTTCACGTGATCATTAATTGAGCCAATTGATTGGTTTGCGGAATATTCCACGGCGGAAAAGTTGAACTTGATCCTACTTTTCCGCGGACGCTTTTGGCAGAATTTATAAAAAAAAATGCCGCTGGAATGCAAGCAAAATATTCCGCCTAGTGGAAAACCGGCTTCAGGGCTTATTGTTTATTTTTTAAATTTTGTCATTATCGCTGCCTGGAACACTTTACTAAAAGGAACAGTTTAATAAAATTCTGTGGTTGCAGTTATTTTGGTGTATGGCCTATCAAAGGGGTCTTAAATATTTTGCTACCGTGTTATTGCCCCTTGTTGATAATTGCTTGATACGTCGCGTTAAGGTCCTCGCCGTATTGATGTAAGCCATTTGGTTGGATGGTGCCGAGTTTGCATATGAATTTATCTTCGGTTAGCTCACGTTAGTGGGCACTTTTAATACGGTTTTGCATGATGCTGATATCAATATCTTCTTTAAAGTTATAATCAGTAACAATTAAGTTTCGCGAATGAGCTCTCTTTAGATTTTTCAAGGGATCATACTTTCGGGAATGTTGTGAAAATTCGCAAAAGTTTCTTCCCCAAATGTTTCTTCGTAAGTAACCTTACGTCAGAAAGATATTTTACATTCTATGACTGACATTTGGCATGGAATAGAAAAGGTGTTAACTTCATTGTGATGCTCTCTTTATAAAGACTTTATCTATTAGAATTTGACTGTAGATCCAGTCATCTGTACATGGAATGTTATACAGAGATGACCGCATTATAGAGATTCCACTGTATTTAGGAGGAACAATTGTGTCATCAAAAAGAAATTTGAACTTACTTTCACACTCCAAAGTTTATATATGTCCACATTTAATTTTTCAACAAGAAGAAATTTGTGAACCACACTTACCTGTGACAGTTGTAATGAATAACGAAATCTATAAATAAGTAGAAAAAATGACGTCAGATAAATTTGATTTATTTATTACTGTAGCAGCGAAAGCGAATACGGTATTAAAACACCCTCCTCCTCCTCTTTAACCCTATTAAACGACCTTCTTATAACTATTCTTGTTTGTTATTTGAACGTTTTTTTTTACTTAGTTTGCCAAAGATTCAAATCCAGTATTTCGGACGGATTTTTCGTTTTTATTTATGATAGTATTTTTTCGATGAAGACGTTTTTGTCTTGTTTGGTCGATTTTTTCTCTCTTTGCCTCTTATACATTTAACAAAAATAATTAAAATAAGATAAGTATAAATGGTTTCTGCTCACATGTATATTTATTTTGTCTTAAGCAATGCTGTTTCTTTATTAAGCCTTGTTTACACTTATGATTCTTTTTTACACATAACATGGCGTCAGAGTAACTTAGGCTAAGAAGTTTAAAATTCGGATAATGAGTTTGTATCTATTTTGTTCGTATTGCGACTTAGTTTTGAATTGCTGCTACCGTTTTGCACCATATGGTTCTTGTTCCCATTATATTGTATAATATTTACCATTATTATGTTGGACGAAACGTAGTTACGAGACTAATTTATTCAAAAATTTATTCTATAATGTCAAAATTAACAAAAATCTTATTTAGAGAAAATAAATGAGTTGCCTTACAGGCAGAAGGATTTCTCTATAATATTAGCTGATCATTTTTAAAGTGGAATTTATAGCTATTTCTTAAGCTATTCGTTTCTCCTTAAATAATTGTCGTTGTTTTCAAGTTGGTAATACTAGACCCATATTTATACATACTGTTCAAAAAGGTTTTTCCTAAATTCTTTTACAGATTATATAACAGTTTTAAATGTACGACGAAGATTAAACCTTTCTTGAGGCCTGAAAAAACCTTGTTTTATGGAAGACTCAGCTGCACAAATGATATTTGCATGGAACGGCATCGAATGATAGGACGCACGTCATGTATAATTCAATAAAAAGATGGGTGAAGCGGAATATGTGATAGTTAAGATGAATATGTGAGAGTTAGGGACATGTACTCATATATGTTTCTGGAAACGATAACAAATTGTTTTCTCGTGAACCAGTATTCTTTCTATATTATTTGAAGAGAGCGTGTAAACCATTACAATTTGCTAGTTTTAATGTTGGCAATTGTCTTGGGAACAGCAAGAAAAGAAGTATCAATTAAGGAAAATTTAAAATAAATATATAGCGGGGACACTATTTCCAGGAACGCAGATATTCTTTCTATTTGAATTACTTCTGGTTCTTGAATTCCTGAAAAGTTGTATGAAAAGTTGTATTCCCCTTTTGTTAAATAAATAAATTTTTTGCTATAAACTTTGTCTGTGCATCTAATATTGCAAAAAAAAATTATCGTGATTCGTCTTTTAATTTAATTTCTTTTAATTAATGTTGTTTTCATTTGAAAACAATGAAGAATTGTTGTAATAATGCAAATCAGATAATATTCCACGGTCAACAAACTTTTTACAAAGATTTTCTGGTCCGAACAATTTCTTAGCATGGACCACACTGAGTGTTCGAATGTTCGTTAGATTTGTTAAGAATAGCTTCATTTAACTTTAAATACACTCCTGAAGCTACAAATTTATTTCTAATTTTACTTTACATTCTGCTACCCATAACGCTTATGCCACTTTATTCCCACTTCATTACAACTCGTCATTGCATTTTACCTAATCTCAAATTGTATTTCCAGATAAGGAAATTGTTTCCATGTGGGGAAAATATTGCCGTTTTAGGAGAATGTGATAAAAATATTTGTTACTTTTCCATAATAGAATAAAATTAAAACATGACTAAAAAAACAATCGAAAGAAAATAAATTGATTTATAAACTTACGAAAGCAATCCACATCTTGTTCAAATTAATTGCACAAAAATTGTTGCCGATTTTCTGTTTTTCTTTTCAACTAAACTTGTGGTTGAAAAAAATATTAATTTATAAATTATGGAATAAGGAATACTATATATTTCTTCTTGTATTTTAATGTTGCCATATCCCTGTATAAATAATACTGAATAGAAAACAATTGTTAATTTGCAAAGTAAAGTTGAACTAGGCCGTCAGCTGCTAATAAATGCTTTTAAATGCTTAAAAATAAGTTTCGTAGCACTCAGAAGGAGGCCAGCGAGATTTTTATTGAAATTCTCCCTAGAATCAAAATAACTTAGTTGCTCTCATCTCGCAATTGTAATTCACACTGTTCTAAGGAAAATAAGATCTCGTTCTTGACAAGAAGGGGAATTGGGACAATATAATATTTGGTGCGTAGTGGAGTTATCGTCAGTTTCGTACGTTCGTACATAAATTATATTCAAATCATGATTTATCAACATAACAATATACCTTTTTCGTTACATGTCGTTTATCTATCAAGAAAACAACCGCACCTTGTTTAGTCATAAGAAATACTATATTTTGCTTCTTGTATCTCTGTATAAATAATTTAAATGAACAATGCAATAAACCTCGAGTATTTCCACAAAATTCCAATTTAAGAGATGATGATTACAACTTGGATTGGTCGAACTTAGTCAATTTTGGACTAATTTCCTCTTCGTGAAAATGGAAGTTTATTGCATAATCTGGACTCCTTTGTTGTGTTTTCGTCGAAATGTGTCAATTCGAACTCTTTTCTGTAAAATGGTTGGAACGACTTTTTTTTCTACCATTGTTTGGAGCTCGTTAATTATTCATGAGATTATTAAACAATTTTTGATTTCTTAGGGAGTTTCCACCCAAATCAGTATTTTGAAAGTTTTCCATCAACTTACTAAATCATTTATATCTGTTTGATGAAGTATAACATCATCCCTTGTCGAAAAAGAGGCTGGGTTCGATATTCAACAAATTGAAAGTACGTTAAATCTCGTATTCGTTAAAACAGGAATTTCCAAAGGTTTGACCTAGAAAGAAATACATCCAAAACCAAGTGTATTAAAATTTTGTTTACTGGATCGTTGTATATAAATAAAATTTTACTTTCTTGTTGATAGATTTTGTAGTTGAGGCAGCACTAGTTCTCTTCATGAATACGTTTTCCGTAGTTTAACAATTTGGTTGATCGAGAATAATGTCTATTGTAAATGAAATTGAGATTTTTCCTGGGAAATAAAAGCAATTCTGTACGCGTTGCTCAAGAAAATGCCCATAAATGATTATGTGAAAAAGGAAAAAATATCTACCTTTTACACGAGCCTAAAATAATTATGAATCACTATACAAGGGCTTCTCTTCTCGTCTTTGTGAATACAGCGAAGAAGGTCCACAATGACGAGAAGCCTTGGAAACGAAGTTTGTTTACCAAAAATGCTTGTATATTGTATTTTCATATAACGTCAATCCAGGTAAATACAGAAGAGAGAGTTATATCAAGAAATCTCAAATATTTGAATGGTGTTTTGTTATTTATAAATTTGTGAATCTTTTTTTGGGCTTTTCTTTGGCTTTTGGGTACAGGAGGTATGATTTTGTCCTTAATTCAAAGCTTTTACTTCTGAAAAAAAACCCACATCTAAATCATTTACCATTAAGCAGAATTCTAATTTTGATATTCGCGCTTAAAGTGTACAACTGTAAATAGAGGGGAGGGTCCATCCAATTGCTTTGTTTACATTACAGTCGGTAATACTAGACTCATATTTATACATACGATTTAAAAGGTTTTTTCCAACATTCTTTTACAGATTACAGTTTTGAATGTATGATTTAACCTTTCTAAGGGTCTGGACATAACCTTGTTTTATAAAAGACTTTACACAGCTGAATAAATGATATCTGCATTGAACGGCATCGAATGATAGGAAGCACGTCATGCATAATTCAATATAAAGATGGCTGAAGAAGAAAAGAAGAGAAGAAGTATCAATTACGGAAAATTTGAAATATGTCCTTTCCTATGTTTACTGAGGCTTTACAATGATTCACAATTCGTGTATGGAAAGTTCGGGAAGATCCTATATAGTTGGACACCATTTCCAGGAACGAAAAAACCCTTTCCACATGAAGTCCAAACCTCTATTTAACGGACACCTCCTTATAAGGAACATATTTTTTGTACCGATGGTGTCCGCTATAGAATGGTTTCACTGTATTTTAGAAAAAACTGCAAAAGTTGGCAAAATAGCAGTATACAGAGAAAGCAGTGTTGAATACTGGCAGGGTTTTTTCGTAACATAGCTTATTTTTTTTTCTCGTGTTCGTGTATCCAGGCAAGAGACCCTGGGTAGTAGAGTATTTCCTTCGTTAAAGGGGAAAACTTCGTTTCATCGAACAAATATATAAGTTTGTAGTTTCATTAGGCAAGCAATTACTAGTCTTTTCAAAAAGAACATGGAATTATCGTGTATCAAGATGAAATACTTCTTGCTCGTTACCATAGCAATTACTGCTTTCGTATCGAATGACGTCACGGGATTGTTATGGAGTGGCAGGAAAAGGAGCTTGCAATTCGTAGTAAGATTATTTTATTTTAATTTTTTTGGGGAGGAGGGTGGGGGCGGGGTCTTGAATTCTGTTGTATGACATTGAAATTTTTGTAAAGAAATACTTTTCAGAAGATCTGAGTATCAGTAACAGTAATATTTAGTACATTTATTATTATCATGGTTGATGACTGTAATTTTTAAAAGGTTGTGACGGACGGACGTCAGAATGATTCTATCAATTCAAACAAAACGTTTACAACTCTTATTACCATTTTGTGAAACGCCTTCAGAAAACATGTTGGAACACTGTATTTCCTTCAATAAAGCCTCCTTCCTCGAATAAGTGTTCTCCTTTGATAAGTGACCCTTCTGGAAGTCCGATTTTTAAACAGGTGCCTCCTTGAAGAAGCGCTCCCTCACCCCAAGAAAATAATGAATGGAAATTTATTTTTCCTGTTATATTTTTACCTTTCTTCAATTACAGTGTATAGAAAGGTAGTATCATAATGATTTCATTAACGAGCTCCTTACCCCCTGTTTTTTCCTAAATACGCGCCCCTTCTTGAAAATAGGCGCCTCCCTTGAGTAAGTTAGTACGTGAAGTTGTATTTCGTAATGATAATTCAGTAAATATTACTCAAATTCGTTAAGAAGCGCCATGCATGTATGTTCATACGAAAATGTATTGACAATAAACTCTGTGAAAACTTCTATGATTATTTTGAAGTTATGAAACATGGCAGGCATACACGAAACAACAACTTTTCCATCAAACTGCCACGGTTCAAAACGGAATTTGCCAGAAAATCAGTTTATTTCTCAGCTGCTAAATTGTACAACGATTTGCCAGCTGAGATAAGAAAACTAGATTTGCTTGACAAATTTCGTAATAGTTTAAGGTCTCATTTCGATTGAGCTTATTGTGACGTATTTCTTTCTTGACTTACTTAGATTTAGTCGTTATGTGTCCCTGAGTTTGACTTAATTTCTTACTTTGGTACTATGAATCTCATTTCATTTTGTTTTAATTTGATGAATGTTTTTAACTTTTTTAGGTAATTTTTAACTGTAATACTAGCACAGGACCTGCAATGATAACAGCGTATTTTATTATGCTGACGTGGTCATCCTGTTTGTAAATATTCGTAAATAAATAAATAATGATAATTAGTAAGCATGAGGCCACCAAAATCTTCATGACAATTGATTGAAAAGGGTATTTCCGTAACACCATCACCGTTCACCTAACTTAGCGACAATGAGAATGTCTGTCCGTCACAGGTTCATAAAAAAACACTTCTCGCGATACCATTGTTCACATAATTGGTATTCGAGCCACTCTTTGCACAATGTCAAGGAGGCTTCATAGCCGCCACGTGTATCTTGGCCTCCTTCTTTTTCGGACAGTTTGTAATCAAAATCGACATCTAAAATATCTTAGCAACAGCTATACACTTGAGTGGAATTGTTTGCCGATGAATACTGTTACTTTAACTATTCAACTATTGGATATCGTTATTAAAATAATTCAAATCAATAGCTTCATGAAGAACCTTTCAGAGAACTGGTAAGGAAAAATAAATTATTCGTCCGTCACCCAAATTTTCTGTTGGTTAATGAATTATGTCTGAAAAATGAAAATTTCGACATGATACTTTTCAATTTTGATGTTTTCTCATCGAGGAAACATCTTTCTACCAATAAATAATCAGTTTTCAGCAAAATTGGAAACTTTAATATTTTGTTAAAAAGCAACGAATTTCGTAAAAACCTCAAACCTTCAACCCCATCAGTGTCGCTCTCGTTCTCAAGCTGAGTGCTAAGCTGACTGGATCGATTCACACTGTTATACCCGCTGGCATGACTCAGCCAGGATTTGAACAGAAATTTAGCCTGAATTTAGCCTGCATTCAGATTATTCATACCAGGCTATAGTTTATCCTCTTACATATCCTGCTCAGGCCATTTATAAAAGATTTCAGTAAGGCGTTTACAGGTGAGGGCGTTTATTGAAGGGAGGGCATTTGTAGTGAAGGGCGTTTATTGAAGGAAGGGAGTGTTTTGAATAAAAGAAAGTGTCATCAAAATATTTCAAAATAGTTTTCTTTAATGATTTGAAGAAAACCTTTGCTTACGGAAAATTCATATTTTTTTCAAGGACTTGAAACAGGAGGAAAAACCAACATACACATGGTGCAAAGACATACAATGTGCGGACATATCACCTTGTAAAAATGTCATACGTAAAACATTTTCGTGTTGTCCCATGTGTGGTAAGTGACATGAAACATATTTATTTCTCTTTTATTTTATTTATTTATTTATTTATTTATTTATTTATTTATTTATTTATTTATTTATTTATTTATTTATTTATTTATTTATTTGTATGTTTATTTACTAGTAACTGATCGTGTCGAAATACGGGAAAACCGTAAAACATCGATAACAAAGCTGACACGACAACTTACAGGTAATGATACATTTAAAACGCTTGTGATATAAGCTGCTCTTCTCTCTGATATTTTGATTGTACAAAAAGGCCTGAGAACGATGTTGTAACAGCAGCAATTCTTTTACTTTTTAGATTGATGGAAAACAAAACAAACATTCGTAATATTACGAAATATAAAAAAAATCGAATTTGTTGTTGTGATTCTTTCTTTCTTACGTCAGCATTACGTCAGCATTTAAATGATGCTCGTCGTTCTTTATTGCGATGTGTCATCCCGTTGTCTGAGAGGCTGTTTATATGAGACCCAAAGTGAACTCAAACCGGTTTGAAATGAAAAATTTCACTTCCATACATGATGAAATTCTTATTACTGTTTACATGACTTCGAGTGAAGTGAAACTCACTTCGGGTGTAGTTTCACTTCGGTCAAATTGACCGAACTGAAATCCCAAACTGGTTTGAAATTTCCATGTAAACACTGCTCCCCGAAGTGAAAGTCTGTTTATCGATTGATCTGGTTTTTCTATAGGGCACATGCGTAATTGTTTTCATGCACATGCGCAACTCTTGCTAGTTTGGTGAGATATACCACTCCGAAAGGATTTTCCGCCATTATGTTCAAATTAACTAGAAATAATCCGCTGATTCAGCAAAAAAGATCCGTGCGTACTCAGATGGACTTCACTTCGGGTTGCTCAATTTTTCAAAGCGGTTTGAAATCTCAAATTTGTGAATATTAGCTATAAAATGCATAAAAGAAAAAAATGAAAATAAACGCATTGGTGATACAGACTGAAATTATGTTTTTATTTCACTCACGTCGCCGTCCAAAATGAATTGGCCATTAAGGGCTGTTTTTGGCCAATCATCAACCTTCACAAAAAAATCTTAACTGAAAAGTTCCAAAAGTTGTTGCCACCCTTCAAAAGTAACTTTTTTTTTACTTTCTTAATAGTGTAACACCACAATAAACATCATATTCTGATCGACAGAACGTCCTTTTCATAGTTGTAGATGATCGATATAATAAGCCTGGTTGGTCGAGATGTTACTTCAGATGCTTCGTTTAAAAGTATTTGTGAGGGAAGAAAGGGAAAGTAAAAGAAACATAATTTTCTATTTTACTTCACTTATTTTTCAATCAAGAAGAATAACATTTTTTCCCGCAATTTTAGAATTTGGCCATTCTTTTCCTTTCTGACCAAATTTTGGTCCTAATTTATTCAAAACACAAATTTTGGCCAATAAGGGCCAGTCAAATAAGAGTCCATAAAAGGTATCATGCATAAGAACGTCATTATTATTCGAAATGAGGCAAGTATTGTACAGAACCAACGTGACGTAATTTGGAAAAAGGTCTATTTCTCCATGCAATTACACATTGTCATTTTTTCTGTCGTTTGAAAAGGTTTACCGCTCCTTTCTGCTGATAATATGTGCAAATATACTTTCCCGAAAATCAGGACAAAAACTTCAGCACAATTTTATTTCAACGACCACAGCGGAACAAATTGATGTATTTGTATGTGAATAACGGCTTTTTATTTTATTCGATTTCCTGTGATAATCGAGTTAACAACATCATGAAAAAACCACCTTTGTTGCTAACGAGTTTTGAAAATAGGTGCATTGCAGCTGAGCCAACAAACTCTAAAGTTACCTGATCTTTCATTGACAGGGAAGAATTAGCAATTATGTGCAAAATAGGTAAGTAAACGAATCTTTCCCATAAATTTAGGAAATTACATTTTCTTATTTCTATATCATCAAATAAGAATTTGGAAGTGTTTGAAAGACTAGTTTGAAAGACATGGACAATTTGGGATTTTTTTCACCAATTATATTTTTTTGCCTTGTTGCATCAGCTTATTCTAGGATCGCAATCCCGAAAGAAAAGGTAAGTTTTATCTCCATTATTATTTCTTTATCTCCATAAACATTATTCATCTCCATTATTAAGTCAGATATACATATGTTTTTTTATAAAACAAAACCTTCAAAAGTTAAAAAAAACTTTTAAGGCCCGTTTTCCATTAGGCTGAATCATCCGCATGACTATAATTTGGCGGACTTTGTGCATGCTCTCTTGTCTAAAATTAAGATTTTTGAGGTACATATGACATCAATGTTGACATCAACATTGAACTTCTAAGGAGTTTTCTCAAGATTCAGTCATCCGATAGTCCTTATGGTATGAGTCGAAAAGCACTCCATTACATCGTATCTGACGAAAAAATACACAAGAAACTGTCACATTGATGAAGAAGCTGACGAACAATCACATTGCAATCTTCCAAGTCTTCTAGATTAATTTCCAGTACCGCTCAAATTGATCATTTCAAGCGATATGTAAGGGTACTATTCTTTCTACAAAATATTCTTTTTCTAGAAAACAATTGTTGATGTAGTCAGTATTCCTGGTAAGTATGACCATGATTGATTATTTTTGCTTTAGAAAAATGACTTTGTTACTACGAATTCTATTCATAATTTCGAACGAGTGAGCGGGATCCAGCATCTTCAAGCCCTCGTATGTAAACCACTAAAGCAAAGTTAATGTCAAATTTAAAAATTATCGTGAAAGTAGCCTTTCTGGAACTAATTAGAGAGTTGAAAAAGCGAAGTTTTTCGAAACAGTTGTCGCCATGACAATGTTCGTTCACATCTTTCTCTACCATTTTGATTTTAGCCACAACCAGCAAACCGTCGGTTGAAAAAGCGAAGCATTTTTGGTGTAAAGATGATGTTTGCGACGCTAATTTGCCATGTAGCATTGGTAACATTGTTCGTCCTTACTGGATGTGTTGCCCAACATGCGGTATGATAGACTTCACTCTCCATCGTTGATTTTTTTATTTATTATTAGATGAGAAGCTCTGATACTCTCATTGCTCTGTAATGTAAATACAGTCGGTTTTTGTGGTAGAGATCAGTGATGCAATCTGAAAGTTTATATCACACACAAAAAAAATAATCTTCTCTTTTTTCTTCAGAAACAATTCTTCTTTAGTTTGACCATAGTCATAAGAGATTGCAGTGTGATAGTTTTTTGGGTTTTTTTCTCTTACGGCTATGGCACGAACCTTAGGTCGTATCTTTTATGCTTTTAGTTTTTAACGACTGAAAAATCAAACCTAAGACACTCATTGTTTTTTTATAAGAAACTTACCTGAAGGGGTTAGCCGTGAAAGTTTCTTAAAACGTCAATTTTCAGCCCTGAAAAGTTTCTTTAAGTTTCTTACTTACCGTTGGAAACAGTTTTAAATCCATCATAATCTTTCGTGTTTGGGGGCTGATGAGACAATGAAAATAGGGAAGTTTCTCGGTTAACTATTTCCCAGTTTTTTAGGTTTTTGACTAACCGAGCCCAGTTTCTTATAAACCGGGGTTTTTTGGGGGGGTTTTAAAAAGTGTTTTTTAAAAAAATTTCTAGCCTGTGTAAACCAGTTTGACGTGAAAGTCGAAGTTGGTCAGGAATTTCGATTGCAAAAACCAGATCAACCGTGCTACATATGCAAATGTGAGAGACGATTCTTTTGGGAAACTCCTTTCACAGATTGCAGGGAGGTGAAATGCCCGTTTAATCCAGACTTATTAAGGTGCAAAAAGAAGATGAAGCCGGCCGGAAGCTGTTGTGAAATATGCAGTATGTACAAGTTGAATATGATTTCTTAGTCTTCTTGATTTTTTAGTGCGGTTCTGTTCTGTTTCCCGAAATGCATTGGAGTAGTGGAATGATGACATATTAAATATTCTGTTCATAGTGTGTGGTGTTATCTTTCTTTTCAGCTGACAAAAAAGACGCGAGTGAGGGATATCGCCCAGCATTTCCCTCAATACCCGATTCCATGATAGATTTAAAGAAAAGAAATATTTAAAAAAATAAAAGATATTTAACTGACCAAAGTTGACATTGTATTTCTTATTCGTGCTAGTTCTACCATCTTTTCAACCGCAAACAGCTAGAAAGTAACTTTACACCATGGTCAAGAAGCCAGCGGGCGGGATGTGATAGATACAAATACCTTATTGGCCTTTTTTACACCCGCCCCTTTTACGCCGTTATTTTTGAAACGTCCAAACTCTCACAAATATCTAACGCCGGTCCTTTTGGCGCCAAATCATTAAAGCTATCGCCATTAAGAGCGAGCTTAAAAGGTATAACACGATTGAGGTTTTTATATAAAAGAAAAGATTGTTGTCTGCGTAACAAATTTTGTGGATACATTAGGTATTTTCGCAAGTTTTTTTGGTTTTTTTCAGAAATGCTCGAATTCTTTCGCTGGCATTGCTGTACTTAAAAATAACGTCTGTTTGACAATACAAGATTCGGTCATTCCGTCTTTCGTACAGCCGGTAACAATGACGCTATATAAGCCATCAAATAAGGGGCAGTAAAGGGTCCACTCCCAACTCTTTAGGTAAAATGTTTAAATGGATATAATCTTGATATTTTAAACCAACGCAGGCTTTACATACGCATGCATCGTTCTCTCACGCGTACGATATTGATAAGTGGACTAGCATCCCGTATAATAAGTGGATATCGGTCTTTAAAGGGGAGGAATACTGAAGACGGACCTCCTGTTTCACCAGTGTCACTTAAAAGTGGACACCTCTGATGCACTTAGAAGTATTTCAGCAAATTTAAATCTCGATCGAGAACAGCATGAGGCATGTACATAAGAAAACAGAATTTTTATGCATGCTTATGAGCTGCAACTTGAAGACATGACTTCAAGTAAAGTGTAACTTTAGTGGTTTTAGTGGTTGTGAGGAAGTGAAAAGGTATTATGCTTTACTTGTCGTTACTGACATGAGCTCCAAATTGACAAACTAGTCGCAGAAATAATCGTGAAATTAAATAACTTTCTTTCTTTTTTCCCTGCATGTTAAAAATGTATTTGATACAAAAGCCATTTAATGAGACATAGTTTTCATAAAAGATTTCAAGAAATTGATTTTACCTATATGAAAGTAATTAAAAAATTTAGATGAAACCTTGTCTGTTTGAGCAGCTGCCCATGCCAAACTCGTCTCCAGTGCTATGATCTTTGATTTGGACTTCAACATTCTCTATCTTTTGTAAATAGTAAGAACACGCAACGAATTGTGGGAGAAATATATATAATCAGCATATTCCTGCAATGCAAAAAGTATGCCAAATGCTAGATAGCCTATACTTGCTCGTTTGAAGATCTGTACGAAGAAGGGAGACAGAGAATACAAAACTGGCGAATGAAATCAAACAAACCTGCTGAAGGTTAAAAATTTTCAATCTATTTGGTAAATAATAAGAATATTATCTAAACAATATTTATACACTCTCTCAACAAAATAACTATGTTGCTATCAAATAAAGAGGGCCTGTTTTAAAACATCGACTGAGATATAACTAGCGCATATAAGAAGCAAAGGCTCGTGACATATTCTCGACATAATTAATTAATCCATTCAAACAGCATGAGGGTGCTGCTGTTCATTTCATTCATGGTAATTTTGTTGAGTGGGGCAGCTGCTGATGGTTAGCATTGTTGTACGATCTTTGACAAAATATATCCGCTGGAAACATTGAGACACTTGCTACCTTCCCCAAAATATGTGAATGCTTTTCTGGTGTGTCCTTTCGTCTACAGCTAGCTTTGAGTTTTTAAACTGAGTTGTTTGAGATTTTGTAACTATATGCTCCATACAAAGTTTCGCTGACATTTAGGCTTTGTCTCAAGATGTTTGATATTGTTGTTTTTTTCAGACAGATGTTTAAAAGTTGACTGTCCCACTGTTAGTAACTGCAAGAGGAAATATACGCCCGCAGGTGAATGTTGTCCGGTATGCGGTAAGTATTTAAGGCCATGTTTAGACAGCTGAAATAGAGTATAATGTAACGTAAGGTGCTAATGGGTCTCGCAAATGAAATAGCACTTCCTTCATGTGTGTTTTGATTACAGTCAATTTTTCTTTCTTCGTGACTTGGTTGATTTCATTGGACAGTGACATCAGAATCGATGAGATAAGGTACTGCCGTGAGTCGAAAACATCGCTTTTTTCTATCAATGAAAAAAACAAGTTCTACAATGTTATAACGTTATTGTCTGATGATGGCAAAATCAATTGATTATAGATTGCAAGGTGCAACAAAAACAAAAGTTTGGTTATTCTTGGAAACATGGAACTAAACCTTGCAAAATATGTAGCTGTCACCAAGGAGTAGCAGAATGCAAAGCATTTGTTTGTCCTGATGAAAACCTCTTCAGAAACTGTAAACGTGCAAAGTATAACTTCTACTGCGGCTGTAAAATAATGTGCCGTGAGTAAATTATTTTTCTTATCAGATGTTTTGTCTGTATAGTGTGATAGACCTTTTCAAAACATCTATCGCCTCGTTGTCAAGATGAGTAATAATGACATTTGCGTTCTTTACAAAAAGAAATTATATGATGGATGTAATGAAATTTATGAAAAGGTTTATTGATTAAAATTAATTTTATTCCATTTAATTTTAGTAATCAGCGGTCCCGTGAAACCAAGATTTCCGACGTTTCCCGATTTAGGTTGATTTGGCATTTTATGAAGAAGACAAACATGCTTATAATAATCCTTTTTTCAGAAATATAAAATCTGACAACTTAGTTACTAGAGTGTTGATGAAAACCCTGTGCTCACTCTTGCGTCCAACTCAGTGCGGAGAACTTTTTTTTCCAGAAACATAATATAGACCTTTCTGTCAATTATGACTTAACAGGTCGTGCCTCGTTTTCAAGCTGAGAAATGATCACATTTGCGTTATTTACATAAACAAACGATAAAGGAAATATTGTTTTACGAAATTTGGATTTAGAAAACCCTTCTTTGAACCTTTTGTTTAAGTCTTATATCTCTCTACAATCACAATTTTCTTGTTTTACAACAACAGGAATTTAAGTGTTTCATTCTGCCGACAAATTCATCGCATTCATATCGTCAACAATCGTGTCAGAAAATTGTACATAATCTTGAAAAATTGTGAATATGCAGACCGAAGTGTATCAACGATTATTCAAAGAAGGCACCATGTTGATATTGAGATAAAATAACACTGGATTGTGCATGCATTGTTTTGTAATTGAAGCATAATGGCCAACCTATTCGGGTCCTTGTAAGATGGCCGCCGCCAAAACGTTTGGTGATTTTTCAAAAGAAAGGCGTGCAAAATGAAACATCCAATGCAGAATAAAGGATTTTATAGCGATAGTTTCAAAGCACAGCACTGTCGTTCTTCTTGTGCTTGTAAAGTTTTGTTAAGTTAAGATTTATGCACAGTAACTATAGTAACTAGTATCCAGCAATGGCCTAATAATGTTTTTCCAAACACAAATATGCATTTATCAATGCATTTAATCATTTTCTATGATTTTGTAATGTTCACGGAGAAATGGTGGGTCCAACAATAATAATGGCAGCGATTTAGAGTCAAAAATTCAAATTCCGAAACAATAGGTTGTACGATAAAGTGTTTTTTTAGATCAGTGATTAAGACGGTTTCATGTTACCAGAGCATAAAAACAACAAATTATACATTGACCAACAGAAAATCCAGAATATTGAAAAAGTTGAATGAGAAATCACTGATAGCATACATAGATGAGTGGTCTGGATTTTTCGGCATCATAAAAAATAAGTATACATTGATACAATTGAACATATTTTTATAAAACAAAAATACATGTTTTAAAAACGGAACGTTTAAAAGGGAATTTGAGTTTCAACAGAAATCTTTCTCTTACAATTTGCTTGAAATAAAAATCACTGGTTATTTCGGCGTCGTAACATTTTCTACGTGCATGAAAATAGAAAGCGATGGAGAATTATGATACAACAAAATTATTTCAACAACAACAAAAAAGATTAAAATTAAAAGATTAAAATTAAAAGACCAAAAAATTACAATCATATATAAATAAAACTTATAATAAACTTATAAACTTATAAACAAATGTTTGTATGAATATACAAATTGAGAAAACTGCAGAAAGAGAAATTCCTTATTTTCGTTCTGTGAATTAGTGAAGAAAGAGAAATAACGGAACAGAAACGTAAATTAAACCAACGAAAAATTAAAGAGTGCTTCAGCTTTGTCGATTTTTGTTATTTTTCTTCTTCAAATTTATGTATAAAAAAGGCATGAAACTTTATGTGGTGATTATTAAATGAACATGTGTTGGTTACTTAATTTAGTTAATGTCTCATTCCCAGACCACCATAGGCCGTGGTGTAAACCTTGTCAAATTTGTCAGCGTGGGTTAGGGTCTGAAAATGATACAAAACAGCCTCTCTGGGTGTCTCGTGTGCACTTTCTAAAAAAGAAATTGATTTAGTCTACACATAGTAGACTCCAATCATATCGAACAATTTTTCAGGCATCTGCGACCCTATGTTACAATTGAGAAAATATATATCACCAGAAAAGTTACCACAGAAAGAAACCCCCGAGTTTTAATGGGTTCACAATTTTTTTAGCAAAGTATTTTTTCTCCAACACCAGTGTTTTTCTTTTTGAATATATAGTAATTGTAATAAAAGCATACACTTTGCCATAAAAAAGTCTATCATCTGTGCTCAAATATTATTCCATCTTTTATATAACATTTCTTCTCTGAGTAAAAATTAGGTTGGACGATGAAATGGTAGAAAAAATAGTCATGAAACAGATGTGATTTGTCCTCTTGGAGAACCCATCTGAGTTAATACTTTATCAAGCCACTGTAAAGGACCGTGTAGATGGATTTCAACCCAACATGGCGTACTTGTCACATCTTGACGGTGGTATTCTGCTCCCCAACCTTTCACAAAGCTCATACGGATAGTGCAATGTTTTGTTAGTTCGTATACAGCTTCATATCCGTGGTTAACACTTTGGGAAAGCAACTGAGCAAATTCTTGATTATTGAAGATCTTGAGTGTACACTGCGGAGGTATCTTACAAACAGTTGTCGGATGAAAGCCGTGATGATAATTACAATTTCTACTTTGCACAAAGATAGCACTGTCACTTAAACATTCTGCAAACACCTCACCGCCAACATAATATAGATGCACACCTTTACTAATGTGTCTACGAGTATTTTCTATTGTGGAATTTCGATTAACATTCGACATTCCACCAAGACAAAATCTATCATTACTAGTATTTGGGTCGGTGAAGCCATCTATTATTAAACTGGTACCTGACGCTTGAAACGGATCACCGACACGCAAATTTAGTTCGTAGTATGCTATAGAGCACCAGTTTGTAGGCTCGTGATAAGTAATAGGAGTCACATCTAAAAAAAAATTACAATGTAGTATATCGTATATCGTACTTGATTTAAAGATCTTCCATTTCACAATAACATAAAAGATCTTCCATTTCACATGAAGATAGGAAAGGTAATGGCAGAAAATTGTTCTTTTCATTTTGGAATTAAGCAATATCTACCTATAAAAATATGAGAATGAGAAAAATACAATTTAGACAGTTTCGGATGAGAAGCTTTAAAGTAAATGGGTTTAATTTTTTTTTTTAAAAGTTGTGATGTCAGAAGGAGAGTCAATAGAATTTTTTCTGAACTTGCTCATTTAGATTTTTGTCATTGGTGAAAGTTGAAAATAAATTAACATTATAAAAAGACAAACCTGGAGGAATAGAGGTTTCTGCATCCATTGAGTTCGGGTCAGGTCGAGGACTTCCACCATCTTCAGACATGTAAGCAGGGGGAGGTGTTTCTAAAAAATAAGACTGAACAACTGCAACTTTTCTATTTAAGGATTACATTAGCCGCCGCTTAACTTTAACTTCCAACGTAAAAAGTTTGTCTAATCTGGAGTTCTCGATAGCTCAAAAAGTATAGGTTTTAATATGACAGTTCGAGTTAATGGTACTTTTTTCTTAAAAGTGGATCCCTTTTCATCTTGTTATGCCATGATGGGTGGAAAAAGGGCTCACCATGGTAATGAAGAAAGACTAAGTTTGAACTTCTTAGATTAAAAGAATTGTAAAAACCGAAAATTCTTTTCAGTTATCCGAAGAAAAATATCCAATATCCAATAAAAAAATTGTTCCAAATAACAAAATTTCGAGTTATACGGTATTAGAGTAGCTTTTATAAAGAAAGTATTAAGGCAGAGTCCAAAGGAAACACAAAAAACGTTTGAGAACAGGACAGATTCGGGGTAAGCCAGTATTCGAGTAAAGCAGTGGCTACTGTATTTACTTTGTTGACTTTAAACGATTAGCAAGAAAGGCTTTAAAATGGATGGCGCATTCCTTTCTTCTTCTTCTCCCACTAACATTTTAATTTACCTTAACGGCATAAATATTTTGTGGTTCAATGGTAAAAACACAAACAAACATTCATTTGTGGAAGAGAAAGCCTTCTAAGAACATTTGCACCATATATATATTTTAGTGATCAGTGTCTTTTGATTGTTATTATTCTGTGTTCTTATTATTATTTTGATTGAAATGTAATCATAGAGACTATAAGCACTCCCTCAAACTTTAAACTAGATTTTAACTACATAACTTGAACAATGAAATACTTATACGAGTGCAATATGGCAAATATTTTTCGAGTTGCTGTTATTTCAGGAGACTTTAGGCAAGTGAAATAACAGCAAAAATATAAGACATGAGAAAAATATGCCATATTGCATGAGGAACTGTGTGATAACTGATTTATAATTAGTACAGAAAATCAGTCATATTTTCCTTCTGTTTTCTTATATTTTCTGTGCCTGCAATGTAGAGGCCCAGAAAACCCGAGTTACAAAATCGAGTTATGGATTATGATGTCATAATTCGAGTTATTAACCTGAAATTTTTTATTTTCGATATCATTTCCAGTTTCTGACTCGAGAATATTATATTGCTTTAAAAGATTCGAGTTACTAACTTAGAAATAAAGTTTTAAATTATTTTTCTCAAGTTATCGTGTCTGCTTAATTTTCAAAATATTTTGGATAGCAAAAACAATAATTTTTCATATTATAAGCATTAGTTTCAAAATGATAATGTCAAGTCATTGTCGAATTCAAACCATCTCCACCACCAATCCCCTGCCCGAAACCCCCTTACTTTTCCATTTTTAATCCCAAATTGTTCCGAGATTCAAAGTAAAATATGTCAGCATAGAAGGTTTCATGGTACAGCTGTTGTTAAAAATGTTTGAACGATACACAATATAAGGATTGCTTATCATTAGAACTGCCATATTACCTATCTACATCCTTAACTGATTAATTTTGATCTCATTTTTACATTGACAAATGTAAATCAAAATAAGCACTGTCAAATTGTTCCACGTGCAAATTTTTACTAAAATTGAACAATTAAGCAGAACCGATAACTCAAGAAAAATCGACTTAGAAGTAGAAGCGACTTAGAAGTAGAAGCGAGAAATATATTTTCTAGTTAGTAACTCGAAGTGATATCGAAAATTAAAAATCCCAAGTTAATAACTTGAATTATGACGTCATAATGCATAACTCAATTTTATAACTCGATTTTTTAACTCGGGTTTTCCGGGCCTCTGCAATGTAGAGTCTTCATCGTCATTTTATTTCTTTGTTTACATTTTTTATGAGGCCATTATGGATTTTAGGGAATCATTTATTTGCACTGCATTTATTTTTTATTTGCACTGATAAATAATATATACTCTACTGATTAACCAATCAGATTGCAGATATCAGAGTATACAAGAAAATTTGTGGAATTTGTGGTAGTTTAAACTAAAAAATATTTCACATGTTAAACTATTCATGATATTCTTTCCACATTTCCGACAGCTGAAAATATGTCTAAATATGTGAATCAACTTACCAGGTCCTCCATGATTGCTATGATGTGAGAAGGAAGAAGGGAAATTAGCATTTCCTGGCATGCCATTGTGATTAGCATGTTGCATATGATATGGTAAAGGTCCAGAAGCTCGAGGGTATTCACTCTGTCGAGGCACCAACACTGGAGGCAGAACTAGAAAAAAGGGGAAAAATAGCTGACATTATAATAAAGATAAACACTAATTAACGCAGATTGAATTAAAACTGTTAATTAAATTAATTAATTAATACTACGTAAATTTGCCATTTGATTTGTAACATGTTATTTAATGTATGTTTTTCATAAATCCTTCGCATATCATGGAACTCTTTCGTCTTTTATTAATGGTTTAATGCTGCCGGGGATGGCACATTTAACTTTGACCTTCATCCGCCATACTTCATACACCGGCTTTGTATTTACATTTACACAATATGTCTATTATATTAGTACCCACTTTAAAAACTTACATTAATTTAATTTTATGAAATAAGGTATTAATTGATGCCATTGTAATTGGGATGTGTACAATGTTGACCAATGATGACTCACTGACTTCCTTACATGTGGAACAAGTAAAAAGAAGAATCTACATTATTAAAACATTTTCCTTTCATTTCGTTCCATCATTTTTGCATGAAAGTTGTGTTGTAATTAGTGCAAATTTTCTAATAAAGATTTTAACCAATCAGATTTCAGATTTCGGGGGAAATTCTAAATAGTTTATCCAATTTTAGTTATACAACTTAAATTTCTCAGCTTTTTGGATGAAAAACATCAGATGTTTATAAATTCAAACTATTGTACAACTCCAGAACTTACACAATTACATACCATATTTTCTTGAATAAGCACACACCGTTACAGGCAGATATAGAAGTAAGCCCGCATATTCAAATAAACGCACATCCACATAGCAAATGGAGTAAGACATAATAATTGTGCGAAAAACACACATCATGTAAAAATTCGAAAATATTTCATTGTTTATAGAATATATTACTTGTTAGAATATTGCTATAGTAAACTCCTATATCTGTATTAAAATAAATATTTTCGTAGTTAATGGTGCATTTTATCTATTGACATTAGATATACCCAATGTAGGCACTTAATAATAATGCCAAAATAATTTTAAGGCAAAATAAGGTGTTGATTCCTATTAAACCTTTTTGAGCTTCAAGGGTTCTTCTTAAACCCTATTTCCATTACTGTATATAACAGACACTTAATTTCTAATCAACACGATGTTGCTTTGCTGTTCCTGTACACATGCTACTTTTAAATCGGAGAAATTTTTGCAAGAGAAACTTTCGTGAGGAAGAAAATTCACAATTTTTGGGGGGATTGACTTTTGCTAATTGGAAAATTGAAGATAAAATTCTGAGATAAAGTTTTGCAAATCGCCAATATTTATTATTCAAAATTTTGGTGTATATCGTGGGAAAATGTTTTTTAAAGTTATCAACTGGATAAAGTTTCTACAATTGCAAATTAAAGAAAAGATGTAATTACAAAAATGAATTGGAACCTATTCATAGGTTCTGCAGATTAGATGTTTAGCCTGAAATAATTGTTACCGAGAAATTTAGAGTCTTGATAAATAAGTGCACATTGTGCTAAAATGTGGCAAACATAGGTTGTGCAACATGCTGATTGTTCATTTGAATTGACTCGAATAGTAATAGTGAAAAAAAGAAGAAATATTTTTCTTCAAGCAAACTAGTGGCGCTTTTCTAAATCATGTTATGCAAAAACTTTCAGGTTCTCTAATCATTCAATTTTGGTTGCAGTTGCACAACTGGTTGGATTGTCAAAACCAAGGTTATTGATGGTGCAATTGAGTTTCTATTGTTTTTTCAGATATAAAAATATGAAATTATTTTCTTACCAGGAGTTTCCACTCTTCTATAATGATATGGGTTTATGCAGACTTCCTTCTTATTAAGACTAAATGCAAATTCGCAACATTCTAAATGCTTTAATTCGTGGTGGCTTTGCAAATCTGGCCATCTCCAAACTCTGCAGTATATTACATGTGGAAGTCCTTTTCTGTGTGAAACTTGTAAGCGGCCATCTAAACTTCTGGGTATGGTGACACATTTTGAATCCGTGGAAGATGGGTTGGATAACGCTTTCTCAAGTTCTTCTAAAGCACCTTTTCGTTTTTTGAGTTTTTTTACCAAGGAGTCTATAGCTTTTTCAGCCCACTTCTCTTCTTCATCCCCTTGTTTCCAACCAAGTAACCTTTTCACTGCTGGAGATGTAAACGAGAAGAGGGAGGACATTCCCATGGACGCCATATTAAACTTCGGAGAAGTTTTTAGAACTTCTACATACAAGAGAAAATGTTAACTGCTGCTTCAAGTATCTCAAGGTTGAGAATACTCATTTAATAAGCTAACGTTTACACGAGGTACTCTTTAAATCAAATCAAATAAATAAACTTCTTTAGTGGGATCTTTATCAACGTATGCTGATGCTTACTTGTATATATTTTATATTTCAAGTTGATCTAAACATTATTATAAGTTTTTATACTTAACAAATAAAACATAAAATGCAGTGGTAAGTATATTTGTATTACGTAAAAATAGTCAGATGTAACAGATGTCTCTGTGACTGGCGACACCACAAACGATTTGCTTCAAAATCCTTTGAGAATTCTTGTTCAAAAACAAGCAGAACATTCATTGAACATACACAGCCAACAAGATTAATTTTCAGTTCAAGCTACACGATTTACACGTATCACGTGGTTTTATATTATCTTTTTGAACATAAAATTGCCGAAGGGAAACCATGATTTCATTGGCTTAAAACATTAACCATGTGACCTTAGAGGTGTTAAAGTAATGTGAAAAAAGGTTGACGCCAATGCTTTGAACAGACAGAGACAGGGTGTCTGCTTGTAAAACAATTAATTGTTTATGTATTATCTTGATTGGTTAATTGAAGAACGCGACAAATTTCTAACAATAGCTACAGTGTTGACTTTAAGATTTAGCGCATTAATTGTTTTATTTTTTGACTTCCAACCATAATTTCTCTTCCTTGGGGCGTGATATATCACCCTTCTATTATTCATCCAATTTCCACGAGAACTGAAAAAGCGCCCACGGAAAACTTTAGGTTTACAATTGAAGTATTTTATAAGAATCACATCATATCAGGTTTGTTGTTTTTTGGTAGTATCATGTTAGTATTTAAGCTATTTTTATTTCTTACTCGTATCTTCTGGAGCAGCCGGAAGACAGTTCGTCAAAGAAACCACAAAGTTCATTGACTATTTTAACTGCGAAAGCAAAACCTTTGGTAACATTTCCATGAAACTTTTAATGCCATCGTTATTGCTTCAAAAACCAAGCTACAAATCGAAATCGAAAGCTCTAAACCAATATAATAATCTTCCACGACGTTTTACACACCTCATGCTGAAAGGTCAGACAACGGCTGCAATGAGACCGCTCTGCTGAAATGTCTGGAGTCCTGCTGCCACTTAATGGTGATGTAATTGAAAAACTAAAGAAAAAGTGGAAGTATGGGTCCCATTTGTGGATCCAGTCGTGTTTTACGATCTTGACGAATCGATCATTGCCAAAGCTGCATCACGAACAAAAGGGGTAGCAGGTCCCTTGGGGATGGACGCAGAAAATTGGAAACGCGTTATCCTGATGAAAAGCTTTGGCCAAGAAAGTGAGAATCTTCAATCTTGTCTTGCAAAAATGGCCAGATCATTGTGTATTCATGAACGTGTGCGTGCCGATGATACCTCAAAGAAAACTCCACCTACACACAGCTTGTCTTCTCAAAATATCTTCTGAGGCAGGAAATTATGAGTATGCTCGGACACTGGTTGGAAATTGGAAGTCGCAACTTGAGAGGCTAAGCGAAATTGCAAGAAGCGAACCCCAAGTCCCAAAATCTGTCAACAACTCATTCAGAACATAGTGCGCCAAGAGCATGTCCACCACATCCTTGACAAAGCTGCTGATCTGAAAAGAAAGAAAGAAATCATAGCCAGAGAAGAAACAAGACAGAATGTATGTGGAAAGCCGTTTTCCGTTGATCGTGCACTTTTCAATTTTGAAAGGTGGATTCATCCACGCAAGACGCGATGAGCTCAAAGATGCGTTCACAACTGTCATCGAGGAGCGAACAATTTTGCCCTTTTTACAGATTTGACTTTCGGTGTTAACCAACGCAATACAGATATCGGTAATCTTTTAAAACGATAAAAAGACTAAATTCAAATACTCCCAAAAACAAATAACTGAACAAATAAGTCAAATGACAAAAGAAAGCAAAACCTACAAGCTTAAAATACAAAAGTCTAAAATTTTTTGAAATCTGAGCCACGTGATTCTTATAAAAAGAATATAGTATCACTTCCACACATGAGCAGTTCTAGATTTTTAACACCCATTGTTTTTGATAAAACTTTTATGCCACAACCAATCGTGTCTTCATTTCAATGAAACTAAATTCGGAACGTTCTTAGGCTGTGTTTAGAAGGTCCTATTTTAGACGGTTAACTATTAGATAAATTACGCTCGAAAAGTAGAAACTTTTTTCATAAAGAAATTGATTTTTTGTTTTATTTACGTCAATTAATTATTTGAATAATTTAGGTAAGATACACCACAAACTATTCCGTAAACTAACAATTTTGAATATAGTTTACAAATAGCTAACATACCGTCTAACAAAATCTTATGAGATTTTTGTTGTTATGAGACTTCTGTTCCAATTGAACCGCAGCTTACTAGCAACAAGTGACATGTTATGCCAATATGTGGAAAGAATATGGTAAACAAATAATGGATGAAGATAAGTAATATAAGGCTTTTGAACCTTTTTAAGGATTTCTTTTCTGGAAATTTGTAACATTAACAACCAGTCATAATAAAGAAGAATTTTTAAGTAAATTTGTAGGTGGTTTTATATAGATTTATTATACAGTGAAATATTTCCTATAGGGAAAAGTCTCGTAATCTTATCATTACTTCATCTTATCATTTTTCCCTACTTCAAGAAACTTTTTTTCCATTTTAATAGTTCATCGCATGTCAAAAAGCTTTCTAAGTGAAGAAAGATACAACTCAATATCTGCATTTATCCATTCATCAAATATCTGCAGATGGATTCTTCCATAGTCATTAGAAAAATTCCATGGTCTGGAGACCTATTATAACCCAGCTGGCACGCGATGTTGTTTCAACATTATAAAGAACGTTTTCGTGTACCTTCCTTGATCACCTGACATCTTACAACCAATGCTGTAACTATTTTACTATCACGTGATCAAAGTGAGTACACACCAAACTAAAGTTAAAATTCTGACAATAGAATTTGAGATCTAATGAGTTTCGAATGTACTGATGGTTCATGCAAACCATGTGATCCAATTACACAATGTACTGATGGTTCATGCAAACCATGTGATCCAATTACACAATATGAGAGAGTTAATAAGATGGGGAAAAAAACTACGAAAAAGATGTAAAAAACTAGGTTATGGTAAAATTTATTTTTCAAATATAAAACAAAGAGAGCGGAAATGTTATTCATCTGGAGTGAATCTGTTTTCATAAACAACGTTGAAGCAACCATTACCTTGTTTTCAAAATTAATTGCGTCGTTCCAAAAATATTCTTTTATCATTCCTAATGACGTAATAACCATTTACATCGAAAATGGGTTTTGGTTGCTTTTTAACGTTATTTATTAAAAGTTCTGTCTTTCCCACAGCCCATGGGCAGTGGGCTTTGCTTTACAGATACAATGTCGAGGTTATTTTTACGTCAGTAGTATATACAGTTCAACTGACAATTTTTCTTCAAAAGAGTTTATGGCGCAAAATTTATAATTGAGTCTTTTCACCGCCTTTATGGCGCAAACTTTATAAGTTAGTCTTTTCACCGCCTTTATGGCGCAAACTTTATAAGTTAGTCTTTTCACCGCCTTTATGGCGCAAACTTTATAAGTTAGTCTTTTCACCGCCTTTATACAGTGAGGAGAAACTATCAGTAATATATACTCGTAGAAAGTTTAAGAATATAATTATTTACAGTTAACAAAGGGAAAAAGTTTTAAAAACAAGCAATTGAAATAGAGATTACTGAAAACTTGACTACAACAGAAGACACTTTACATCATGTACTGTTAAGCATAGCCGCCCACTTACACAAAAATATATACCCTGTTAAGTGGAAAAATAATAACAGATGAAAACTAGGTGTTAAAAAAGAAGGATAAAAATTATATCTTACAAAGATAAAACATGAGAGTGTAAAATGTTATACATTCTTAAGTGAATCTCTATCACCACTTTGCTTCAAATAAAACAAAACGAAGTTTGGAGAAACCTAAAAAACAGCAACAGAGTTTTGCTCTATAGAAACAATGATGATACCTCTTACCTCTATATTAGTTGAAAGTTTAAGAATATAATTATTTACAGTTAACGAAGGGAAAAAGTTTTAAAAACAAGCAATTGAAATAGAGATTACTGAAAACTTTACTATAACAGAAGGATCTTTTAAGCCTAAGAAACCAACCAACCAGTCAACATTAAAAGTCTATCCTGTCCTGTTAGATGGAGAAATACCTCACATTTGGAACTTTAAAATGTCACTTGAACATTTCGTAATGTGAAGTCAAGATTTTCGTGATTTCCTCACACAGCACCTTCCAGCTCGCCCCATCTTCAACTTTTACTTTATCCGGATGGTAGTGGATAACAGCATTTCGGAAAATTGTTTTCATTTCAGTGTGATATGATGAATCCGACTTTTCTGGGATATCGAGCAACTTACAGTTTCTCCCCTTCGGTGGATGTTTCGCGTAAATATGACGTAATAGAGATGCACAGCCATTTTTGTCCGCGGTCTCTATCTCAGTAATAATATCTTTTAATTCTTCCAGATATTTAGCTCTTTCACGATTCCACTTTTCTGTCTCCTGTTGAATAATTTGTTTCTGATATCGTTCTAACACTTCATGACACTTCTTGTACCAGTCTAAAAACACAATGACATTTTTGACATTTTAGTGCTCACTACCTTATATGATGTAAGGACACTAGTTAGTTCCACCGCTCATTTCGGGGTTCGGGGGAATTTAAAATTACATCTAAATTTTTATCCTGCCCCTTTTTAAAGCCAATGGGACTTATATTTACAGTTATTTTCACTGGGTATTTAGAAAAAGAACACATCTTATTTTTCTGACCTTTTTTCTTTCCAACAATCTAAATTTCTAAATTGCACGAACTAAAGGCTTTTTCGATTTCCTCCAAAATAATTTAAAAATGCGGCGATGTCTACACGACACTCACAAAATAAGTCGAAATCAGTCATGTACTTAAAAAAAATCAGGATAAAAAATATAAACGATAAGGAGCTATAAGTTTTACCTTCAGAATCGAATATCTTCGGGTGAAGAGACATAGCACATTGTATTGAGCGATGAAAGTATGATTTGGCTTTAATTTTATCTTTCAAAATCATATCCGTGACATTACCAAGGCGACTCAAAGCTATGGCTTCCATTTCAACATCGTTTTCTCGTGTCAAAATAATGGCTTCCTTGTAGCAATCGACAACTTTCCACACCATATCCATGTTGAGGTTTTCTTCATCCATTAATAATTTTTCAAGAATCTCATCTCCTACAAATGAATTACCCAATAAATATCCGTTGCGGTACAATATATGTTATATAAAACCAATGCATTACAAAGCCTGCTATTAAAAAGAGTCGTGCTAGACTTTAAATGAGAAATGCCATTCCCCAGACTAAAAAGATATCGAAGAGATCATTTAATTCACATTGTTAATATACCACACTTTTCTACTTTTCTACATAAGCTCCCCGTGTTTATGTTCTTCCCCCATCTCACCACTTGCGATTTCTAAACAGACCCGTCCACCGTCCTTGCTATATTGAAAAACTTAATTACCAATTGTAATTGGTGAACATAAAGGTGAATTTCTACTAGGCGGATTTTTTCCTCGACACATGCGCACTGCATTAGCAACTAATGTCGCGGTAAAAAAAAATAGACTTAACAAAAAGTGGAAACCATTTCTACTTTTCGCTACAATTATGAAAATCGCCTGCCGCCACCTATTCCGACTAATGGAGATCCGGCTCAATGTTCCCTAATAGAAATAATTTCCACACGCCAATATTTCCACACTCTTCAAATCCAACATAACATACACACACCTTTACATCTAGCTTGTGCTGACTCGGCCATACATGTGGTAGCATAAACATCTTGTTCCAAAACACTGACTTCAATAGATATGTAGGCATGCTGACTGGCCAATTTGGCCTGTTCAATTGGCCAATAACATTCATGCATTTGGTACAAACAGCTTTTGTAATCATTTGCTTGCAAACACAAGAGACTCTGATGGAACCTTATCTTTGTGATTTCACAGAACAGTTCCGCACGCAAATGAGTTGTAGTAACAATAGAACAGGCGAAATCGTTTAAACTGATCATTTTCTGTTCAAACAAAAGCAGGTTAACATCATCAATAGCAGCTTGCAAGGCTTCTTGAAAACTGACAAGCATTTTATCTATCCAATCGTGTGACATACACCCACCAAAGCGAAAACTGGCATCAAAATTAGTTAAAGCTTCCTTGAAATAATAGTGACGAAGATTAACTGATTCATTAGACTGACTTAACAAGGAAGCCAACTTTTTTGATGTTATGGCCAGATTTTTGGTTGCAGAGCATGTTTCAATCTGTTTCGTGCTGGCATTTTTTGCTTTTTCATACCAACAGAGAGCATCCTTTAATCTTGACTTCTGCAAGCAAGGACTGAGACCTTCAACGAACGCTGATATGTAAATTTTATTCCCTTTGTCTCGATGTTGTTCAGAACATGATTTTCTTGCAGTAGTTGTACCACTGCTGTTGCTGTTCATGTCTAAAAATACATTTTTCTAAAAGATAAAAGAAAACCAGTTTCAGATTAACAGAAGCTTGATAAATCTCAAATAAATCTGTAATAGAGGATAGTGTATTGAAACTCACAAATCATATCCGATAATACATTATGGGCAAACGGTGGGCACATTAACATCACTATAGCAACTACTCTAAGATCTCAAATGATAGGGGGAAAGGGGGCCGAGGAGTCTTGGGTAAAAATGATTTCCAACAATACAATAGTTAAAGAAAAGTAATTGAACAACAACTTTTTTTCAGAAAAGTCCATTCTATTGGGAGTAAAAATGTTATAATGTATAATGTATAAAACTTTAGTCCTTTCAGTCACCAGTTCTGCAATTTACTCACTATTTTCATTATTTTCAAATTAAATATACATATTTACAGTGAACGTACTTACTTGACATCACTAAAAATTGAAATATATTAATTATGCACACAAGTCATTCTGTAGCACCACGGTTTTAGGAAATTTACCCAAAGTCAGCGAGCACAACAAAAATTTCATCATAGGCGGCAAAAAGTTTTTAAAGCCATTTCAAACCATCGTCTTCCAAAAAGCCTAAGTAACACTGACAACACAATTGTATTTAAAAAAAATTAGTGTGAACCAGATTTAATTAAGAAACACCAGAAACTTATTGTTTAAAACAAAAGAAATATACATGCATGAGCTGTAAGCATAGATACATTTTTTTAATAATAATCTTTTTAAACTGAAAAAAAAGTCCTAAGTAGTAGTAGCAGTAGTCCAAGGGTGTTTTAATATGGTATTCACTTTCACTGCTAACGTAAAAAGTATGTAATATTATTATAAACAGTATAGTAAAAGATACCTTAATGGTACTAATTTTCGCGATAAAAAAAAATCGAAAAAAAATGCATTTCCCGGGTTTTAATTTTTGCGGAGGGCTCGTTTGAAGATTTTTCGCGTGTATTAATTTTTGCGACTCATCAAAAATTATGTAATTTTTTTTGAAGGTTTCAGTCAGTACCAAAATCGAAAAATTAAAAATAAAAGAACTTTTGATAAACATTAAACTACCTATTCACTTGTTACAATACAAATCGTTGTTAAAGGAACTGTATATTGAACCAAAAGATGAAGAAATTATCGGTACATTTCTTTCAATAAGGAACGAACATGAAAATGTAAATCAAGAGATTGAGAAATTGAGTTTGAAGCAGTGCAAAGAGAGCCACCTAAAAAAACTGGTCAGAAGAAGAAAACGGAGGTAAAATCAATGGACATCCATGACATGTTCCAAAACCCGCGCCAAAACCTTTGCCAAGATTCCAAGAGAAGTAATTGTAATCGATTAATTAAAAGATAAAGAAAATAACAGTATATTGTTACTAAATTAATTTGTATTTTTTGTCCCTTAGTTGTTATTGACATAAGGGTGGAAAATTCTTAGAAATCCATTATTTTTCCAGTTTTTTTCGCAGGTATTAATTTTCGCGGATTAAACAAAATTGAATTTTTCGCGGGTACAAATTTTTGCGGTTTTTGCCCATTTTTTTTGTACCATTAAGGTAGGTCAGATATAATGAACATACAATGCAAATAGCATACCAGGTTAAACTAAAACAGAAACTAATTCATTACGAGCAAATTGTTATCCAAAAATGTGATGGTTTTCATGTCAGTAAATGCAACTGGGAAATTTAAAAATGCGTTAATTATATTTCAAATTCATAAGAGGTACATGTACCTGACACGGCATCTATTACGTGATTGAATTGACAATATCGTTCAACAAGCATGAAATTTGTTCACAAAAAACTTTCCATTTGTCACCATGAAGTTTAACGTCCACTTTGTCAGGATGATAATGAACACGAGCATTTCGATACAACTTCCTTAAATTCTTTGAAGTAAAATTCTCATCCGATATATTATTGGAAAGATTTTTTGGTGGGTACTTATTATACAATGATCTCAAAAACCCTAAATGATTGTTTCGTGAAGTGTCTCCCAACTCAAGTATTTGCTGCTTCACTTCCTCAAGATATTGCTTGCGTATATCTTTCCATCTATCACTATCTTGAACAATTACGCTATCACGATAGCGTTGAAGACATACTTCACAATATTGGTACCACTCTAAATTCGATTACAATGATTATGGCTAAAAACACTTTCTCAAGCGGGCAATACACAATCAAATTTATCAAATCAAATTTGTCAAATTTGAAAAGTTTGATCATGTATCAGCAGATTTTCTATTCAATTTATTGGATTCGACCTGCTGAATTCAACGTTTTAAAAGATGAACATGTTGAAATAAACAACAACTAATCAAACAATTTTTAATGAAATGAGTTTGACCAATCACATTAGGTTGTGTTGAATAAAATATGACCGAATTATGAACAATTTGATTTCAACAAATTGGAACCGTGCATCGCTAAACTTTCAAATTCGACAAATCATATTCGGCCAATTTTTGATTGTGTATCACCTGCTTCAGATATATAGCTCAGAATATGGATTCCATACAAATGATTGAGCTCCAAAAGTAAGAAAACATTTTTCCCTTTCACGATGCTGATATTTAAGCTAATTACCTTCATTTATATATTTTTTGTTATCAGTTTCTTTTACAATGTCTAAACACCTCTTAAAATAGCTGGTGGCCTGGGGTTTATCATTTAAGATATCATACATTTTCCCAAGGCGACTCAATGCAAAAGCTTCAGCTATGATGTTGTAAGTTTTTGCACATTCAGCTGCTTTTCTATATTCTGTTATCACACTTTCATAACTGGATTTTGTCCGTGGTGCATTCTGTTTTGTGAGGGTTTGAAAAATACAATCACCTATGACAAAAAACATCAGATTGTTAGTCACACTTAGGACACGCATATAACGCAGAATTCCCATTGCAGTTAAGTGTTAAATATCCCTAATTCCCGAAAACAAATATTTTTTATCAAAACAAAAAAGACTCATTATTAACTAAAACTATTATTTGATGATCTTTCCATTGAGTATTGCATGCATGAGAGATTCTTTTCAAAGTTAAAGTTTATGAATAGGTGACATTTTAGGCTTTAATTCAGCAACAAAAATTCCCAATTCTGATAACACATGGTATTTTCTTTACTTCTGGCTAACATCCTGAACATATCAAAAACAATTAAATTATCTAACCAAAGTGTTCCGAAGTTTTCAAGGATGCATGATGATGGATACAAAAAATATAATTAATAAACAATTCTTAATAAAACATGAACTGTGAGAGCAACAAAATAAGTTTGTCTGAAAAGTATGTGGACATTTTTAAAAATATCTCAGCACTAACTTAATGAATTTCAACAAATCCTTGTTCAAAAGATATTTCAGAGTGAAATAATATGCTTTCGTAAACTTTATAAAAAAAATGTAAAATAGAAAAAAATGTAAAATAGAAGAAAAATGATGAGAAAGAAAATGAGCTATTTCTAATTTTATTTCTACGTAACCTATGCTCATTGTTGGTAGAAAAAAACTTGCATCTTTCCTGATTACGAATTTATAACAAAATTAACAATTTTTTCCCCGTAGTTTTAAAGTTATACGAGCTCAAAAAAAATATATATGTAAAAACAACTAAAAACAGTGTCTAAATAACTATAAATGTAAGTGCACATTCTTTTGAGACAGACTGATTACCTGTTACTCGATGGTTAATGGATTCAGATATTCTTTCAAAACATTGTATGTCTTCAAGCAATATTATGTACTCTGGATCGAAATCTTCTGACAGCAACTGCAAATCATTTAAAAGACGTCGGCATTCATTCATTTGCTGTAAGCACAAGGTATATGAGTTTGTGTGAAAGTATTCCTCCCCTATTTGGAATTCCAGAGGAATTAATATTTTTAACAATATGATAGATGAATCGGTGTGCTTGACGGCAAACAAATATGATTGCAGTGGAGGCACCTTTGATTTACAGTCACTTTCTTTATCAAGTACATCAGCAATGGCTCCTTTGATTGTGTCACTTAAATGTTCTTTAACATTTTCTACCCACAAAATATCTTTAGATGAGGAGCGTCCCAATGCAAAAACAAAATTCTTCATAGCCAGTAGAAAAGAATCTCTATATTCCTTACTGCTGTCACATTCACATAAAACTAATGCATATTTCTTATGAGTCAAAGCAATGTTTTTATAAGCAGATGATTTCTCGTCATCAGAGGTAGAACAGGATAAAGATGCCTTGTAATGTTGTAAAGCTTCCTTTAGCCTGGCTTTTTTTAAAACAGGGCTAAGACCAGCTTGGGAAGCCCGTCTATAAAAATGATTACCCTCTTCTCGTAACTGTGGTGCAGATTTCGTTTTCTTGATACGTTCTTGTTCTAGTTTGTGTATAGTAGAATAGCCAGTACTTGAAAATGACTGATTCTCACCAGCATCATTTAGGGGATCTGGAAAAAATGCAAATGCATTGATGTATTTCAGGTATTTTAGCAAGGCAATTTCTTGTATTAGTATAATCAATGGCAAATACAAAAAGAAATACAAAATACAGAAAGTAAACCTTTAACATTGGTTTCTTTAACATCCTCTACACCATTCCACTCTGGTGATGTATCTGAAGTTACTTGATCTAAAATCAAATTATTGCAAGACGTACACAACAAAACCTGCAACTTGTCGATTAGTGCGAGTCACTTTATCATTCTTAAAGACTGATTCATAATAATAACCTGGATATAGGAAAGTAGTAGTTTTTCCTGATTTCCAAAAAAAGGTTAGCTTAATTCAGTTTGTAAAACATAGCTTAAAATTCATTGCACAGCTATAATTCATAAACCTGGAATAGACTTACTTTCAATTCTATAATTATCCACCTAATCTGAAATTAGTTGTGCTGTGTCATGATCGAAAAACATCATGACAAAATTATTCTTCATTAAACGTAAACAGATATGCGATAATCTTTTTTAACACTGTCATGGGAAACAAAAAGCTACTATCTCAAGGGATTTTTATATATTCATTAATTTCTTTAATTACTAAACAAATTTAACTAATAAGGCCGTTCTTCCTCGAGTATATAAACCAAAAGTATCTTAAAGCTAGCACTCATCTTTTTCTGTTTTCCTTTCTTTATTATGGCCTCCCCTGTACCTATCATAACACGTAAAGAAAAACTGGCAGAAAGTTTTATATAAATGAAAATGTTTATTTGATTAAAATACAAGTGACGGTTATTGTAGTTATTAAAAATACAATGACATCAGGAATATACAATACAAGATAGGTCACTAAAAAGGAACAATGAACCAATAGATGGTGCTTTTTATTTTATAAAACAAAAAAGTAAACTTACCAGCACCGTCATTTATTTTTGTTACATCCTTAGTAACATCATCTAAAATAATTAATAAACTGGTTTATCAAAATCTAAATAAAGGTGGTTTTATCATAATTATGAGTCACAAAATGTCACAAGAATTTTATTTTATAAGGTCTGATTGAAATTAAGTTTACACCCATTTTTTAAGACCTAAATTTTATGGCATAATAATTTGTATTTTTTACAAATTCCATTCGGGAGATCTTATTCAACATTTTATCCCAAATAATTACCAGTAATGTTCAAGTAATAGACTTGGTGTGCATTAAAAAATGGAAATTAAATGGAAATTTGTTCATGAAATGGTTATAGTGCCTTATGCCTGCTTTACCCTTGTGGTGCATACACATATGCAAGTGTCGCATAAGTGACCATGCTGGTAAATTTACTCTTACGTTTTATCAGTTTTAATGAAACATTAACTTTGATAGATTTATCAATGAACACTTACACGACACTTGCATGTGCAACTCAAAATTTTTCCATACATTTGTGCAATAAATGCAATTAGCCTTTTTTAATGTGTTACGTTATCATATTAAATAGATATTATTTGTAAATACATTTATGGAGAATACATAGATTGAAGTGGGTGCATTCCAGTTTACTTTGCACAGGGTGCCTGTCCTTGTTGATAGCATTTGTCCGGCCTGGAAGTCAGAAGTAAGTTCTAGCTTAGGTACACTATTCGAGGGTGGTTATCCTTATTGATAACAACCACCATTCTTGTCGATAATAGGTTACATTCGTAAAGTGAGGCACAGTTTTGGTCACAGTGCTCTTCCATCCTAGTAGATGGATCTAAGGATGAAGTTCGTTATTGGGTGTCCATTGTTGATTATGACGCTCATCCATCCTAGTAGGCGGTCATTAGTGAGGTCATTTTGTATAGTTTTTCACAGAAAAAACACTTGTTTTTACTTGGAGTTAATGATCAGATAAACATGGTGTTCATAATTTCTCAGCCAATGCGCTGTTGGCATTTCTTCGTTCTCTCTATGTGATACGGTTTCTGAAATCATGTGAGGAGATCTCTTTTATGACCAGTGGAAGAGATGGTCTGTATGCTCAAATCAGTTCATTTCATTTTCAATTCATGCAGTTCATTTTAAGAGCTTAAAATACCATGATTTTCTCCTTGCCATTTACTTTAGTACCTTCACCAATATACAGTTCTAGCTATCCCCAAACTGAAATTAAAAGACAAACTAATGTATTTGACAGTCATATTAAGGAAACCCTTATTACAGCTCCGAATGTTGTTATTTTGTTGAGAGTTACACATCTTTCTTAAAGGATTTTTAATCTAACAATAAGAAGGCAGTATTTATACAAATAGGCTTATCTCTTCATTATCTCTTCACCAAGCATAATAACTATTAAATGTTTTTGAATGCATTTTTCCAATGCGATGTGTATATTTCTATTTATCAAATTATGAAATTGCAAAAGAAATGAATAACTCTCACTAGGGAGCATTATGTATTACACTCCTCCTGGCTTAAATTATAAAGTTAACTATTTGTTAAACACTTAAGTTTATTTGGCAAAAACATAACATGCGCCATTAACTTCATTTTTACTCTTTTACTTTATTCATCTCTCTCCTCCTTTGATATAAAGGGCGACACACGTGTTAATTGTTTTTAGAAATATAAATAAAACTAGTGTAGCGTGTAAAAACATTTTACAGTTTTTCTCCATAAATTGTTTTTACACGCAATACTGCCATGATAAGTCTGTGTATATACAAAAATTGTTGTGTTTCTCCATGTTGGAATTATATCATATTTAACACACAATTGTTGTATAAATATTTTGGATCGATCATTCAAAGAATGCTATTAATCCCTACTTTCAGTGCTATCTGGCCTATTTAGAGATTTCTAAAGTTGTACAGGTAAACTAAAAGCTAAAATTCCAATGTTCAGAGATTTAGAAAAGAGACAATACGACATATACTCCTACCTAACCAATGTATACTCCTACCTTACCACGGTTAAACTTCTGACATATAAGGAAATACTTTCAAATTTCCCTATTATCTAATAAAAACAATACCTTCTGAGACGTTTTAATCTTTCAAATCTTTATTCTGCTATGAATTGTGGAAAGTCAAAACCCAAAACTCCACTTGTGCATCATGATACAAAAACCATGTAAATATGTATATAACCATGATTTACACATTCCTTCTTGTATAACATTCATCTATACTATTCAATTTTCTAATCTAAAACAAAAAGATATCAATCAAACACTATCAAAACAATATAATAATGATCTCGCTACCTTCGTTTCTCTAAAGGCAAACCTTAATAATAACAATCCACATACTACAATGAAATACCAAATAAACTGCTAGCTACACATTTCGGCATAGTAGTCAAAACTAACTGATACGAAAAAGCTACATTCAAACACATTAAAAAATACACATCGGTAGAAAATGATGAACTGATAATACGAACACATAACAGGTCTACATCGATTATCTCTCGGATAGAATAGTTACTGACAACGATCAATGTTGTTATTCTTTATTACTAAACTTAAAGCGTTGGATAAAAAAATAAAAACAAAAACAAATACTTTTACACACATCGTCTTCATTTTTCGTTTAAAGAAATGAACGTTTAAAAAATTTGATGAACTTTTGAACGCAAAAAAAATTGCATTGCCTTCTCCTCCGTGCGGCTTTATGATGTCTTCCTTAAGGTACAAAAACTCCACGAAGTAATAAAACCCCGTAAGATGGAGCTAGAGATTCTCCTAATGGGAGATTCTCCCTATACTAATACGGAAAAAATAAACATCCATTGACAAACTTCCCGAGATATTTTTCCTAAAGTTCTTTCTTTCAAAGTTAGGTAAGAAAAAAGCAAGATTTAGTATTAGTATAAGAAGATATCCATGGAGGAGTGACATAGGAGACGATGCATGACTTTTTATTTTAACTTTTTTGTTGTCCAGTAAAGTGGTTTGTCTCTTTTATTAATCTTGGCAAAACCTTTTGTTAAACCAGCCTTTTTAAAGAGCCTCCTCTAATAACTGCCCACCTAAATTAAAAATAATTTCATAACTGGCTCTCTCTAACACTTGGAGTTAATTAGAGAAACAAAAACTTTGCACACATTCCAATTGTTTAGTGTCCAGGTGCCAAATAAGGCAAATGAGAAAAGTTAGCAGAGGTAATTATGGAGTTTTTCTTTAAAGATAAATCCAATAGCCTACATGGAAAGTCTAAGGTCTACATGGAAAGAAAAAAATATTCATTCATTTTTTTTTTTCTTTATCGTGCATACCTGGCTAAATATTTACTCCTACAAGAGAGTACTGTCATTACCATTTTGGTTTGTGTATAAGAAGTCAGAAGCGTGATTGCGCTATAAAAAAACCTGAACAAAAACAAAAACTCAGCAATTAAGGTTGACAAATTAATTCAAGATCAATAATGCTCCATGTATTTTACAACATGAGTAGACTGGAGTAGTATGTACAATGTTCATTTTTGTTCTTTTAAAAACCCTATTCAATGTGTGTACACTCTGCTTTACACACCATGTTTCACAAGAATTTGATGAATTTAGAGCATGAAATTTCAAGCAGGTAGATATTTGAATTGTTCACTATGTTTGGGAAGAATAAAGAGCACCTAGAAAAATCTTACTTACAGTTCTGTATGTATCTCCATATACAAAATATGATAAAAGCAACAACAGTGGTAGTAATGATAACCATCATATCTAAAATGACAAACAAATGTTCAAATGATGGAAGTATGTATGGCAAAAATTTAAAGGACCCATTCTGCACTGATAAAATATGGGCTCAAATGAAAAATGTTAAGTTCACAAAAAATTCAAAAACCTTTTTTCAATCAATTTCAATTAATAGGGTAACAGTCTGAAAGAAACTTTATGTGTTCATGTAAGATAACTAGCTTTCACAAAGAGTCCGTATCATTAGAAGTTGATAGTCCTTTGTTTATTTATCATGCGTTTTCATATTAAGTACAAATCACATGTCTTAACAAACTATGTTGAACTTAAAAGACTTTAACAATGAATTTGTATCAGATAAAATCGTACACCAAAATCCTTTGTGTTTTCATGTAAAAATTCATACCTTTATGAGTGTGTAAAGTTTCTTTCAGGCTGTACTGTAACTCTTGTTCTAAAACAAATGCAGATAAAATTCACACAATCAACTTTCTAAAAAACGCATATTTATACTGCCTCCTGACGTATTTGCAGTTCTTCAATACTGCTTTTAGGCAGGCACAAACAACCAAGTGTTACAATTATTGTTGTTTTCTTCACTTATCTTATTGAATATTAACTGTGAATCTTTTCCACAAAATAAACTTTTCTTCTATGGAGTGTCAGTGTAAGATTATAACAAAATTTGTGCAAACGATTGGTTTGTTCATTCTCTATTTAGCTGGATTTTATGGGGAAATGATATTAGTGAGTAATTGGGAAAACTTGTTGAGACAAACCTAGAAGATAATCTTATCATGAAATCTCAGACACTTGTTAGCTCTGACCAGAAAGGAGGCTGTTAAACACATTGCACAACACTTTTTCATCCCTGTTTTTATGGCAGTAAAATATACCATAGACTAGGGTGTTCATGGTATGGCGAAAATAGTTTTCAGCATATTTTGACATTATGATTTTCTATAAAACATTCATTAAGAGAATGATTTTTTACACAATTTTCTCTACAAACACCTATAGAGTGTGTCTATCTAACGGATTGGTACCTTTAAACTTTGCGGTTGAAAGTCTCTCTTTTTTGTTTGAAGGAACAAGGCATGATGTAGCCATGACATAATGTCAGCCCAAAACAAGAATATTTTCTCATAACAAATGACAGGGAACAAAATAAACATAATGATGGGGAGAATGGTAATAGGTATTATAATGGTTAAGCTAGTAATCATTACATTGTAAATTCAATAATCAAGTTATCTATTTTTTTATTAATCACGTTTGGAGAGGTTTTTTTACGAAATGGTGGCCCATATAAGAGTGCAATTAATCATTAATTTTACATGTGAAATTAACTTTCACTTCAAACTTTAACAGAAAGTTTTGAAGTTAAACACTTTGAAACTATTTGCTTCTCATTTATTAGCTTCTAACAGTTTGTAATCGAGCATTTTGTTTTAAAAACAAAAAGCTCAGATACACCACCCATGTATGTAGTTGGATTCAATAAAATGGATCGTGTACTCAAGAATTGGATAATTTTTTTACCTGTTTCAACAAATTGGATTCAATAAAGAAAGTTGGACGTGTTCAACTTTTATCTAATTTTTTTCTTTTGTTTCTAGCGTAAACAAGAACCCAAAAATGTTTCAAGTATATTTTTCAACAAAATAAAGTTATACGGCAGTACAAAATAACGAAAATCACAGTGTTAAGAACAAACTGAAAAGCTTATGAACATGTGGATGCAGGAGAAAAGTCTCTGAGAAGAAACATCCCCTTTTTATTGCATAGATGTGAAAGCTTCCAGTCAAAATCCAGCCATGTCTAATATAACCACTAAACAGCCAATGCAACACATTCCTTTTCAGAATCCATGTTAAAATTAATGCGTTTTTCCTTAATTTTATTGGAACAGTGTAAACCGATGTTCCCATACAATAAAATGGATGATCCAATTTATTGAATCCAATTAATTGGATAGTGTATCTGAGCCTAAAGAAACAATTTCATTTAGAATGAGGAATTTTTTTTGTTAATATGAGATCGTTAATATTGTTATTGTATATTTAAAAGTTGACTCGATATTTTCTCCATTCCTTTCCTGGTAGTGTGAACGCATCACTCGTGCAATAAGGATAAGTTTGTGTCCAGAAAAATCACATACAAGTCTATATCTTTTTACTGAAAAGTGGACCAATTTGACAGTTAAAAGTAACAAATTCTATTTTTTTGACTGCTATAGGACAGTCACTTTTCAGTAGGCTGCTTTTCAGTAAAAACACAAACATTTTCTACTACTCATCTAATAATTAGAATTATAGTCCAAACAAAAACAACACAAGATATGGTAAAAATTATTTCAAAATATTCATGCCTCAAGGGTGCCAAAAGAACAATATTTGTAATTTTTCACGAGGGTTTTATACAGAACAGAAGAATAGCCAATGACCTATATGCACACAGAGACAGGCACCAAAGGTGAAACGTTAGGGGAAAGTTTAGAGATTAGAAATTTCTGGTAGACAGATTATAGCTAAGTCGAAAAAATAAACAGTGATTTGTAGATACAACAATAATGCAAATTTAAATCACAAATTGACTGAAATTGAATGATGGCTTTTTATCGTTTTACTTTAAATTTACCTTTTCAACAATTGGACACGTATAAACATACTTCTGAAACCCTGCGGCAGCGGTGACCCACTTTCACTTTCTTTTCACCTATACTTTTTTAGTGAACCCGAAAAAGTCACGTGTTCGTACCGGAGCAACACCAACCTCGTTTCTAGTTTTTCCTGACCATTTTTCTCTGCGTTCTAAACGGCACTTGATTTTTTCACAAATTGTTTAAATCAGTTTAAGAACTCGTTTTTATTTTAACACTTTTTCTGCGACCAAACCCAACTGTATTATAGTGGTACCTTTCAATAAATTTGTCATTCCCCTCATAGGGGAAAAACCTTATTTGCACAATGTGGGCTCATAAATCCTCATTCTACTATTTAGTATTGTTTGTAACAGAGCACGCACGATCACAGCAAAACAAGGTCGGAGAGAAATCATCATGGCCAACTACAGGAAAGGTGAGCAGTCAGATGGCAGAAGACTTTACTTTCCAGAGGGAGCTTTATTGAATCAAATGGAGGTTGCCGTCGTGGAGTCAGAAAGAAGAAAAAGTGATATTTTAAAAGAACCCTTTGTTGTTTATCTTGTTGAGTCAAGGTACGTATACTGTGATGCGCAAACAGAGAGCGAACACGACGACGACACCCCTCTTTTTTTTCTTTTTTTCCAAGATTTGTTGCCTTAGCTAGCTACATAAGAAGCTGCAAAGAAAAAAAAACAAATCAACTGTAGTTGAGAAACTATACAATTATTAGTGGAAGTATATCCACTGGGTATTTACATCTTTTAACTCTAGCTTTTGTGACAGTGTGAGTTAACAGAGTGAACTAAGACACTTGATGGGAAAAGATTCAGCTCCATTAAGAACAAAAAGTTTCAGTGTGACAAACTTTCAGACAAAAATACGTCCAAAACATTTTATTCATCCAATATTTTGATGTGTCCCAAAGTTTTTCATCCCAAAACATTTCATTGTTAATGTAAGTGTCACATAATTTGATTGTTTTTGCACTTTATCACACTTTATCGACTCATTTTCTGTATTCAAAGGATGTTGTCTTTCAAAAACATTTACATTATATATACACGTTGTATTTACGCTATGTAACTTCAAAATCCTTCCTTATTTTAGTGGTCACACTCAAATTATATAATTATTATATACTTATCAAATTGAGTACTTGAAGGGAATTGACATGCACCAGAATTTTGAGGAATTTTCAGTGTTTGTGAACTGAAGTGTGTCATGGTCACTTGTGGGAAAATTAATTCTTGCAAAATTTAATTCTATTTTGTGCCAAAAAAATGCAATCCTATTTGTTACTTCAGTTTGTTTCATTCAACCGATCTAAATCTGTGGTTTTACTTGTCCTGATATCGCTATAAAGTAAGATTTCCCCAAACTCCAAAGTTATCCGGAAGTTTATTGTCTGAATTTTGTTTTTTTGTAGAAACTTCTGAAACTTTTTGTTCTTTATGTATATTATTTTTGGATTTTCAAGTGTCTGACTTCCTTTTAATATATATTTACAGACATCAGTTTGTTTATTGAATGAGATAAGGGTAGAGGTACTATTCTATCATTAGAAGACTACATTTTTTAGAAAATAATGAAATATTCTAAAATGAGTTTTTTTATGCAGTAATTACATGCTGGCGGGGACAGTACTACTACTACTACTACTACTACTACTAATTTATTTGGTAATACAGGTTTTACAAAAAGGCAGCATATAAAGCTGATGTGGACCTACAACATAAAAGATATTAAAAACTAAAATTTGTTTATAATAAAAAAAACCTAATTTCAACTGAAGGTCAAAGGTTGTATGAAAGTGAGGTGCGTGTAAAAAAGGTTAGTTGGCACAATAGAATTATTGAGCAATTAGCCTACATGGTGTTAGCAAGTAAGTCTATGGTGCAAGAAGACAAAGTGTAAGTTACAAACTGATAAGATTTATAAGATAAAAACATGACCTGCACTAAAGGAAGAAAATATATACATAATACACACAAATATACACACACACATATATATATACACATGTAGATATAAATTATATAAGTATTGAAACTCCCACCTATATACCTGGGTGTAGTGGTAGGAGGTTTAGAGAACAGAAATTAGAAAACATAACACAAAGGTACAAAAGCAAAATGGCATGTGAGTATTGATAGCAAAATATCATCAAGTGACATTAAGTTGTAATCACAATCTGGGTAACAAGCTCATCTAAAATTTTCATAAATTCAGCTAAAGATAAAGTCCTTATGAATATTGAAAGTATTATACTGAAATGAATAAGAAGAAATCTTCTCAGAGAAACAACCAAGTTTCTTACTGAACATTTCATAGTTAACGGTTTCTTTGAGTTCACTTGGCATTGCATTCCATATACGTCGACCTCTGTATGAGAATGAGTTCTGGTCTTTGAACGATTTGATTGGTGATACTTATATATATGAATTGATGTTGACATTGAGACAATCTACGTGCCTCTGATTGATGTTCAAATCTTGAGTAGATTGGTTCATCAATATCTTTGTAATATATTCTATGCATCAGACACAACAAACGTCGCTGGTATAGGTAGTGTAAAGAATGCCAGTTGGCCTGCTGAAGACATTTATCAGTGGAGAGTTTATTTGGTAGTCAATAGATCATGTGTGCTGCTTCTCCATGTAGACTTTAGGTTGTCTAAGTTGCCTATGTTACCATTTCCCCAAACAGATATGTTGTATACAACTGATTGTACAATTGCTGTATAATAGAATTTGCAAAGTGTTTCTTTGCCCAGTGCTTGCATTTGTTTCAGCTTTTTTACTTTTGAGCTGAATTTTTTTGTAACCTTCATGAAATGGTCCTTCCAATTGAGCTTGTTATCGATGTCAACTCCTAGAACCTTATGGCTGCTAACTATTTCTATTGAGTGTCCATCCATTGTTATGTCTTGGATTGGGCCTGTAAGGTTATTTCTGGATATCAGCATAATCTTTGTTTTTCCAGGATGAATAACCATACCGTTCTTTTTAGCCCAAAGCGTTCAGGTTGTTGGAGAGTTTTTACAGTTTAGCAGTAACAGCATCTATAGTGACGTCGTAGCAGTCGCCAGTAGGATCGAACATCTTGATTTCCTCATTGTCCTCCTCAGCTACGTCTGGTAGATTGTTTGAGTGGTAACTGTAAAACCTTGGGCCCTTCAATGAACCCTGAGTCATACCTTGCTCTACAGGAGCTAATGCAGATTGGCTGTTCGATATAACAGTGAGCTGTTTACACTCTAAAAGGTAATTCTCACACCATTCAAATGAACTTCCTGGTATCCCGATTGGGATCATCTTTTTAGCCAGTGTCTTGTGACACCCACTGTCAAAAGGCTTTGCTGAAGTCAATCATAAGTACAATTTTGAGGAGCTGGCTCCACCGATTCATGATGTTAAGAAGGTGGAGTTCTGGAGATTATTGCTGTAAATGTGACTGTCTATATCCATAGCAGCAAGCGCTTCCAACAACATGCCAGGTAAACAGAGAAGTGAGATAGGTCGATAATTCTCATACTGAAGTTTGCTACCTTTTTTGTGGATACAACGTACTTTAGCAACTTTGTACTTGGATGGAAACTTGCATGATAAAAAGCTAGACTTGGCAATAAAATGTATGCCATTTAGCAAGTCATTTCCGATTAACCTTGCATCTTTTGAAGATATTCTATCATGACCACCAGCTTTGCCTTTGTTTTGAACACCTGGTGGAAGCATTTCTGTAATTTGTCCGGATGAAAATCAATAACATTTATGGTATGTGTGACACGATAGAAATGTTCCATTAGATCAGCATTTTCTGGTATTTTACTTATTTTGCCAACGTTTGCGATATACGTATTCAAGAGGTCACATTTTTCAGGATCAGTATTGACAATATTTCCATTTTTGCCTTTCAGTGGACCGATTTTGGTGGCTTTATATTTACCACAGAATTCATTAATGGTCTGCCAAAATTCTTTGGTTGAAGATGAAAGACCTTGAAACTTAGTCTTCCAGTGTGATGCTTCTGAAAGGCGCATGAGTTTGGTACAGTAGTTCCTTGCATGTTTGTATTCACCCAATTCGTTTGAACCTTTTGGAGTCTTTTGGGCCTTTTTTAACAGTTTAAAACATTTATTCAATTCTTTCCATATAACACAATTCATCCATGGGTGTGATTTGGCTCTCACTTTGACTTTTCAATGTTTAACGTGTTCATTTAGTACACCTTTGTATAATGTCTCCCAGGTATACACAACATCATCAATGTCATCGAAAACATCGTATATGTGCCAGGAGACAACACTTAGCTTGTGCCTAATTTGTCAATATTAAAATTTTTATAATAAGGGAGGGTTTTAAATACTAGTTTGATGCTGGGTGTGAAGAGATCAATGCCACAGTAGATAAGATGGTGACCCGAAATTCCAAGATCAATAGAATGAGAAATTTTGACTTTGTTTTGGCATGATCTGGTTACAAGGATGTGGTCGATCTGGTTATTTGAGCTGCTGGTTATACGAGTAGACTCGTTGACTGCACTGTGCAGGCCAAGTCTCTGCAAGAGAGTGCGAAATTCTCTACGGATATGATTAGTGTCAGTTAGATCGATATTAAAGTCTCCTACTATTACAACATTTGTTCTCTCTTTACACGAAAAATTTTGATGGCAGCCTCAAATTTGGGTAAAAAGGCTTTGAGATCTCTTGGAGGTTGGTAGATACACGATACAAGTATCCTTTGAGATACTTGTCCTTTGAGATAAAGTCCTTCTTGTTTGCAAGAGTGGTGTTTTCAAATGCATTCAGTGTATCTTTGTAGTAGATCATAACTCCTCCCCATCCAGAAGTACCATGGTTATGATTTTTTCTAATGAGGTTGTTCCCATAAATACCTATCTCTCCATCCTTGATATCATTATTTAGATGCAATTCAGTAAAGGTATGACTACTTTCGGCCTAACTCACTTTGTCTTTTCCCAAACAATTCGGCTCAGACAAACAAAAGTATGTGTTTAGTGTCTTTACTCAGTTTTAGAATTCAGATGTTGTGATTGGTTTTGTTGAGAGGGTGTCGAGTGTGATGATGTTTAAAAATTTTAAAATTGTATAGCATAAATGTACTTCATAAAGTAAATCAAAATACTTTACTGATCCTTTCTTGAATGATTATTTTAATAGTTAACCAAACAATACTTGAGGATTTTGCAAGATCCTGCCACAATTTGTTTTGTTCATAAAAATATTCAAAAATGTAGCACAGATTGCAAAAGGAAACCAGGTCTTAGGTGCCTCCTTATCTTGGTGTTAGGTTTTACATTTTATCTGCAGTTATGTTTTTTGATAAACAACAGCAACTGAAAAGCAACCCTCCACAAATGGAAGTTAAAATGGAATTGAGATTATATCCTACTCAATATTTTTCAGAAAGTCTGATCGGTTGACCATTCATTGATCCGTGGTTCTAAGACCTTGCAATGGTAAGGCTGTGCATGAATAAGCACGTACACCCACCTGATTGAATACAATACGGTGTGGTAGTCTCTAACAGCTGCAATAGCAACAGTACAAGCACACTTACATTGAAATAATAATAGTAATGACAATAATAACACAATGCTACCACATAAAAGATAAGTCTTAGTAATGGTAACTTATCGAGAGCAGAAAAACAAAAACAAAAAGACAAGAAGACAAGAAGAGAGAGTCGGAAGTGGCTCACAAGAAATCAATGTAAACAGTTATATGGTGGTCAGGTAATAGCCATAGATAGAAACCATGTGTAGCAAAAACAACTATAAGGAGAAGCAAATAAGATATAGAGTAACAACGAATGACTCTTGTGTTAACTCATTTTCAAGGTCAAGAAAATAAATACTCTTGAGGTAGTTGTTCCATCACTGATAAGAATTTAAGATATAACATCTAAAAAATGTATTCTAAACTTATAATACAGAAACACAAAATTTTCTTGTATTTTCAATGGACGATATTCTCTTGTTTACAGACCTGTGGAAAATACCATTGGTGTTGAACCTGGTTGTGCATTATGGAGACGATACAGTGAATTTGAACTGCTAAGAAACTACTTGATGGCCCTATATCCATATGTGTGTATATTATTACTTTATTTTTCTTGCTATGCATTTTTCAAATCAAATAAAAAGTAAACACTATTGCAGATTTGTTTGTTAGGCTGTCAGTTAATAATTCATTCATCCTCAAATGCACATCACTTGAAAGTTTATTTATCAAGACTTTTTTTACAAAAAGATAAAACCTACTTCTTTGAGGATGATCGAATTATTAACTAATGACAGCCTCATACGAATAGGTTTTGATAACAGGTTGAGTATTTTCATGTGTGTTGGAGTATCAGTATTTCGGATGAGACAATGATGTTCATGATTTGTTTCTTTTACAGATTGTGATGCCACCACTACCAGAAAAGCGGGTTAGTTTCATTTGTTTACACTTGGTGATGAAATGGTTGGCAATCATACCCACACATGTGTTGAATGATGCAATTAGTGTTTTATAGCCTTTCCCTTTTCAGATCAATGTAGTAAAATTCCAACTCGCTGCTGATAAATTTGACCCAGATTTCATTGAACGAAGAAGACAAGGACTTGAGGTTAGATTCTTTTTTTCTAAAGATCAAATCGTTGTTGTTGTTGTTTTTTGCACAGTAACTATCATTAAAGGGGAAGTAAGGTCCAAAAATATTTTTCTGTTTTAGTGAGTGTTTCCAGTTTCGCAAGTCTCTATCATCAACAACATTTTTTTTCTCTTAAAACTGTGTCAAAATTAAAAGGACTAGGTTATGACATATCATAGACTATATTTTAGATTTCACTCCGAAATGATTTTTTCATTTGCGTGCACACTACTTTAATACTATTAGCCTAAGAGCCAGGAACAGAATTTCAACCTCATTTTTATTAGAATTTTAATGTTGTCGGATGATGTCTTTACTGGATGAGAAACATTTTGTCAGCCCAATTATTGTTCCTGTGGGCCCTACAGACCCAAATATACCCTAAACTGGGGGTCAAATTTTACCCCATAATTATCATTGTAAAAACCATTGTAAGTTATTTAAACATATTTCAGATTCCTCCAAAATATCATGACTGACAAAAAGTTTGAAAAGTGTGATTTCCATTTACAGTTACCCTAAAGTGATATCTATCAGCAAAGTCTGAACATAATAAAAATTCAAAATTTTGGTGCGCTTTTTCAGCAAAGACACATTGCAAATTCTGAGAAATTCGATATTACTTCATAGTTCTTCAATTTTTAAACCAAAAGAATCAATAACTTAAATAAATTTTAAGTGGATAACAGATGCTCTGAATTTATCGAAACCACCATAACTCTTTGAAATTGTGTTGTCATTTGAAGGTAACATAATCTTGAAAAAAACTATCCAACCACCAGCAGTAACATTAAATGCGCTACAACATGAAATCACGTAATCTAAAGATTTATGGTGCAGCACCAAAATTCAATTTGAGGCAAGAGATGCGATAATATTATGACTGATGGTAAAAAAAAGTAAACAAACACAACAATCATGTGATTCATGTTGTAGCCCCTTCAAAGAGGAGTTTTCCACACTACAGTGGTGATTGTGTTTTTTTGTGTGCTTTTACACACTGTGAATTATGTATTTTCTGTAAGATGAATTCATTATTTGAAGGAAACTTAAAGTATTTTCTGATCATATTTCCCCTTTAAACGTGGAAGCTATATGTTTACTTTGTTGTGGATGAGTTGGAGGAATTCAAAACATCCAGTCATTAATATTTGTTCAGTGCTTATTTATTAACGTCTTTCTGCAGCAGCTATCTTTTATTGTAAGATGAAGCTTTTTGTCCATAAAACTGTGTGTCAACACTAACAACTAAAAACAGGAGAGGAAAATAATAACACAACTTAAGTGAACAGTATATATTATGTTGCTAGTTTGAATCACACAACTTAAGTGAATAGTATATATTATGTTTTGATTGAGTTTATAACATTTTCTATTTTAGTGCTTTCTTTTGAGATTGGCTTCACATCCTACTGTTTCTCAAGATAGCATCTTCAAGGGTTTTTTAAATCAGGTTTGTTTATTATAAATGGTTTGTAATACTTTTCGTCTCTGTCATAGAAGGCTTATCTAGTTTCACAACCTTAAAATTGATACAAGTTAGTTTAGATTTTTACAATTCACTTCTAAAACTGCTTTCCTTATTTTAACTACCATAATTGATCATTTCTAAAATAATAAAAACTTCTAACTCCACAGATTAACAATTAGCATCCATATTTTCCCTCACATAGGAAGAGGGATGGAAAGACAGTGTTTCTTCTACCCAATGGCAACAGAAGGTAAGTTAATCATTAATTTTCTTTTTGATGAACAGTTATGACAAACCATTTGTCAATCAGAGTTCCATGAGAAGATTTCAATTCATCAAAATATGACTACCGTATTAACTTGAGTGAGCCTGGGCGCTCATTTAATTTTGGGTTCTCAAAGGGGGTGCATATTCAAGGGTGGTGCTCATTAAATATATCAGAAAGACAATATATCATACAGCCATTTTAATGTAGAGATTTTAAATACCTGACGCCCTTGTTGTAAAACACCACTATGTAATAAAGAAAAAAAGCTAAATTAACTGTATTATAGAATTTTTTATCTAATTCCCAAATGAGTGCCCCCTTTGAATACTATTTTTTGAATGAACGCCCCTTTTGAGAGAAAAAGAGGGGTGCTCATTCGAGGGAGGTGCTCATTAAATATTTCACGTCAAAAGGGGGAGGGGCCGTTAATTCAAGGGAGGCACTCTTTCGAGCATAGAGACTTCCGAGTAAATACGGTAATTTGTTGTTCTTGATTATTGTGAATGAATCATCTGGAGTAACGAGGATTTTTATAGGGTTTCTGCATTCTGAATTTAACTGTTCAATTCTCATCTTTGATCATTGTAGGCAGATTCCAGATTCAAAAGTATTAGTGCATCAATGAACATAAAAAAACCTGATCGGTCAGTTTCATTTTCTTCTCTTTTTTCCCATTGTACATTCAGGGCTCAAAATAACTTTTCAAGCTCTGTTCGTCATCATGATCTGAGGGTGTTAGATTGCAGCAGGCAATGCTATCCAGTAGTTGTCACTTCTAGAATGACTGTGTTGTGCAAGTTATCTGAATTTCAAGAATTTCTTGATCACAAGAAAGAAGTGTTTAATGATCAAGATGGAGAACTCGATGGTTATTTACCGCTCACTGACCACCCGTTACTTCGAGCCTGTTCAGTCTTGCCCATGATTGTCATAAGAATACTGAATTGCATTTTACCAGGTCAGTGTTCATGAAAATAGTGTTTGTATTTAGACGATTTGATGACATCAGAAGTTACAGTGACAGTTTAAGCACCAACATCGGTTCCTTATTGAAAGTTCAACAACGTATTTCGAACCGTCAAAGTTCAATTTTGAAACAACATACAGAATATGGAAAATTACTTAGGTGAGCTGAGATTATATCTAATGTAGAATAAATGAATGACTCTAGGAACAGCAAAACACAAGTTTGCCATAAACTGAAAACAACTTTTTGTAAACCTAACACAAACTATATCTAAGGAATGGTCTCTAATAAATGTTGATCTAACACAGACTATACATGGACTGCTTTTCTTTATTGATGGATTTTTTAAAAAAGATTGTCTTACATGAACCACATCTACAAACTGTACCATAATGTTGTTCAGGTCATATTTGGTTGAAGAAAATTGTTGTTCGTTAACTAAGCTAACTGATTCAATAGAATACAAAAGAAAATGAGTGATTCTAGAATTTTTGTTTAGTGAATGGAGTGTTATTGAAGATGAGATTGGTGATGTGTTGCAGCAAGCTGGCCATCAAATGGATGAGTAAGTACAACTCTTGATACAATAGATTGTTGTTGTTGTTTTGTTATTTACTAAAGGAGATCTCTAAGCAGAGGGTATTTCCAAAGCATTATAATTTTTATTTTATTTTTTATTTTGATTATATATAGATTGGCTTCACAGGTCGAAACGATCTTAAATGAAGAAGAAGTAGCTTATGTTGACCAATTGAAAGAGTACTTATATTTTACAGAATCACTCAAGTAAGAAAATACTGACTCTAATGGTTTGTTTTGAATAATCAATATATAAGTGTTGCGGAGTGAGTGTGTGAATCACCCAGTTCACCAGCGAAAATCAAGAATGCATCACAATTGATGAAAATCTAAATACCTTAAGGACAGAAATTTTCGCGGTTGTAAGGAAACAAAAAAACCTGTGAATTTCGCAGAATTTATTTTTCGTGATATGTATTAGTTATCACGCAGTGCTGAGTGCAATATGGCAAATATTTTTTGAAAATGACAACTTTGAACTTCAACATACAATCCATTCACCGTACAAACTGGTCAAATTCGCCTAAAACACATTCCTTGAAAAAAATTTCCCTTGATCAGTTAAACTGTCTTATCAGTGAAGGTTTCTTAGAAAATGAGCTAAATCGCACTTTCCCTATGCCCCTATAATAACGGGCAATTTACAGTACCGAAAACATTTCCTTGGTAGTAAATTTTGATCTCTCGTGTATCTGATCTTGCCAAAATAGCTCCGCTCTGCTCTGCAATAAGAAAAAATGAGCAATAAGAGCCAATTTTTCTTATTTTTACAGGATTTAAATTTCGAATCACATGATTGTTATGTCTGTATATATTTTTTACCGTCAACCATAATATTATTACGTTCTTTATCTCAAATTGACCAAAAGTCCTTTGATCATGTGATTCGTGTCATGCCCTTTAATTCTTTGTAGTTTATAGTTCTTGATTATTTTGTTCTTCCTAAAAAAAATTTAATTTATTACAGGGCAATTGTTCGCAAACAATACTTACGCCATCATGATCTTGAAAGATCTGAAGAGGCATTGTCAAACAAAAGCAAACAAAGGGATCAATTAGCAAATGAAATCTCAGCTTTGGAGGTTTGTTTTTCCTAAAGATTTTCACTTTACCATAACAAATACACTGCATGCTAATAATTTGATAGATAGAAGGTTGAATATTGTTTTTGATTGGACCCTTCCAAAAAATTTTATTTAGTTGATATTTACCAATACCAAGGTCGTCTTTTGAAATGTCCTTTTTTTTCCTTTTAGAATGGTGAAGAACTTCCGAGTAGCGGTTTTTCCATTAAGTCTGTTTCCAATATGTTGTTTGGACAAGAAACGCTAGAAGTTAAACAAGAGAAATTAATCTTATACGACGAGCAAGTCCATGATGCTGAGGAAACAATGAAAATGGCAGAGAACGATGTCAAGTATGCACTTCTTACGGCAATATCAATTCATTTGTGTTTGTTGCGCATATGCTAATCCTCCTGTTCCTTCTCCAATATTGCTTACTTTTATCTTGCAGCCACTTTATGGAAAAATCATTGAAAGATTTCGATAGGTTCAAAAACCAAAAAGTCCGAGATGTAAATGAAATTATGGAAAGCTATGTGAAGACTCAACTAAAAGCTAATAAAATGGTCAGTATTTCTGTTGTTAACAGATAACAGATGTTTGATATACAGTTCATGCTGATAAGTTGCACAAATCGCACGACTCATTCATGCAAATCTACGAAATTTGCTAATTTTCCAAAAATTATGTTAATTCAGCAAAAAAATGACCACTTCCTATTGATCAGAAAACAAGAATTTGCTGTGAGTGGAAGAAGAACTTGAAAGAGAATGATGAATGATATCTCTTTAAATAACTTTTCGCACATGCTCGATGCAGCATTCACTCAAATGAATTGTGCGCACTGTGTTATGTATGCTTTATCTTACCTTTAATAACATTCATTTTGTTTAACCTAGGGTTTACAACAATGGCAAGCAATGAAGGAACATTTTCTGACCTTGTGATGAAAAGTTGTAATTATGCTAGTCATAATAAAGTATTTTCTCTTACGGGGTGATCCAGGTTGTTTAAAGAAATCTACCAAATGATTTTTACCAAGGTTTCCATAGAAACTCGTTGAAGGGAGGATTCCTCATTTGGTGTACTTGAATGAACAACTTTTTAATTGAATTTTGTGACCTTATTTGTCATTGTTTTCGTTCAATTTCTTGTTCAGGTTATCACTTCATGGGAAATGATTTCCAGAAAGATATATTTTATCCGTTTGAAATGAAACATTAATGCAACTCTAGTCAAATTTTCAAATTTTGTATTTTTTTAAAATATGATTAATTAATAAGACTTGTACTGTTTGTTTGTTTGTTTTTTCATCTGTGATGTTTGTCTCATTATCATATTTTCATTTCTTTGTTAAGGAGAATGTAGTATTTTTGAGTTTATCTCTCTAATGTGTAGCAACCAATTTATGTTGTTATTAAATTTTTGTATTTTTTACAGTACATAAAATCCTTTGAAAATATTGAGAAAAAAAATTCTTTGTCATCTTAAAGATTAGACTATTCATTTTTCTACAGGTTATGCACATGCAGAACTCCACTCCCATAAATTCTGTTTCTCCATAATGTTTGAATAAGCCAATATTTTATTTTGAGTTCCACAAACCATCTTGAATTTTCGCCTGCACATTGGCAGTTCTTACATTGGTCTATTTCTGTGTTCATCAAAAAGGACATTTTACAATCTAGCAGATTTGGATAATTATTAGTTAATGTCTCATTTTCAGACTACCAAAGTTTGTGGTGTAAGTGTTGTAAAATTTGTTTGGGTCAGTAAAAGTTAGGTGCAGGGCATAGCCTGAGTCATTCTTTCAAACGCTTTGGTAAAGTTTTCATTGGGAAGTAAAGCTAGTCTGGAAATGATACAAAAACGACCTCAATATGGGACAGTATCAATTTTGTTATTACTTTAGTGCCGAAAAAAATATAGTTGTTCATAAATGAAAATTCAAAGCTGAGTTTCAATACTATCTTAACACTATCAAAATGACTGGCTCTACTGCTGAGAGTCCTCACTATGAAATATCACAAATGATAAAAGGATCAACTATGCTTAAGGCTGGTAGGCAGGTATGTTCCATCATCCATTTGTTTCACGTTGGATTTGTTTGAAATAGCATTATAATGACGAAAAACATTTTGTTGGTAGGAGAGATTTTTCCAGAAATTCTGTATTTTCAAATATAGATCTTTTTGTCTAAACATTTTCTCTTTTCAAGGACTTTCTCAAGGTGTTAAATTCTAGCTCTCAACTTCACTTCACTAATTTAGGGTCGACCACATTTTCGAAAATTCCATCTCACCCCAGGTACAACTTTTTAGTTGTGGGAAGTGTGTTCTCTTTCTTGACAGGTATTTTTTTTCAAGAAATCATAATTATCAAATTCAGGTTTGGTTAATTTGTTATAAATGGCATTCAAATTTGTAACTTTATGAATTATTACTCTCCAGATTTGAAGATTCTTGAATGGCAATCACCTAACAAAGACAAAGCAGAAACATCAAGTGAGTGTTTTAACCTTTTCCTATTACTGGTAGCTCTTACCTCAAAACTTTGATATATTGTGAACCCAATCTCAGTGATATTTTCGTTAAAACTTTTTTTATGACTGTTCTTTCTATGCTAGTCAATGGAAACATCTGTGCATATGTTTACAGATTAATACTCCTTTATGGCAAATATTATCCTTATCCTTCAGCTAATGAATGAATGTCTGTTATTGTTTTTAGTTCAAATTCGTAACATATCAGAATTAGTATGTGGGCAAAAGACAAAAGTTTTTGAAGATAATCCTATACCAGAATATCAGGTTGGTATCTGATTGTTATGTACATAAGAGAAGAAAATGCCATCCTTATTTTTTAATCTAAATATATATTTTTTAGGCCATATCTTTTTCTGTACTGCACAAACAGAATAACATACAGCGTTCACTTGATATTGTTTGTAAAAACAGAACAGAATATGATGTGTGGACTGTTGGTTTACAGGTATCTAATCGTCTGTTAACATAGCCTATTGCCTCTTTAGTTCAACTTTTATCAACGAGGGCTCTGTGTATGAGGTCCTAGAACATTTAAAGTCCCCATTAGATATCAATCCCGCTCTCAAGCTGAGTGCTAAGCTGAGGATCGATTCACACTGTTATAGTTGTTGGCATGACTTGGCCAGGTCCCTGACCACCTGCACTGGAGATGAGCACTCTACCACAAGGCCACCAGTACTTCTCATCATTAAACTGTGTACCCGATCAAATATCTTCCATCTATCCACCAGATGTTATTTCATAATAGTGGTGATGTTAGAAAGCAATCATGGTTAATCATCAGAATGTTTCTCACAAGAGTTAATGGGTTTAATGTCAAGTTGTCATCTATGCATGGTCACATTCTCTGTTAACATAACACATCAAAGAATTAATGAATAGGACAGTGTTTGAGGGTTGAATTTAAAATGTCATTCATGATGTTGATTTCAGGCACTGATCGATGGTTTCGACGATGTTGATGGTGTTAAAAGCATGGTGGAGATCAATCAAAGTGAATCAAATAAATTATCGGTTTGTATATAATGTTACTACATTTTGTCCATTAACCTTTTAGTGGCTGGTATGTTCCCCCTCTATTGTTTTCATTCCCTAATAGAGAAGCTTACAGTTCTTGTTGTTGTTTTTTTGTTTGCGACTGGTATCAATATAGGTTTCAAAACATTTTGTATACATCATAGTTATTGATTTCTTTAGCTAGAATTCGGTTTGATTGGTGATATTATATCTGTGAAAGAAGGTTTGTATTTCTTCCTACAATCTTTTGTTTACATTATACTAAACAGTCCTTCCTCATTTCCTTCCCCTCCTGTATAAATATTCATATTTTCCCTCTAATGATTTATTTATTAATTATTAATGTTTACCCAGGACAGCCTCTTCAGTTCTGATGGAACTGTTATTAATGAGGGTCCTGCGAAGGAGACACTTTTTGAAGATTTTGCCCATGGAATATTATTGACTCTATCCAACCTATCTAATACCTATTCTGTGTTCATTCTAGATGCTTGTGATATTTACACTTGGGGGGCCAGCCCGAAGGGAACACTTGGGCATGGTGAAGAAGAGGAGGAGCTCGTGCCAAGAGTTGTTGAGGCGTTGTTAGGGCGTGATATACGTGATGTAGCTTGTGGAAATGAACATATGCTTGCAATAGCAGGTTTGGACTCTATATTTTTTTTTTATATTTTCCCTTTAATGTGAGAATTAATTTCTTGATTGCCAAGTGAAATCATTGCTATTAAGAATTATGAAATTAAGGGTCATTCTAATAAACACATCGAGTCTGCTACACCTTGCATTTCACAGTAGATAGTATATAATTTGGATTGGTTCAAATTATACTATTCTTGTACTTAACCCAAACCTCTTTAAGTTTGAACTTTTATCATTCAAAGATTTAATCATTCTCCTTCAAGTCAAATTAATTAGAAAGCTCAATAAATTTCCAGTGAAAAGTCTTATGAAAATGTTTGAAAGAATGAGGCATTGCTGTAGCCTCACTAACCCAGACAAAATTTATAAGATTTACACCATTAACTAGGTGAGGAGAAATTGTCTTTTGAACAATATATAGCTTCATAGATCATTGAAAATTTCAATTTTAATAACACCCACCTACATTTTTTCTATTCGTTTATCTTCACTAAATCTTCAAGAATTTCAGTTAAGTTTTGTTCATGCGATTGAAACGTGAAATTACCATAACGCTTTGAATTAACAATCTTAAAAACGGTTGTTATCTGTTTATTTTCTTTTGCATTTTTCTTTTGCATTTTTCTTTTAACTTTTAGCGACGGGGGAAATATTTGCATGGGGTTCGGGTCGTGGTGGGAAACTTGGCATGGAAAACATCCAGGATCGTTATATGCCATTGAAGATCGGTTCTTTTGAAGAACAAAGCATCGTCTCAATAGATTGTCACGAACTTCATTCAGCTGTTGTTACATGTAAGAACTCGTGTTTACCTCTTGCTTATATATTTATACATGTATTCTTAATTGTTTCTTTGCATGTGTTTTTTTAGCTGCTGGCGAATTATACACGTTTGGTAGAGCAGGACCGCGACTTGGTTATTCAATAGAAGAACGCAAGCAATCAGTACCGAAGTTGGTTGAAACGTTAGCTGAACATAAAATTATGAAAGTGGCCTGTGGATTGGAATTTACCTTAGGTAAGCATGGTGTGTTTACTTAAAGCATCCGTTCGTTGCACGAAGCAAAATTTGCAATAGTAAATATAAGATGATTATTAAGAAGAATATTTGCTATAGCCTGGTTTCCAATAAAACAAAAATTCGCACAACAGTTGTGCAACCGTTGTACACCAGTAATGAAAAAGGGTATCAATGGATTTGTTGCTCAACATTTCTTATATTTCACAACAAATGTTGCAGAGATAGAAACAGAGATAGAAATGGTTTTATTTCCACAACATGTGTTGCAGGTTGTAAACCTGTTGCTCAACGTTTTTTATGTTTTGTTTTGTGTTCAACACAAAAATCTGTTCTGTAAAGGAAATATAAGGTTGGCAACATAAAAGATACTGGATATTTAAAACTGCTATTTTCTTCCTTTCCATTCGAAATTTTGGAGCGTACAATGGAAACAGAAGGATGCATAACAACTATGTTGTACAACTGTTGAACAACAAGAGTTGTGCAACTGTTTTGTGAAAATTTTGTTTTATCGAAAACCAGGCTTATAGCAAACACCCATTTTTATTAAACCAACAAGGGTTGCTACAAATTTTTGCACGTGTTAATTGCTATTGCAGATTTTGGTACGTGTAAAACGGCCCTTAACATGAAACTGACTTGGAGGATGCGGTATTTGACAACAACTTATATAATTTCACTGATTGATCAAAAGAACGACTGGTGGATTTTTTTTCTCACGTAACATCTTGGTTGTTAAAAATTTAATTAAGAATAAGCATTTATCCAAATTCTGTTCAAGTATCGCATTGCTTACATTTGTTGAGGGAGGTGGGGTTATCTTTGCGCCTTGTAGCGATTTGCCTTCAGTAGAATTTCCTTTTATGCATCAAACATGCGCGCTTATATGAATATATTGTTGAGATACCCGAACGCACAGTCAGTAACAATGGGAATTTAATTGGAAAAGATATAACTCTTATAACTTTCTTTTGCTCATGTTATATCTAGTTTGTTTTTTCTCTCGTTTGGTCGAATTCTTACGAAAACGAAAACTATTTCTCGTCAATTATAAATTTCAGTTTTTCATTTTTAAAGTTCGAATGTTTATCATGCTGTATGCTCATCTTGTTGTGGTGGATTTGCTTCCCTGTTCCAACACAAATCATCCATACTTTCTAAAAAATGATCGATTTTTTCGGCAATTGAGATTTCATCCACGTTCGAAATGTTCCGATTTCGAATGGATGAATACTTTCCACTATCAATCATATCATACTTTTCAATCGTATCATGGACCTCTTCTTTCTCATCCATATTTTTCAAGGTAATGTTCTGTTGAGTTTTGATGACGTCACTATGTGCTCCGTCATGTACGGCACTTTTATGTTGTCTACTTTTTTTTTGACATTCGTTTGAAACTTTATGTTGGTTGTTCGTTAGGAACGGTAAGGCAACACTTTCACTTTTCGTTCTACTAACAAGCTGTTTGATTCCTTTTTCACTAGAGTTTATCTCTTCTAAACTGCCCCATCTATTGCCTACCATACATTTCGACTTCAAGTGTTCAAAATCATTCGATTTCGAAGCTTGTCGGTACTTCCTCTGTCGAAAGTGCTGTCGTAGGTCCGTCGTTTTTGTGAAAACCGGCGGCGAAACGCAGACTAAGTTTTTATTTACTGCAGTGGACTTGGTTTGGTTCGTCGTTGTAAATCGTTGTTGTTGTGGCGATACTTGAGAATACCTTCTTGTCAGTAACCGAGGTTGCTTCACACTGTCCGATTTCCGATTAGCATACAACGGGGAATCTTCGAACAGAATGCTTGTGACGCTACTTTTGGAAGATTTCCGTTCCAACTCGTCACATCGTTGCATTTGTCGAACTTTTTTTGAAAACTTTCTCAGTAGAGTCCTTTGTTCAGCTTCGATGTTTTTCTCGTACGTTTTCTTCTGAGTATCGAATGCGATGAGTTGAACTTCAAGCCGTTCTTGTTCAATTGAATTAATTCTTTCAACTCGATTTTTCATTTCTGAAAAAAAAAAAGATATAGCAATTATCGTTCAATAAAAGAGTTTCTTTCAATATTCTAGTGTTTTTTTTTAGTTTTTGTGTTTATATCTCTTGCGAGAAGTTATATAGAATTTCACCTTGTAAATATTTCGTAAATTCTGCTACTCAACAAACAAAAGCTGTGAGTGATGTTTTCATAAACAAACGAAGTATCAAATAGATAAATTTTTTAACATGCTTATGTCTCTATTTACACACCCATTTCTTTCTATCAAGTGAATCAAATTAATCGCTCTTCAAAGTTCACTATTTCTTATCACCTACCATCTAATTCGCATGTGGAATGCTCGTCTGAATCGTAGATATATTTTTATGTTTTGTCTGTGATGGGTTTATATACACAACCACTTCATATTTTCTTTGTTGAAACATGTAACATTATACCCGAGAGATTTCTTACGAGATCTTTTTTACGAAATAGTTTTCTTTTTGCTCGCGATTCTTTTGATCGTTCGGTAGGTAATTGGGAGGTGATTGATTGATTGATTGATTTAAACGATCTATTAACGTGATGATTACTCCAACGTGCGCATGGTGACGTCTTTCTTTTTGAATGAGGACAAATTGAGCTTTTTACCAGGGAGTATGATTAAAGAATTGTTTCAACGACCATACCGGCAATATGAAATCGTATTTTCTTTATATATCCTTAAATTCTTATAAAATCATGCGAGGGCGCGTGCCAGGATCACCTTCTTACCTTATTACCTCAGCTCTAAGGCTGGCCCATTTTCCGCTGGCCCTTATTGGCGTTATTTTTTGGAAAGTTTGCGCTCAAACTTTCACAGACAAACGCCAGCCTTTTTAAGCGCCAAGACATAAATATTAACGCCGTTGAGGACATTAATTAAGGCGTATTAAGATCCCAAAAAGGTATAAAAATTGATGTTGTTCGTGTGCCGTCTATCTTTCTTAGAAAGCTTTGCCACTCAACAACGTTTTTTTTTTGTTTTTTTTTGTTTTTTTTTTGTTTTTTTTTTTTTCAGCGCTTACCTCAACCGGCGAATTATTTGCTTTTGGTGAAAACGATAACGGACAATTGGGTATTGGAGATTTACAAAGTCGGGAATTACCGACTCGAATTGATCATTTGAAAGACGTTCAAATCAGTGAGATATCATGTGGTTGTTATCATGCTGGTGTTGTTACTGGTAGGTACTTGTTCAATATTATATTCAACGTAATTTTGAACAGTGTTGTTCTGTTTTGGAATGTTATTAACAGCATGGAGCTTCATATGAAGTCCGAAACATACGAGTTGGACTGTGTAATTCTTTTAAGCCCATTGTGAACTTATCCAATTCTCCTCTCCGGTTTGTTTCGCAAAAAGTTGTTTCAGGTTCTCTTCGTAAATACACCTTCCCGAATTCTGTTAAAACACCGCGTTTTGAGCTAGTTAGTACATCCAACCTCGTTTTTATGAAATTTCTTGTTTCAATAATGTTTTAACTTTATTACTTAGTAATTATCTCTATTACTTAAACTCCCAGTAGAATGATTAGAGGCCATTTTGATATCTGAAACGAGGTTGGTTGTACTAACTACGCCAAAACACGACAAGTAAACAGAAATTTGGGAAAGGTGTATTGTACTTTTTCAATCGTGATAAGTGTTCATAAAGGTAAGTTCTTCATTTGCCCATCCTGGTGATCGAATTAAGGAGATACAAAAGCATTTGTCCACAATGCTGTACGAAACAACGTAATGACGTAATGACGTAATGAAATCATGAAAAGAATGTTTTTCTTTTGTCTGTTATTATTGCTTTCTATTCTTTGTCATTTTGTGTCATGTTCCTTTTATTAATTTAAACATTCGCATTTCTGGATTCTATATTAAAAAGTTATATCTCAAGGTTAATCTTGTCTCCATTGTTCTTTTATTAATAAACATTCTTATGTTTATAAAAACGGTGACAACAATGCTATTTAATCATGATTGATTGATATTACCATGGTAACTTATCTTTCAGTGAACGGTGACGTTTGGTTATGGGGGGCAAATGATATGGGACAGTTAGGAACTGGTAATAATGAATCTCGAAACCTTCCTCATGAAGCACCATCAACGTTTTGGTATGAATGCCTGTCGAGACTCTTTTTGTTGTTTGTTTGTTTGTTTGTTTGTTTGTTTGTTTGTTTGTTTGTTTGTTTGTTTGTTTGTTTGTTTTACATGATGCGATTTTTGAACTGATTCTTTCTTTTATAGGAATGAAGAGATTCAAGACATCAAATGCGGTGGAAAACATACTTTAGTATTATCATGTACGCTTATTTCTTGCTTGTGGTTTTCAAAAGAAACTCTTCATTGTACTCTATTTCACCCATTGGGGTTTTTTTTTGTAGGCACTGGAACATTATATTGCTTCGGTGACGGTCGATATGGACAGCTTGGTGTGAATGTCCGACAAGATTCTCCGTATTTGTCGTTACCTTCTAGTGTCGTCATCCCGTCATCTGATAAAGTTGTGTATTTTGACTGTGGAATGTCTCATAGTGCAGCGGTTACAGGTAAATTGCATGATTTTCTTGATCGTTTCTTATTTTAGAATCATGGTTTTGTGGACCATATGCCAGTCTCAGTCCTGATACTCAACAATTATGCGTTTTAAAGGCAATGTTGTATCAAACCTTTGGGGTCTTTGGCTCTGCACTCTGGTCTTCGTGTAACTGAGAGCATTGCTACACGTATCTCTGGCGGCAGGTCAACCCAGTTGCAAGTCGGCGGGTAGAAGTTCGCGGTTTCGGATGGAAGCCCAAGGACTTTAAACGCCCTGTTACCTTACCTAAGTTTTTGTTATTATTTTGTTTAGAAAGTGGCAGTTTGTTTACTTGGGGTAAAGGGTCATCTGGCAGACTTGGTCATGCGGATCACGCCGATCGGTAACTTAATTATACAGAGTTTCGTGATTCATTTTCGTCAATTTTGTCTATCGTAAGTCCGTCAGTGTTGTATCAATATGTTCGTTTAGGTTGTACCCGACTCTGGTTGAATCTCTTGCGTACAAACATGTAAAAAGTGTTGCTTGCGGTGAGCGACACACTGCGGCATGCGTTATTCGTGCCTGGGTGCACGATCAAGAAACGAAAAATTGCATGGCTTGTAAACTGAGATTTACTGCAGTTAGACGAAAGGTATTTTTATACAATTTACAGTATTTTTATAACTCCATAAAACAGACACTTACCGGGCAAACATTTTTAGTCCTCTTTGGAGAAGTGTCCGCCTTTAATAGGTTTTCATAGTACATGTCCTTTCTACTCTCATGCCACATCTATACAATCTCCGAAGAAACCATCATTTCTGAGGCTTAGCAACAGGTGTAAAAACAACAGATTAATGGTTTCTGGTTGTTTACATAGCATCATTGTCGAAAATGTGGCGGGATCTTCTGTGGCCCATGCACGTCCATGAAATTTCCGATCCTTGAAATGGGTTATACGGATCCAGTGAGAGTATGCGATCGATGTTACAACATCTTAAGTGAAAGCAAATCTTGAAAGATTAGAATCAAATTGGCGAAACGCTCACCGCTCCGCATGTTTAATGTCGCTTCCATGTTTGGGAATTGCGGTTTTTTGGCGCTTGATGAAGTTCAAACAATCAATTCATTAATTATTTTTATATGTAATCCTTATTTTTATATCAGTTTATATAAAAAAATTATAAATACTACATATGTATTGTTCTTATTATTTACCCATTATTTTACCCAGGCTCTTCGGTTCCTTTAAGCAGATAGTCCTGAGTGCGTTAAAACGTTGAAAAGTCTCTGTGGAGGAGTGTATTTTATTGAATCAGCAGGCGATATTGCTTGCCATTCCTGTAAAAAACACTTCTCCTTATAGATTTTTTGAAGATTTTACCCACTGGATAATCTTGAGTGCGTTAAAACTTGACATTTACTTCACAAGCCTTGTTTCTAAGTGTTCGTGATTGAAAGATGTGAAATTGACAACCCATTGACACTAGCTTGTGCTGATACCTTGATCGTGTTATCGAGCTGTTAGACGAGCATTTCAATCCACAAACAAATCATCTTTGAAAGATGAAGCGTATTGTCTACCACGAATAAACCAAAACTTGAAAAGATGGAGAATTTATCCGAGAACAGAATAGTGCGGAAAGTTTTTGCAAGCGTGGTTGTAAATACACTTGTTCAAGTCCGCTCTCCGTTCGGCTCCCACGCATAGTCCTAATAAGGTATAAACCTAAAAACTTGGCCAAATGGCCACAAATGCATTTTTATTTTTATTTTTTATTTTTTTTCATTTCATTGTTACGACATAACAAATTGTAATCACACTTGATGAAAAAAAAATTTTTTCGGCATTCATTAATAATTAATGTCAACTTGTTTTATTTTGCAAGACATGTTTCGTCCTTATCAAGGAACATCATGTTATTCTAAAATTATTAGTATCGCTGATTGTTATCAGAAACTATGGTTCAATAATTAATGTGCTCCCAACTATGCCTTACCAATAAAGTCGCTCTCGCGCTGGCCATTTTCTGGAAAAGAGGTGTTGTTTTAAAGGCATTGTGTTGAACCTAAATAAAGTCATTTTAGGAAAATGATGACTATTAAATTAAGAATTTGTTGAAATTGATCAATTTTGGGCAGATTTCGACGACCAATCGTGCGACTGGATAATCGAGACTAACAAAATAGCGGCAACTGCTAAGAACATTTCTGTAAAGTACCAACTCAATTCCATCAATATTTCTTGAGATATCTTTCCCAGGGATTCAGTTTAAAAAAAAATAACAGAAATTTCGAGAGGTTTTCGGGTTTTCAAACCCGTCCACGAATTCTGAAACGAAAAAAAAACCCGATTTGAGGCAACGCATCGCACCCAAAGACGCCAGCCATCTAGGGCATAGGCACCGATCAGCGCGTATTAAAGCCCTGCTTACACTTATGCTGGTTTGCTTTTGGGACGCTAAAGGGATAGCAAGACATAAAAATCACGTGGAAACCTTTCTCAAAACTTGTGAAACTGTAGCGTCTTTTAAACGTAGCTCACATCTCTGTTTTTGGCATTCTCTGTTTCTACCTTAACAGAAAAATCGAGCATTGAAATTTTGAAAGACATCTTTTGAAAGAACATCTTAAAAGAATGTTAACTTTGATTAAAAGGTGATAAAAATTGAAATCGTGAAATGGATATAGCAACCACCAAGGTTCAAGTCAAAAGCTCAGCAAACTAGACCCGAACTAACCCAAACCTGTATTCTAGCATGCTCCCCCCTAGTCAGGTTTATTCACATCATTCTTACCGACAATTGCTTGTCAACATGTTGGCACTGTCGGACAACTCAAAATCGTTGGCCAACATTTTTGAACATATTCTCGCCAAGATCTCCAATGTTGGTGCAGTTTAAACAGATGTCAACATATTGCACCAACATTCGAATGTTCGAATTCATTTCGTGCGTCATTTTTCAAATGCCAACATGTTGTTTGACAGACAGGCCATTATGCTTTTCAAACAACATTTGAATTAATGTTGGCAACAATATTACTCCGTTCAAACAGCACGAACAGGTTGGTCAATTCTGTTGCAACATTAAATGTGAGGATGAATGCATGCCTGAAAATAAAATGTGTCTCACAGAAACGTCATGAATGAGGATATCATTTCAACGAACCGATATTTTGTGATGCCATTCTGTTATAAGAATTACCAAATTTGCCTAGTGTTCAAGTTTCTTCCTAAAATAATATATTTGATATTGTAAGCTCCGTACTATATTTGATTTTATATGCAAAAACATTATGGAATTTATGAAAAGAGCTGATGGTACACTGAGTACTAGACCTAGACTTTAAAATTTAAAAAAAAAAGGCTTTTGAATTGTTTGTTTGTGAACTTAAATCTTTCATTTGAGCCCAAGTTTTATCCGTTGCAGAACGAAACCTTAAGAGAATTCAGCAAAATAAAAGATACTTTTACTGGTATATTCATCCATTCATCCTTTCGATCAAAACTACGCAATTATAATAAGGAATATAGTTTCCAGAATCTGCAAACTGATCAAAATTGATCAAATCGACGAGGAATCGTGATACCAAGATATTGTGGGGAAAATGGCAGATGCCAGACATCTAGCAAAAGGCTCTTTTACACGAGTCAAGGTTTATTTTCCCGAACTAGACAACTCTGTGTGGACATCTGCTGAGTTATTGTTTTACGTGACAAGCAATACCGAGATACGTAAAAGTGGCAGAAGTAGTGGGCATGGATTATAGGACAGATACCGAACGGAAGTTCTGATGCTTGCAGCTGCAGTTTCATTGACCTCCAACTTAAACGCAAATTGTCCAACATTCAACAAAAACCTTCTCAGAAGCCATTATCATAGGTTTTCTTCTCTTGGACAAGGAGACTTTCACAAATCTTTTATTTACACAACATAGCAGCATTTTCGTCTCCATTACATGTTGCACAAAGTAATTCTTTGTCCGCGTCTCAAAATAATTGCAAAGTATAACGTGATCAAAATCATGTTTTGAAACTACCACAGAATTCGACATTGATTCATTCGTATCGTTCAACTTGCAATTTCTCCTCACCTAAGTTTATGATGCAAACCTTATGCAAGACTTTTCACCGTAAATTAATAATAAGGAGAATTTGTCCGTTTAACTAAACTCCATCGTATCGTTTAAATTCGCTTGGTAATTTTGTGCGATAGAATTTGTTGAACATCATATTGCTAGACTTCCTATTCTCGAAAACCGATAGCCTCTGTAGCAATTATGTTGTTCAAAAATAGATTAGATTCCAGTAACGATAATAGATATTTTAACTACATAACGCAACATTTTAATGATTGGTTTGCGAGCCAGAGATGTAACAAAGACTTTTGTTTTTTTGTGTTTATTTTCGCGATTGCATGATGAATAATGTTTCGAGAATTTCGAGAACATGCTACACATTCGTCAAAATTTCAAAGTTTCCTTCTGTTGAACAACAGATGACAGACAGCTAGGTGTAATGGTTGTACGATGTTAAAACGCGATAGACAGTAAGATACACAATAAAATACATTCTAATCCAACCTCTCTATAGCCAGGGATGTGTCCTCCTCGCACATCCCTACTACAGCAGACACCATTGGGACTTCGGTAGAGCTTATGGACTTCAAGGAGAAAAGGCCCCCGTTCCTCCAGACTGTCCACTGTCCACTCTTTCACTGTAAGTAACAGTAGAATCTCTGTAAAGCGGACGCCATTTTTGCATAAAAAAGGTTTCCCCTTTTATGGGCTGTTTATATGGATAAAAATTACCTCGGTAAGCGGGAAAACGTTTCGACGTACTAAAAAGGTTTTGTTCTGTTCATATGAAAAACATTCCTCGGTAAGCGTGAAAATGGCCTGCACGTGAATGACGTAACGGTATATGAACAAAAGAATAAATACAAAATTTAGCTGACTAAGCAAAATTGTGTTCATTTGAGAAAATATTACCCCGCTTACCGGGGAAATCATTTTTCTCACATGTAATGTAATTTTTTATAGCATTTGTCAAGAGGTAGAGCGTAGAAAAGTTATTCCGCTTAACGAGGTAATTTTTATCCATATGAACAGCCCCTTAGAGAGTTTACCGATGAGAATTTGACAGTCAATCCATTCATCCGTACATGGAGTATGTGTCCGTTATACGAAGCAAGATAGGGTGATTCGTTATATAGGGTGTACACTTTATAGAGATCTCACTATTGACCGAGGCTTTCATTTCGCTTCGCGCGACGATTAATGTATGGTGTTTTTACTTCTTGAGATCTTCGCATAAGGAAAATCAAGGAGTCGCAAATTGTAACTGTTTCTCTATTTACCTCCTTACCAAATGTGGATGTTCTTTGTATATTGATAAAATACGTAAGAATTTTGTAAGAATTCTTGGCTGTCATCGCGCTGCGTTAAGGTTCGGACAAATTAAACATTATCCCAAAAAGGGTCAGAGTCGAGTAAATTCTTAATTTAATAAAAACCATAAAATTTCCGTAACTAAAGTGTTTAGAAACAAGAAAAAACGAATTTTTCAAAACGAATTTTTCAAAACGAATTTTTCAAGGCAGATATGGTTGTTAGCAGTCTAGGAAGTTGGGGGCGATCTTCCTTTCCTCGTATTCAGAACGAGGACGACTACATGCTTGACGCAATATCGAAAATGTGAATTACTGCCTTTGTGAACTGCAAAATGAGGATTACAACACACTTGGACAGTACGCTCTCTGTAATTCGGACATCCAAAATGAGCAAAAAAAGGTTCAATGTATGGAGAGTTCGCAATACGGAGGTTCAATTAAAGAAATCATAGGTGAAAGGACCTTGAAATTAGTTTGAATTAGAGAGAACTTACTGAGTGTAGTAGAGTGTACTTGTGTTGTTAACGCTTGTGGTGAATAGAGAGTTAACAAGGCATAAAAATTATGTCGAAAATTATCTGAAGAATTATATTGTCTTTTAAACATAAAATCTCACATCTCATTTTTTGGGCATTTTTTGAGGGTATTTTCCCCTTAAATTAACAGAACATCTCATTGTATGATATGGCTCACTGCATGCGCGATTGGTGACTATGTCCAAAAATATCTGGCTAAATGAAGAACGGAAATTGATATGGAGAATTCGTGATGGCATTGTTTTGAGCTCCTATCTCAGTCACTCACCAGTTAAGGCTAGATAATCTGTGCTAACATAAACATATAAGGAAGGCATAGCATTGTGGGAATCGAAAAGTTATAATTGGTTAAAGTAAACTTTTTCTTCAAATGTAAATAATATCCACGGTGTCATATTATTCATATGAATAACGCCATCAAATAACGCCATCAAAAACTAACATCTAATCTTTACGTTATGTTAGAGCATTAGGATGCACTTTCAATTTCATTGTTGTACAAAGGAAGTGAAATCTCAAAAGAGGAAGGTCTTATATAAAATGATGCCTTTTCTCAACACAAATAATGCTACTGTTAAATTGCATTTCCATTATCTTGCTGCTTCCCAAAGATTGGAAACAAAACATTCCTCTATCGGTCAACATCGTACAGTTTCGACGAAGCGACGTCAAATTTACTATTTTGCAGAATTACGATGACGAAAAGGTTAAACGATGACAGTTCCGACCTGCTTTAATCCATCTGCAAATACGACGGACTTTCCTCGACGTCAAACGAGTGGCGACGTTAACGTCATACTCTATTTTGTCTTGTCCATATTTTTTGTACTGTACATACGATGAAAAAACTGCCACAACTTTCCGGTTGTGACGGTCATTTTTATTATAAATGTAAACGCCGGAGCCGGACATTCCGGGGGCTGCGTCACAAAAATTGATAAATGTATGTTTGAGTAATTGTGATATACTGCAGTATGAATACCACATCTGGTTTTCTTTCTTGTCGGATGGAAAGCCAGCGAATTGAATATATTGATTCTCCGCCACTTCATAAACGCCAAACTGCATCCATCTGCGCTCATGTGGGCGGTCTAGTACAATAATGGCGTAATCATGGTTTAAGTATACCATCCCTTTATTTTTTTTCCAAGCATTTGGTACGAACACTCTCTTGGCGCCAAACCATTTAAATGTCCCATCCGTTTGAAGTAATCCTACGCGCAAATTCCTTAAGGGAGGGTCGAACTTTTCTCGATCATGTACACAATGTGCTGATGTTAGCACATGTTGATACCAGACTAAAGTTCCGGTACATCCGTTTTCAAGTCTAACAAATGTTTGGAAAGGGAATTCGCCAACATAACGATGGTTGACGTGAAGTCGATTGTCTCGACCAAACACATTTCTTCTTTGTCGAATTAAGGGTTTACTTATCGAATAGTCGAGTCCGTCATCTAATCCGTCATATTTGAACTTTAATACGTCAACTTCCTTCATATAAAATCGATGCCGCGACGTATCAAATTGCAAGTGTTCTTTTGTTGTGTTAAACCATAGGTTTCTATCAAGAAAAGACGGCAATGCATTGTTCAGAATTTCTCCACTGATTAATTTTTGGAGAATTGAGGTAGTTGCTGGTATTACAGACAGAACCACGATGACGAGAAATTTTACAGATTCAACCATTATTGTTATTCCATCGTCGAATCGAGCTTATGATTATTACGATGTCCAATCTCTCTGTGATGTGTAAACGACTTGAAGTAATTCGCGTCTGTTGTTGTAGAAAACCAATCAATAAAAGTCAGTGACGTAAGTTGTCCTTATAATACCAATTCTTGCGATTCAAAGATGATTTATGTCTCAAATTAATTTTCAACTAATATATTTTAGATCGAGAAAATATCTAGAAAAATAAGAGTATTAATTACTGAATTGAATGAGTCAAGGGTAATGCGATTGTAATGTGGAGAATGACGAACGCTTCCAGAACATAGAATTCAAATCGTAAATCATTGATAAGAACATTTTTATAAACAAAATAGCTTTGATAATGTTGATAATAAATGAACACCGAACTAATCTAAGGAGTTGTCCGTGACATGCGCTCTAAATAATTTTCTCGGTGCGCTGAGGGGACCCACAACTGTTTTATACACGTCATGTATGAAAGATTAGCATACTTGAGATTCTATCGCGATCCTTCACTTCGTCTTAATCACAACAGCTTACACAAGTACGGAAGGAATAGACGAAGATTTCAAATGGACGGATTTTTTTTTGCATAACAAAAATTCGAAATATGTTAATATTCAAATTAGCTATATAGTTGTTTTGGCCGGGAAACAAAATGAACGAATGGAGTCACGTGTGTGCAAATTATAGATTTCCAAGAGTAAAACCTGCTGAACACTTAACAGAATTTCATTACGCAAATCTTATGATCTTATCAATTCCGATATATCAAAATCGGACAGAAACTAGCCTCTTGGCATCTATTTTAGAAATCAACCGACTAGTACTGATTACCATCGCGATCAGTTGTAATTCAACATCTGTTTATCTTTAGTTTCCATAGAAACGCATTTGATTATAATAAGAGTATAAAATTTTCTCACAAACATCATGTAATTACACCTGATGAACTTTGAACTTTGTAATTTCCATTCTAGTCCGTTTATTTTGGTTATCATCATTGTTGACCATGTTTCGTTTATCTTCCTCATCACTTCAAAACATTTGCAGGTGCTTCTATGGTTTTATAGGAGAAGAGAACTCGTTCTTCTCTACCAAAAATAAACACTAATTTAATATATGTGCAATTGTCTCCTTATGCTCGTTTTATTCATCTCAAAATAATAATAACAACAACAACAACAACAACAACAACAATAGCAACAACAAAATAGATCTTTCTCTTCTAAGAAACAGAAAAAAGGAAAACCGAGACATTAGAAGGAAAGAATATTCGAATGTCGGAATTTTATAAAATGAATTGCTCACCCAGTGAGGTATACAACAACCATGTTTTATGTAATTGTTTTTTGTTCGACGACCGTTAATCGCGTTGTATGTTATACTGTTATGATGTTATCCACTCATCAAACTATCACCTTATAAAGATTGTTACAAAACCACGGCGAGTGTTTAACGGGATGGTTATTCCTGTTGAATAATTCATTCATCTTCCTATGTCAAAATAACACAATGCAACATAAGTTTAAACTCGGTTCTTCAAGTGTCATTTGTAAATTCCAAGACATTTTCTCAGATTTTTATAAAATCCTTAAAGTGTTTCTCTTTTATGCAAATTACTCATGTAATTGGGGATTTCTGCTCTACTGGGTACCAGTCCCCCTCCATATGGACACTTATAACTTGTTCAGCAACAGACTTGATATGAAAACTATATATATGACCTGACGAAGATTTGTTGGCTTTTGTCATCGAAAGAAATAATTCATCTAATTTCGTTGACATGGCAAACAAAAAAATAGTTTTTGTTCTCAGATATGAAATTTACCAGGCTCATGTCAAAACATAGGAATGTCGAAATTAGTGGAAGATTGAAAAAGATTAGAGAGGAAATGCATGAGTAACAAAATTTAGAATAAAGAAACAATATACGCTATGATATTGTCCAACCTTGGGTATTTCGAAATATCGTAATTATATGGGATGTCATATTCTGTGCAAAGTCTGGCTTTTTAACTGAATCTTTAGGAAAGAGCTTTGATTCAACGTCCCAAAGTCCGTTAAATATTGTAAAGCCCAGCCCCCTACACCGCGAGAGGAGGGAGTTGCAGTCGAGGACTCTCACACAGACGCGAATACATCATCTTTCTGGTGTTTGCGGACCTAAAGACCTACTGCGTGTGACAGATATTTTCGTAGTTTGATAAAACGTGGTTATGGTTGCATAGCGAATTATTAGTTGGTTTTTCAAGTGTAATATTGTGGCGAGTAAATACTCCATAATTGTGAAATAATATCTACGTAACGTCATCAGAACATAACGGAGGATGCTTTAGGTTACGAATCCACCTAACAGCAAAACAAACACGTCCAGGACAAAGTATCAGCAAAGGAATGAGTAGGAAAAAAAAAAGTGGAAACTAAGTTGAGAAAAGAAGAAATTGTTCTCTCCTACATATAGCTTAGCTAACAAGTTGAGACCTTCACGGTGTACACCTTGTTAAATTTGTTTGGATCAGCGAGCACACTAGTTTGGATGGTCTGAAATTGTTAGTAGATGAACACACTCACTTTTATTATGACCACGTCTTGAATTCTCTTCAAAGCTACTTCCACGCAGTCAGGCATTGTTTGCGGAAACAAACACCTCCTCGACATTCTATTGGTCAGAACTTCTGATGGACAGCGGTTGGCGATTAAATTATTTGGTGTTATTTTTATTCAAGCGGTTTTATATATAATCGCTGAAAAAACCCAATTCACGCACTCGTAAAAGCCGTAAACCTACTTAAAAAACTTAACAACCTATTTGAATAATAGAGAGTAATAATAATTAACGAGTTTTGAACATAATAATCATTTACTTATTTTGGCATCATACTCTCAAGAAGAAATTTGTGATCAAAGAATCGGTGGATAAAACGTTTCTTTAACTTTCCTCATACCTTATCGGGAAATAGAATATGCGTTACTGGATAACAAATTATTTTTTACTGGATAATAAATTATTTTTTACTGCTTCCTTAGGTATTATTTGATTTATACAATTTTAAAATATCGGACACTAAATGACTGCAATGACCAAAAGAACGTCCTTTGAACGTCCTCTTCGAGTCCCTGTTGGACATCCTATTCGAGCAGACAGATTAGACTTCACTTTCGACATCCCTGGGTCGTCTCCGGGACGTCCTAACTGAACGTCCTTGGGACGTCCCTGTGCCCACTGGGTATCATTCCAATCCAGGCCAGTCTAATTTCAAAAAATAAACTTTGATTAATATATGTTGATGGTGGCAAGTGAATAGAAAATTCGGAAATAGCGCCCCAAAAACCAGGCTTGATCACAACAAACAAAATGGCGCATCAACAGCAGTAGACAACTTAATTGTCGACTAAACATCTATATAGGTGGTTGATATTTAATATATCATGCGATCTAATTATTGCCTGCTAATTGGGCGATTATTGATTTAGCTTGACGACTTCCTTGCTCAACACGGTTGGTGTAATTATTAAACGGTAAAAAGTATTTTTAATGCCATAAAGGTAAGGAGATATCTTCAAAATCGTAAACAAAAATATTTTACGGGCAGCAGATAAGTACTTTATGTGAGGTCAAATTTAATTATTGTCCACACGGAAAACCCTTCTTTTAGTTATAAAAGCATACTCACAGTAATGGTTGAATGAATTCTATAGAGGAATCTCTCATCCCCTTAAATTCTATAATGTTAAGTTTTGTATCATTATATACAAGGTCAGATACGTATAAGTATGAAACTAATTGGATCTCACAAGTTTCGATGGAAACACTTCGTTGCAAAACTTTGGGAGTGTTTTTTTATTATTATTATTATTTCGTCGGAAAAATTTGCATAAAATACTTATCTGCCTGTAAAATTGGCTTATTTCCTTTTTTGAAAACACTTTCCTTTGTGGTTTTAAAGATCCTTTTTTCCGTTTAATAATTAGGGATTAAGAAAATGCAGGAACACTCTTTTCCTTATTTTATCAAAAACAACACGAAGGGAAATCGTGATATCAGAAAGAATGTTCGGCATGATATAATATGTTAGTCCAGAGGATCAGCAAATGGAAAAGGGCCGAAAGGGCTTTGTTTATCCCAGTCTCTTCCAGTGTTTTGACTTCTATTGTAGAATAATGAAAAACACGAAAATGTTCGGACGGAAAAACCTTCGCACAGTGAAAACTTTCGAACGAAAACATTTTCGAACAAAAAAAAATCCGAAAGTTTTTTCCGTCAGAAAGTTGTGATGAATAGACCAACTCAAAACGATTCGTTCTCCACGAACTACTGTGTGATTCAGTAAACATACTATTCTAGCAACATACTATTTATCTCGAGAAACTTCTAACAAGCATGATTACATCTTTTTTATTATGTAATGTTATGTTACATATGTGTTCGAAAAGAGTAAATTTTTATCATAACAAAAAAGTCAGAAATGATTGCATCATTGAGAGTAGAGAGAACGAGAGCTTACCTCAAGTTCACAGATGATCAGTAACTAACCACGAACAGTCTGAATTTCCATAACTTAATTGTCTTATATATGTTCTTTTGATTCCGGTTAGTTCCCAGTCTTTTCATTACCTGCCAGTCGTAGACCGCGAGTAGGCGAAAAAAGACTAGTAACTAACTTCGAATACCAAACAAGTCCACAAATCAAAAGTAATCACGAAAGAGGAAATATTCCATCTTATCAAATTAGAATTTTATCGAACGCCGATAAATTTCTCGCCTCATGGCAACTAAGGGACTGTTCATATGAATAAAAATTACCTCGGTAAGCTTTTCTACGCTCTACTTGACGAGATCTTACCCCTCTTGAGAAATGCTATAAAACATTACATTGCGTTCATATGAGAAAAAATAGGCGAGATCTCGGTAGACGGGAGAATATTTGTTCTTATATGATGAACACAATGTAATTTTTTATGGCATTTCTTAAGAGATCTTTTCATTTCAGTTCATTGTACTGTTACGCCATGCATTTGCAGGTCATTTTCTCGCTTACCGAGGCCCGAATTGAAGAATATTGTCACGTGATCAGAGTTGATAATCCCAGAATTCTTTGCTACGCTTTGCGACGTTTTTTTATGTGGGAGGTATGCTCATAACAGCAGTAGACATGCATAATGAGTTTATCCATTTGTTCACTAAGCGGTTTCAAGAGTTAAAAATAGAAGCAGGGTGTTTATGAAGGAAATTAAAATAATCGGTAATTTCACTAATCAGCTTGAGGTGTAGATGACAACTGAACAAAACAAAATGCTATTTCAAAAACCAGCCTCGATAAAGTATACTAAAAAGCTTACTATGAAAATTAATGGAAAAAAATGGACGTTTTAAATTCTGTTTCTGTCTTTATAGTTTTAAAAAGATTAAAACATTTGAGGATTAACATGAAAAAGAAATAAAGATAAAAACATGCAAATATGCATGCTATGTTAATCGTATCAACAGAATCAAATTATGATTTTTTTCTTTACTAAAAGTTGTTGTAAAACAAGACGGTCGAGCGTGTAGAAAGTATTTGCCCGTTAAAAAAATCATCTCCTATTTTTAATTTTTAATTTAGCAACGCAGGGTGCAATGACAATGTTTTCAGCATGTTTTCTTTATTTTCAAACTTTTCATCTCAAAAAATACTACTGATGTTGAAATAAGCTATATACCTGTGTTTCAATTCATACAGTTGACAGAAAATTTAGAATCTCCAAATATACTGTCAATTTGCGAAACAACTATCGTTCCCCGTCAATTGTGATAGGATTTATATATTAGCAGTTTTAGCCAGGGAATTGTCTCCAGAGTTCGTGGGTGGGATCGTGTCGAAGTTTTTTTTTTTGTCGAACTTTTGGTACAAGTGCTAGTTACAACTTATCATGCCTAAATTTACAACGACAAATCTTGATCGATGTTTGTCTTATCAGTTCTTTCTTTTTTTGTTTACCTTTTTCTTAATGTTATAATTTTTTGTTATTGTTGTTTGTTATGATTAACAATGAAGAGCTATTGTAATATATATGGAAAAGCCGAAATATATATCATTATCCATATACCGTAATGCATCGAATAAACGCCCCTTTCTTTTAAAAGCCCCCTCGAATAAACGCCCCTAAAAACTGAAATTATTTAATAAACGCCCCCTCGAATGAACGCCCCTCGTAAAAGGAGGCGTTTATTTGAAACATTAATAATGAAAAGAGGCGTTTATTTGAGACAAGTTATGACGTATATTTCTTCATTTTTTAAATACAGGAAATTTTCTGTACAATCCTTTCTTTTTAAATTTTAGAGTTAATGTTGAAAAAGTTTTTTCCGCTTGAGGAGTTCCTTTTCAAGCACTTCTGCACAGGACTTTTGTTGAGTTTCGAAACTGAGTTTCGCAGGAACGACTAAACCAACTTCTCTGTGTCTTTTACCAGTGACAACCAATTTAATAAACACCTCCCTCTTTTTAACGCCCCTCGAATAAACGCCCCCTCAAATTTTTCAAAAATTTAATAAACGCCCCGGACGTTTATTCGATGCATTACGGTAATAACATTTCTACCTTATGTATAAAAATGAGAATAAACTTTAGAATTTACGTTTCTATCCATTTTTAGATCAACGAGATATAATTTCTGTTTTCAATCAATCGATAAATTCAATTCAAATGTGAGACCCAGCACCTAGGAACTTCTGCACTAAGCACATAGGACCTTGTTACCACGACGGCTGTGGGTTTCATTTTTGTGTTTTATGTAATGCTAAATTGAAAAAGGTCCTACTATATGGTCCTACCTCCTGGAGGTCCCACGTTTAGGAATGTGCTATAGGAATGTGTTAATCTAACAAGAAGCGATCATTAAAGTTTTTGGTTGACAGTCTCCCTTTTTCGTTTGAAAGAACGAAGCATTACATTAACATTACCTTGTTTAACCCAGACAGGAATAACAAGGTATTGACCGGAAACTAGTGATCGCATCTTGTTAACCTATAGATAGGGTAGTACGTTAAGAGTACTAAGCCCTGGAAATGAAATGCATTTTCATTGAAAAATGAGTTTGTCTCATAATATTTTGTGCATGCTTGTATGTATGTACCCACTTGTCCGATATGCCGATAAATGCTCATGGAAATCAACGAAGGTGGAGATGTCATCGAGTTTGTTGTACTTTCACACTCTACCTGCATCTTTTCGTAACCCACTTCAAAAACCAAACCAGAAACACTTGAATCTGTTGTTAAAAACTTTCCAGTGCTTCAAAAAAGTAGATATTCTTAAAATGGGGGAAATAAACGAGATCATGGAATTACTGAAAGAGATGATCTAAAAATAAGTCGATCGTAAGAATGATAGAATAACAAGCTTAAGGAATTAACATGCGATATTATTGAATAAATAAAATATTTTACGAAATAAAATTAAAAAACATTTTAAAATAGTCGAAAACATCATCGTATCTGTCCATGTGTGGTCTACGATGACGAAAGTTTCATCTTGTAGGGAGGCGTCACATTTTTCCACTTGTGATATAATTTTCCATGAGAATTAAATCTTTTTGATGCGTAACCTACACAAAAACAAACAGAAAAAGAAACAACAACAACAACAACAACAACAACAACAACAACAAACAACAACAAACCTGGGTGCACTGATATCATTAACCTAAAATATTCTCCCTGACTTATTTCTGATTTTGTTTTGAAGTTTTGGAAAGTTGAAAACAGATAAATTTGGCATTACATGTACCTTCCAAAGATATTCCGGTCCATCCACAAGCTTTGCAGATACTCCACAGTATTTTTTCACAAGATTCAAACATTCAGTTCCATTTTCGAAATCCTCCTGCGAACACTATAAAAGAAGGCACTCTGGCGAGTATACTAACAAAAGAGGGCGATCGTGCTAGTATACTAACAAAACAGGGCGATCGTGCGAGTATTCCAAAAAAAAGAGGGCGATCGTGCGAGTATTCCAAAAAAAAGAGGGCGATCGTGCGAGTATACTAACAAAAGAGGGCGATCGTGGGAGTATACTAACAAAAGAGGGCGATTCTGCGAGTATTCCAAAAAAAAGAGGGCGATCGTGGGAGGATACTAACAAAAGAGGGCGATCGTGCGAGTATTCCAAAAAAAAGGGGGCGATCGTGGGAGGATACTAACAAAAGAGGGCGATCGTGCGAGTATTCCAAAAAAAAGGGGGCGTTCGTGGGAGGATACTAACAAAAGAGGGCGATCGTGCGAGTATTCCAAAAAAAAGGGGGCGATCGTGCGAGGATACTAACAAAAGAGGGCGATCGTGCGAGTATACTAACAAAAGAAGGCGATCCTGCGAGTATTCCAAAAAAAAAGGGGGGCGATCGTGCGAGTATACTAACAAAAGAGGGCGATCGTGGGAGTATACTAACAAAAGAGGGCGATTCTGCTAGTATTCCAAAAAAAAGAGGGCGATCCTGCGAGTATTCCAAAAAAAAGAGGGTGATCGTGCGAGTATACTAACAAAAGAAGGCGATCCTGCGAGTATTCCAAAAAAAAGAGGGTGATCGTGCGAGTATACTAACAAAAGAAGGCGATCCTGCGAGTATTCCAAAAAAAAAGAGGGCGATCGTGGGAGTATACTAACAAAAGAAGGCGATCCTGCGAGTATTCCAAAAAAAAAGAGGGCGATCGTGGGAGTATACTAACAAAACAGGGCGATCGTGCGAGTATTCCAAAAAAAAGAGGGCGATCGTTCGAGTATACTAACAAAAGAGGGCGATCGTGGGAGGATACTAACAAAAGAGGGCGATCGTGCGAGTATTCCAAAAAAAAGGGGGCGATCGTGCGAGGATACTAACAAAAGAGGGCGATCGTGCGAGTATTCCAAAAAAAAAGGGGGCGATCGTGCGAGGATACTAACAAAAGAGGGCGATCCTGCGAGTATTCCAAAAAAAAGGGGGCGATCGTGCGAGGATACTAACAAAAGAGGGCGATCGTGGGAGTATACTAACAAAAGAGGGCGATCCTGCGAGTATTCCAAAAAAAAGGGGGCGATCGTGCGAGTATTCCAAAAAAAAGAGGGCGATCCTGCGAGTATTCCAAAAAAAAAGGGGGCGATCGTGCGAGGATACTAACAAAAGAGGGCGATCGTGCGAGGATACTAACAAAACAGGGCGATCCTGCGAGTATACTAACAAAACAGGGCGATCCTGCGAGTATACTACAGTAACATTTTTTTATGAGATTGGATGTCTTCTAGTATGATATTGGAAGAGAACCGCGCTTTACATAGATAAATTCATGCGTCTTTTTCAGGCATGATGAAGTTCAAGATAGTACTTAGGATTGAAAGATAGGATTGAAAGGCGAAGATAATAAACAAATATTCTGAAAATGCTAATTACGGTAGCAACGAAAGCGAATAACGTATTATAACACCCTATTACTACTATTCCTCCTGCGGCCGAAATGGCAGTTTAGCCTACGCTTTAGACTCTTAGAAATTTCCTTCACGAAACTATAAATTTTAATGAACAAGTTTAAACCGAGAAGTTTTAGACATGTGAGACAACCATGGTATGCGGATCTATTTCCAACAAAGTGGTTGTCTAGCTCGCAAGAGTTGTAAATATAAAATTGAATCCCAAACCGTAATTATTAATGGTTTATTAATCTAGGTAAGAATAAAAAATAAAAATGGAAATGAATTCCCCTTTAAACACATGCTTTAATTACCATTTCATAGGCCTTTTTAATGACGCTGTATTGAAATGCTTGAGGTGTATGACTTTCTCGATAATCACTTCTAAAAATGATGAAGCACTAAAAGTCAATATTCAAAGAAGAGCTCGTTCCCAGAGTTTGGAGAATCGAGTCATTATGGAGCAATTTCACAATGTTTCTATGTAACATGACTTACCTAACCAGTGAATTGATTAAAAAACCATGTTCACTAGATTTGATTACTGTAGAGACTAAAGCACGCACAGCACCTGATGCCTACAAAAAACATTATGCGGGAACTTATTTCCTTTCAGTCGAATGCTTGTCACAAGTTATAAATCAACACTCCTCCAACCTCCATAAAAACTTTTACTTAAGTTCTTTAAAGATCGAGTAAAAAGGCTGTAATACTTGGTATTGCTGGGCAGCTAGAAATATTTCCATTAAGAAATCTTCTTTCAGAAACGGTCGAACAGCATCGTGAACTATCACCTAAGAAAAAAACATCTCATTTGGTCTTCATAAGATAATAATGAGAATGGAATGCCAGAGATTATTCAGAATGGAGGAAATTCTCGTGGATACCACCATAAAACAGAGAAAGGTGAATGGCTGAAAAAACTTTGAAATGATAGTCACGCAAATATATGGGAAATGACTTGAAATAGTTGATATGAATAAAAAGACACTGGGCAGTAAAGAGTCATAAAATTCTTTTGATACATGTTGCTTATATCTAAGGGGCTGTTCATATGGAGGTATACCATTGTTTAGTTTTAAACAATAAAAGGCCTCGTGCGTAAAAGGTCTCAGCCCACCTTGACGGTATGATTGTATAATGTATAAGGAAAAGAAAATGAGAAAATATACGATATCTGAATCTTCGCAAGTTGACAAGGCTTGAATTCCAGAATGTATACTTCGATGTCTATAATATATATAATATATATATAATATATATAACAATTATGTAGGTCATAAAAATAAACAAGGAAATTTAGTTATGGCTAATAAAGGCGAAATAAGGGCGAAAGAAGTTGCGAGAGAAGTAGAATGTACAATTGTTGTAAGGGGACTTGAAAAAATTGATGGACAAACTCAATCAGGAACTACGAACTACATCGTTATTTTTTTGGATCAGGTGTACAGTTAATGGGCAGTGTTTATATTGGTCCATTCCTGAAGAAAAATACACCTATTACCTTCACTTTCACGAACAATGCAATATGTACATAACACCATACCTTGTCTCCTGTCCCTGGACAAATGCAACTTTATGGAATTTATATTTCTTTTTCAACTACAAGGGTAAAAAACGTACAACAGAAACATCATTGAAAATCTTATGATTTGAACATAATGTGATCTTATCTTTTGCTGCAGCAAGTCCATTCTCGGTATGCAATAATATGGCTGATGGTAAAAAAGCAAACAAACACAACAATCAATTGGTTGGTAATATTGAAAAATGCTTACCGTTATAGCTTTTTGTCTCCAATGTTCAGGTATAGGTACAATAATTTTTTTGACCCATGCTATGCTGTGCTAGTGAAATTAAAAGAATAGATATGACAAAAAATAACAAGAAATATTGAAGAATAACAAGAAATAGATTTAAAAATATCTCTTACTGATTGTTTAGTTTTACTAGTTTTAAAAAGAAGTTGAAAAACAACAACCACTGACCACATAAAAGCTTCAATTGTGTAGCAAATAATAGGTTTCCCAAAAACTTCCAGAAACTGTTTCGGTGTTGCTGAGCCCAATCTTTTACCACACCCACCTGCGGGTAGCACCACAACTGCTTCAAACATTTTAATAAAATATCTACCATTTACGAAAAAAGAACTTGAAGAAAAACAGGAGTTATTCTGGGTACAAATTAGCGGCTGGCAAAATGGGAAGTGTTGCTGAGTTTCTGTGAAGCTTTATTTTAAGGGGCTACGACGGCTACTCTTAAGATCACGTGATTCAACCAAGAAATATGCGTGATCAGCAAAAAACATGATATATCTTTATGCAATAAACACTTCAGCACAGCGACAGTAACATAACTGGCTAGAAATTCCACGGACATTTATTTGCACGGATTATTTACCTTGGATTTTCATACCCTGGAATCTGTATCTCAAAACAAAAAAACAAAAAAAGAGAAATCGAAATAGATTTAAAATAACAAACTAATCTAGTTAAAATAATCTAGTATTTCCTGATGAACAGTTTTGACGATGATCGAAATGACAAAAATGACAATAATCTCTTATGTCAAAAATACAATATATGCCATCAGGATAAGACACTTACATAATCACATAATATAAGCAAACTGACTTCTTACCGAATGTAAAAACAAAAATCCTGTTCTTAAGTCATTCTAAATTGAGAAAAATTCTAATAATAAGTAAAGATTTACGTTGAACTAATTTTCGAGAAAACCTTCTCTCGTCATTGGGCAAGTTGTGAATGAGAAGAAGTTAAATGGATTGAAATCCATAATTGACACCTTTTTTATTTGTGAAATCACAACTTGCCCGATGATGAGAGAAGGTTCTCACCAAATGTAGTTCAACTTAAATCATCAGGTCCATGACATGATGAACTCTTCACTTATTACGAACAATACTGGTCCGACAGACAAAGACCTTTAAATTGTGAAAGATAATGAGATTCAGTCTTGTCAGCTGTTCATTTAACACAATCATTTTCATTTTCATTTGGTTATAAGGGTGAAAACACTCCCTCCATCTTTTAGAAACGCATATTATTCTTCACAGTTTCTTTTATTTTTCTGATTTGGTATCATCCACTTTTAAACCTTCCTCGGATGGCATGCTCACATTTTCAGCTTCCTTCGAATCTTTTGACTGTGCGTTAACAATAGGTTTCAAAAATACTCTTGATGCTTTTAGAACTTTTGTTGTATGACAGTAATATTGCAAAGACTTAGTTGTGTTCTGTTCGGTTTCTTTGAATATAACCATACTCCCACAAGCATCTTCATACTTGCCAGCAAAAGCATGTCCACCAAGCTTGAGGACTGTTGTATCACTATCCACGCCCTAAATAAGAACTATAAACAACAGAAACAAACAAATTAAAACAAATACAAACAAACAAACACTCAATAACTGGTGCTAGGTGATTTAAAGATAAACACTTCCTGCCATTCTGAAAGCCTACTCACCAATATGGCAGTATTTTCTTTCTTACACAATGAAAGTTTATCAGGATCAACCATTCCAACCAACTCTACAAAAACATACTGTTCCTCCCATTCATCGCTGTCTTCATCCATCAAATATGTTCTAGTTTCACAAACTTACATTTGGCACCCCTTAAAAGAAAAAACCTTGAGATTTGTAATAAAATCAATCAGCAAGAAGGAATGAACAAACTACTGAAACCATCGTACAAGGGACTGAGAAAAACAAACTGTCTTCCTTAAAGTAAACATGGAAAGACACAGATTTCTTTTGGCTTATTCTGAGTGTATAGGGGTGTATAAGTGAACTACTTGGTAAGGCGGTGGACTGGTAGTGCAAGGGTGCTAGTTGATAGTGGTTCAAATCCTGGTACTAGAAATAAATAAATAATAGATGTGAACATATACAATGATTATAAGTAATTAAAAGTTACACAATCACATGAAATACTTCACAGGCCAAAACATTTTTCCAATTTTTTTAACACCATTAAAATTTAGCAAAATAGGCCAAAACTACAGAAAGTGTGGAGAAATTTGGGCGTGAACAAAAAAACAAATATTTTGTGCCTCTTTAGTAATTTATTGCTAATTTCGCTAAATTAAAATGATACAAAAAATTTGTTAATCTAAAGGCTAAAATATACGATCCGTTTAATTGGACCAACTAGTTGCTTCTCATAAAAACTTGTATTTGTGTAAAGAGCAGCTTTTCAACTTTCTCCAACTAAATGGATGGAAATTCTATTCAAATTTATAGAAAAAGCGTTTTTCCTTTTGTTTTCACCTTGCGCATGTTTGGAAACTTGTAGAAAAAGTATGTATGTATGAAGAAAAACAATTATAAAAAGCAAAAACTTAACGTGTAAACAGCTGCACCGAATCCAATTAAAATTTGTTTTTTTTAGAACCAACCAATTGATCCAATTAAACCGATCGTGTATTTCAACGTTAAGGTAAAGCAAATCAAATTACTTATAACGCTTTTCAGTGGTTCAAGGTCTGTGTTTATGGAAACCGTTACCATTATAGCATATAGCATAAGCTCTAAGAAGGTGAATACATTCATGGAGAAAGTTAGGAACAAACTGAAAATACATGATTTTAGATTCTTAATTAAAATTATGTACAAAGGAACAGGCATTTAAAATAAATACACTTACAAAGTTGGTGCACCTAATATTCTTAAATTAACATTAGAAAAATTCATAACTCATTATTGCCTAAAATGTCATACACTTGATACAGATCAAGAAAATTGAATAAGACTAGCAATCTCCTCATTATGATTGAAAAAACCTTTTGTTACTGAGGATATGACACAGAATTGAATTCCCACTAACAAATCAAATAAAAATTGGACTAAAATAAAACACATTAAAATTATTCTAATTAGAATTAACTTAAAGATAAACAATGCTAATAGCCGACATGAATGATTGCGATGGAAGCTAAGAAAAAAGTATACATAAATTACGATGTTCTATCAATCTCGAAGATGAAAATTTCAATAACATTTCCTAATAAACTCATAAAACCTGGATTTATAACAAAAGATGGCAGATATAACTGAGGGAAAATTTGAAGCGATTTCACATCTTCAGAATAAGGCATACTTACCATATACAGTTTATCGTAGGAAACATTAAGAATATTTTAGTTTCTTTCTCTGTGGCTATAAATATAATTGATACAATTATTTTAATGAAAATGATGACAAAAGATGATTTTTAAGCTTTTAAGCTAATGTCAGTAGTAGTCATAAAATGAAATGACAAGGCAGTGGCATATCCACCGAGATATAGAGGAAGTAGTCCTAAACTTCTAAAAGTAAACAAACTGCATTTTGGTTCTTCTTTGGAAAAACTCACTTGTTTTATTCGAAGTCGAGTAACGTAATTGTCGTCTTCAGAGTCACAAAGACTGCATGCTTCAATGGGTTCGTCACTTTCAGATTCACTGCAATACTTTTCGGTATGATAGTTAACTCTCTTTAACTGTAACTACAAGTAAATAACTGATACAATAAACCTTTTCATGATGTCAAAAAGCAATAGAAACTCCATCGCTAGTATTATCTCTTACGTGGTGATACTTTGTAAGGGAGTTTTAGGAAAAAGAGTTTTATAGGATAACTTCCTTTGTTGCATTTTGTTTTCAATAATACATAGATGAAAGGCATAGTAGAAGATAATGGATAGATTTTCAGCAAATTTTATATGATGAAAGTTCAGAGAATTAACAAAACATTTTTTTTCTTAACAAACTCCATTATATTTATCACCATTCTCAAATGCCTAAAATAACGATGGAGAGCAGAAAAAAATATTAGAGTGGAAAGGTCTATATAATATGGTGGCATGATTATTAAAAGAATTGTTACGTCACTTGCATTTTCTGATTTGATGTCCTGTCCATTATGTTCTTCACTAATACAATCTGCTTCCTTTAAAGATAAAAAAGTTGTTTTAAATATTCCTTCCATTTATCAGCATACAATGGTTTTCGATATGATGGATAACTCCTTGTAAATGATAAAGGAAATAACTGATACAATATGACCATATTAGGTTGTCATCTAGCACATTATAGTGTCCATTTGACAAACTCTTCCCAATTGAAGCAAGCAAAGAATTTTCCCAATTTACTTCGCTAAGAAAGTATGAAGTCACTCCTACAGGACCCAAAAGGTTATAGATTTAAAGCCATAATAACATGTTTGTTCACGTTAAAATTTCTTAGTTTCTGAATTCTTTAAAACTTTGCCTGAACTGTTAATTCGTATCAAATGGACACTATAATTCAGGAATTGGAAAACATAGTTATGTTACTTACATTTTCTGATTCACTGTCCCCTCCATCACTTAAATAATTCTTTTTAAATACTCGTTTGATATTATTGGTCCTTGTTTCCTTCAAACATAAAAATATTTGTTCCATTATGTCTGCATTAACGTAACTTTATATAGGAATTAGGAATTAGTAATACTGAAGAGAAAAAAAGCAACATAAAACTCTTCTTCAATTATTTTAAAAGCATTCACTCATAGATAGACCAATAGATTACGACAATAGACCATAAAGTAAAGTAATAGACCATAAACAAGTAACAGCTAAATAAAGGAAAAAAATACAACTACAATCAACGATGAACGTTACAATGGAATGATTGAAGGCTTTATTATCTACATGCAACAACGGACATCGACGTGAAATGGGCCGTGCACTTGTGTTCGGCAGAAACATTTAGTAACGCTTATCAATATAGCGTCTTGTATTTGTTGTTGTTAGCAGAAAAGGTACCTATTTAAATATGGACTTCTGTGTATAGGTTCCCCTTACTCATGAAATGCTACACTCACAATGAGCAGGATCAATCAAGAGAAACATTACCACATTAACCTTTGCTGTGAATCAATACCAACCGCATGAAACAAGCAAAACACATGGGGAACAAGTAAGCAATACCTATTATCATTCAGCCACGTTATGGCACAAGTACAAATTCTTGCCAATACACAATTCAATCCCAGAGGAGACCCACAACATTCCTTTGAATATTTTGTGGCTGCCTCAGGCTTTTAGGGAAACGATTCATCGTTACTGCCATTCTATCTTCAGGGAAACGTCACGGTAATGAAATGATCAAATTCGCCAAATTGGCTTTCCAGATGACACATGCACTACTTTTTCCCCTTGTGGGTCCAGCCACCCAACAGATATTTCAGATATTACAAGATACAGGAACAAAGCCAAGTATCATCAGATGAAACAGCAGAGCAAGAAAACAGCATGTAGTACCGACAAAGGGGCTTAATGTGTGGGGGATGTGGAGACCTTACATGAATGCCACTGTTTCCAGGGAAAAACCTGCATCAAATGCCACAATCAGGAGTATCCTTAGAAAATTCGTTTTTCGCAATTAACACACTCTCATCGACCCAAACCATCTTTAGGCAGCACCAACCAAATCACAACAAAGGGAAACACAACCTTACATTGAGAGGAATAATGCAACATTTAATTTTTTCAGATTGGGCCTTTTGATGCCTCATTTAAAGTCTCCATAAATAATTCCCCAGTAACCTTATTAATAGACTATGGATCTACCACCAATCTTATTGAAGAGCCAACATTAAACAAAATCAAGCCAACTTCTAATCTTTAATCATCTTCAAAAAGTCCACTGTCAAAGAAGAACTAAACACTGTACAATAGAGTTACAAATCAATTACGCCAACATTCCAGCAAGTCCGCAGAATGACTCAACCTTCTTCGCATCTGTCCACCATTACCAATAGGGCTCAATGTGCATGCCATGACCCTTGCTATAGATCAGTCTGTCAAAGGAATCCTCATCCAGGGTATAAGATGCCTAAAAAGTTTGAGCTGAAACTTCACATTGATGGAGCAGTCATACCAGCCCAACAACCTATCCGTCACATACAATTCCGCACGTGATTCCATCTCCAGAGAAATAAAAAGAACTCTATATCATTGAACTGCAATTGGACCACGTGATTAAATCCTATTGTAGTGGTCACCAAAAAGAACAGCACTATCCACCATGAGCTTCATGAAATTTCTACCATAGACGACATCCTGGCTGAGTTTCAGCAAGTCACATTATACAGCAAGATTGATTTCCATGATGGGCTTCCATCAGATCACCTTCCAACCCGCACAGTCGCCTATAACAGCTTTTGTCTAGCACGATAATCAACAAAACGCCTTCAACTGAATATCATCATTCAACAACTATGTGATTATCACCGTTGACATGATTTAAACTCCTTTAAAAAGACCAGTCTGGCAGGTCAGTTGTAGGCATAAAATAAAATTATAAAGCAGTAGCATATCCACCAAGATATGGAGGAAGTAGTCATCTAAAAGTAAACAAACTGCATTTTGGGAAAATATCACACTAACTTGTTTTGTTCGATGTCGATATGATGCTTTATGTTGTCTCACATAATTGTCCTCTTCAAAGTCACAAAGACTGCATGCTTCAATGGGTTCGTCAGATTCAGATTCACTGCAATAGTTTCTGGAATGATGGTTAACCCTTTTTAACTGTAACTACAAGAAAATAACTGATACAATATGGCAATATGTTTATTAAAGGAGCTACGGCACGGTGATCACGTGATTTCTGTGTTTGTTTACTTTCTCCCCAGCGGCCGGAGTATTATCGCATTTAAAACATTGTGCATTTTCCTATTGCTGTACTCATCAAATCTGCAGACCAGCTGGAGGAACCACATTGAATAAACTCACATTTAAAAAGTACAAGTAAGTATTTTACTAAAGTTATCAAGATAAAGCAAAAAATAATAATAATAGTATATATTAGCTAATTGAGATAATGATTATCCAAGTTATAGCTGACCAATTGTTGAGTCAGCTAATCTTTGATTTGGACCAAAAAGTTTACCTTTGCTCAATGATCATGAAGAAGTAGAAGAAGCTCACGCTGTAGATGAGTTTCAAAGTTTTCGTCGCTTCAAGGCCTCATTTGATCTTGTTTTTAACAAGCAAGATGAAATGAAAGTATAGAAGTATATGTTTTAGAGCACAAGAAAACAAAAGATCAGGATTTTTTAAAACATTAGAGAATTTTTCTACAACCTGATTGATTAAAAATTTGTATTATTATTTATATATAGCGAATTTTGTTATAAAAAACAAAGTTTCTGTTGTTTATATAACTCTTTTTATTCTCTGATCTCTCTGGTCATTTCTCCTTGCCTCAAAGTCTTATGATCACGTGATTCATGTTGTAGCCCCTTTAAAAGGATGGAACAACATTGTTACGTCACTTACATTTTCTGATTTGCTGAAATAACTGGTTTCAAAATCTTGTTTGACATTATTGCTCCTTCTGTTACATTTCGTATCATTCTCCTTATATATATAAAAAGGTTGTTGTAAATATTCCTTCCATTACATCAGTATAAACATAACTATAGGAACTGGGAATAAGTAATAAAAAAGAAAAAGCACTCGTCACGTCACTCTTCTTCAATTCTTTTAAAAAGCATTCGCTCATTACTAGGGTAAAAGACCACAAAAAAGTAACAGATAAAGGAAAACATAGAACCTACAAAGTCAATGAAGAACATAACAATGAAATGATTGGAGACCATACCGAAAAGAAAAACAAGATTATGGAAGAGAAGCCCGAAAAGATAAAATTATAAGAGCTGGACGCAAATTTAGTCGATCACTGGAAAGTTCATGAAGGTGGAACTGGAGAACTCCAATGATCGATGTCCAGGGTTATACTTAGAAATAAGACAAAGAAGCCAAAACAATTGTTCAAAGCACCTGCAGAGATGTGGCAACAATACTCATTGCAGGGACAAATTGTAGACTTATAAAAAGAATTATCTCAGGAGTGAGGTCACTGCTCAAGCTAAAAAGTAGTGACAGATTGAGGAATACATTTTACTTTCAAGTGTCCTACAAAAAATCAATGTAATCATGTCAACAAAAAAACAACTGAATAAGCTTCCAGAAATTGATAACAAGCACAATTAGCAATTACTCTTGAGTGCCTAATTCCGAATTCCGAACATGTACAAGGAATTTATAGGTAATACTGTTTATAGACTTACACTTGAATACAGGTCTTCAGAGGAATCTACAAAAGAAAATTTTTAAAAGAGAACTGATCAAAACACTGCTGTTTTATGAAATTAGATACATGACTGAATGGATTCTTCAATTTAACATTTAAGAGTCTCGTTACTGATGAAACCTATTGTTTAATTTCTCTTTATCCTTTAATCAGACTTTCTTTTACGAGTTGTTGTTCTATTATTGTGGGCAATCGAGGCGAGTGTTAATATTGGCGAAAGAGAACTAGATTATTTTACTTTATGGACATCAAAATATATAATAGAAAAAAAGAAATGACAAATCTTATTCTTTGCACCCAAGAAAAAAATTAAAGTATTAAATAAATGTTGTATTTTTTTGATATTTGCAGATATTTTTGTGCCATGATAAAAAACTTTACTCCTTCACTTTTAAGCTCTTTTTTGGTAAAATAATGTAACTAAAATTAAATTAACAAACACTTTAGTTATTTCTTCCTTTGTTCACATTTTCTTTTGTAAATTTGTGTGTTTTGACAACATCTTTTTGATCAATAGAGCTTTTTATTTTCAATGAGAGTACATGCCAAATTTTTCATGTGCCCCATATTGTTACGATTTTCAATAAAAAAGAAATGTCATGAGCATGTGATCAAAATATTATGATTTCATCATAACGAGACTCTTAAAGGTTGTAAGCATTATGAAAACTGTTCTTGCCTCAATTTATTGATAGAATTTTTGTTTACGCAAATTAATTTATCATGGCCTCATTGGTTCAATGTTTCAACTGAATGTTTTGATCACATTACTGAAGAATCTATTTTGAAATTGTGAATCAGTAATGACTTTTGCACACAACCTTGTGCTCTTGGTCTAGTTTGACTGATCTTGGGGTTGAGCGAGGTGTGAATAAGCTTGTCTTAATTCCTGCATAGCAACAAAACTTTCACCACTGCCACCATCACCAATTAAAGACCATTTCATTGAAGGATTCATTTATCAAAATCAAATTATTTTAACCTTATCATGTATCTAACTTCGTCCTGTTAATCCAACCACATTTTTGGAATTGGAAAAGCAGCAAATAAATCATAAGATTAATTTGCATATATTACAATTGGCATAATTTACCATAAGAAGTATCATCAGCTTCATCTATTGCACCAAATATATCAAATCCCAAATACTCATTTTTTTTAATGTCATCCAACTCAGATATTGGAATACTATCTTCAGCATAATCTTTTCCGAACTAAGAAAAACAAATTATATTCAAAAGGTTGTGAAATTGTAAAGAAACATCATGAGTCAATCAAATCTGACTGAATATTTCTTTTACCATCTTAGAAACGTTTAAATTTTTTTTTTTTTTTGTTATGGTTGATTTCAAGCCCTGGTTTATTTCTATATTTCCTTTATTTTTATATATTGATGTTAGGTGCAATTTCACATGTGATTAGAGGTGTTATTAATCTATTATGTAAGTGTAGTTAAAATTGTTTTCCACTATTAAATTTTTAAAACAATTGTAGTCTCAAGGGGAACTAAATGAATTGAAAATTTTGAAACCTATTATGAGCATTTAAAATGTGAGTTCCAGAGGAAATGGGATACATATTTTTTAGCTTTCAATTGAATGCTCTGAGTGTTCAATAATTGAATGTTTTTTTAAATGGAGATGCAATGCAAATAAACAATCGTAATGTTTTTTCTCACAATTTAAGCCAGAAAATTAATATGTGTATGCGACGCTCCATGTTATTCATTGCAGTATAGGTTTTTGAAAAGTTGTGTGGAAAAGTTAGCCCTGCACTTCAAACTGTTGTTTTCAACTGAATGTGAACCAGGCATGCAGTTCCTTTTAATTACACAGATGGATGTTTAAATTTGAAAAAGTAAACAAAGCTAAAAGAAAACAACAAAAATTTGTCTCCTGATGTTTCTCAGCAGATCGTCATTTTTGTTGTTTATGATTATCACCATTTTTTCCCCCTATTAGCTATCTTTTATACCAAATAACGTACGTTTTTACAGGTGAAATATAGAATGATGCACATGTAGCATTGATGGTACACGTAATGAACAAATTCAAAAGCACTTTCCAAAAAAACACTTTATTATTTATTATGCATGTTTCATAGTCACAAATGAATAAATACAGCAAGGAAAAAGTCATTCATTTCATTTTTGTTATTTCATTCTTGATAACTTTAATGGCTTCATTAAAAAAATATATGCTTGCTAATTCTACATTGCTGTTCAAACATTTTTTATTATACTTGATTTAATTATTTTCAACATTTATTTTATAACCTACTAAACATTCAACAATTAAGTATATTTGATTATTGAACCCACAGAGCATTCAGACATTTTATTGTTGAGAGTTCTTTGAACGTTCTGAACACTCTTGATTTGAGCTGAGCTATCATTGAATGGTATACAGGTCATTGTGTGTTCATTTAAAAGAGTATTGGGTAGAAGAGTGATCAAGCTAACACCCTGCTCATCTTTAAATATATAATTTAAATATCAAACATATAACACACCTTCTGATCAATTTTTTCCAAGTCGAAATCTTTAAATTTTTGAGCAAATGACATTCCAGAAATACTGAGGATTAATTTTTTTTCTAAAAAAGATTTGAACTTGAGACAGAGACATCAAACTTAGGATTTCAAAGCAATTCTTCTGGCTTGGATGACATAACGTGACTACCGTAAATAATCGAATAAGCCCCCCTGCCGAATAAGCACCCACTCTCAAACCCTATTCTGACAAATAAGCCTACATTCTCGAATAAGCCAAAATTGGGGCTTATTCAAATTTCCTGAAATTTTTATGTCAGTTGATAGGGACTGAAAAAATACTACTTAACCATGGTTTAAATGGCATTAATTATTTTACATTATAAAATACAGTCACATTAGTTACAGTCGTAGTAATAACATCCAATTGGATGATTTATTTCTTCTCCTGCAATTTGTTGAATAAAATATTTGCAAATGTCTTATAAGAGCAAAGTACTTTGCCAGGACAATAAGTGAAACACAGACGACAAGGAAGGGCATATTCGTCCATTGACGGTAGTAGTATTTATTCACCATGATATAAACACTGAAAAAATACAATTTATATAATCATCATCATCAATTAATGGCCATCAGGTATGACCCAAGCATCATAAAAAAACTAGGACTACACTCAAAGTAAAATAATGCAAGCGTTGAGGATTGCTGGCAGAATATGCAAGATACTTCAGTAGAGTAAGAAGTATATGAATGTACTTTTTGTTTATGAGACAAATATTTAGGCGTATTTCTTTGTAAGAGCGTAAAACGTTAATATCTCTCCTAGTTTACACCCTATTTCAATTTTTTGACAGTTACCTATCCTTACCCCTTGCCTTACCCAATTTGCGAAGTGTGTACCTTTTTGCGATTTTAAAAAATGGAAACTTAATATGGAGGCTTCAAAGCCTAATAAGGAGTTGTCCCTGACTGTCATATCTTACATCATTTTGTTGAACGTGAATTAAGTTTCCTTTTTCACTTATTGGATGCTGAAGTTAATGGTGACGAGAATAGATGCCCTTACATTATCACAAATATGTAGTGTTAGAGTCGTTTAAAGACTCAAAAAGGATTCAGTCCATAAAAAATAAAACTCTTGAAAATTTTGAGTTGGATTATATTTTGTTACACAACAGACACAGGGGGGTCATTTGGAAAGAAGTCTTCAAGAAGATCAATGTTTACGTGTTTTTCAAAAAAAATTTGAAGAGTTGGAGTAAAGGAAGCATATATCATTTGCAAAAAATAAGAAAAAAAGAATGGTATTACAGATATCGTTAATAACGAAATCAATAAATTGGGGCCAGTGCAGTGCGCAGAGAGGGAACCAGCAGAGGGAGCCTTCCACCTCCCCTCTCTGGAGGCACTCTACATGGAATATGGACAATAATACGGGCTGCATTAACATCACAAAGATTTCTTAAGAAATAAATAAACTAACATTCAAAAATAAATCATACGAAAGTGTCCGTGTTAAGCACTGAATTGAAAACTCATTTGTTTGGCTCACTTTGAATTGAAGAGTTTGCAGAGCTTGTTCTTCAACCGCGCATGGAACTTTACGCTTCGCACATTTTTTTTGTTTATACTGCCCATATGGTTGAACTTCAACTAGGTACATAATATATGTGACCGAAAGTTGTCTAGGCACGTGTAATCAAAAACGGCACATTGACATAACCGGCGGGTAGTTGAACCAGCGACACAATTTGTTGATCGTTCTTTTACAGTGACTGCCCGAAGCAAGATAGCACAGTACGTTTATTAAAAACTACTTCTTGGTTATATCGTCTATTACCAACTGAATCCTGTCGATTTTGAATATTTAATGCTCAAATTAATGATGAGAAGTTTATATTATATAAACCGTTGCTGACATTTTCCACTCATTATTGATTGATAAAGTATGCAATGGACATAATAAAACTGGCATTTTGTGAATTCATTAACTCATTTTAATAGGTTCAAATAAATATTCGATAACTCAAATATATATCTAAGTTGCAAAATTTCCATTGATTCACGTAATAGTACTTTATTTATTTCAAGTGTATTTGACTTTAATTCCTTATGCAATTGTTGTACTTTTTCAGATGGGCAAGTTCATGAAATCTGGGAAGGTTGTCCTTGTTCTTGGTGGCAAGTATGCTGGGAGAAAAGCCATTATAGTAAAGAATTATGATGATGGTACGCAAGACAGACCATATGGACATGCACTAGTTGCAGGCATTGACAAGTATCCATTGAAAGTCACTAAACCAATGGGGAAGAAAAAGGTCAATAAAAGATCTAAAATAAAATCCTTTGTGAAAGTTGTCAATTACAATCATTTAATGCCTACAAGGTAAAATTTCATCTTACAAATATGTTCAATGTTGTTTTGTGGTGATGCACAATGTCAAAAGTCAAAACATAGAAGACTTTGGAAATCCTGCTGCAGTCCTTTACGTTTTGTGTTGTTTTAATTATATCAGTGGGGCAGATTTCACTACAGTTAGGGCAAATTTCACTACAGTCTGGGCAAACTCTTAATTTACCAGCACAGCCTGCTACAGAGCAATACCTTAATAGGAGAATTGCAATCGCTGAACTTGGAGAATGATAGCTTAAATAAGCAAGCAAATTCTTTTAGCTTTATTTTTTTGGTTTTTGACACATAACCACGTCTGAAAACACCAGATATTCTGCAGCAGGACTCTTACTCTTTTGCAAAATAACTGTCTAGTCTATTTGTTTGTGCAATCTAAAAGTTATTTGCTTAAACAACAATTTTAGGCAATTTCAGTTTTGAAATTCTTTCAAGTAGCAGACCATCACCAAATTAGGAGAGCTGTATGTAAGATTACATCTTTTCGCCGAATGCGCGAATCCATTCTTACAAATTTTCACCATTTTATTCAGTGTTCACATTAAATGAAAAACTTTTGAAGATGCATGTGAATATTTGTCAAAAAAGGAAAGACATGGATTTTGTTAGGAACGGCTTAATTTAGCTGCATGTTTCCTAATTTAGCAATAAAAATTCTCCTAAATAAGCGAATCCTCTTCATTTGGCTGCTATTTCCAAATTAAGAGTTTACCCTGACTGATAAAATTTGTTTGGATTTAATTTTGTGGTTGGAGGGATTTTAGAAACAAGATTTAACTTTTTTCTCCTGGATGTCAGGTCATTTTTTTGAAGAGAAACAGTTATGAACCGTAACAGATTGGTCAAATCTTTTTTCTTGTGAGGAAATAGGAATTAAATTTAGTGTGTTTTTTTAAAAAAAAAAAAATTTTAAAACTTCTATCCACTTAGTTAAATTGTTCATTTTTACTCCAAAAGATCATACTACGGAAAACCCTTAATAGAGAATGGAGGTCAAAATTGTTTTTCTTTATTTTGTTACCGTTGCTTATATGAATGTTTTTTTCTTCAAATAATTATATTTTATAAGTGTTGCAGTTAACAGGTATAATAAACACCTTTTTTTTTGGAAAAAAGCTAACTTTCAAAAAGTCTTGATACTTAACTTTCATGTAATAATAATTAGCACTTATCATTAGCATGTGTGTATTTGAGGATGAACAAACTATTAACTAACAGCGGCCTTAATATCTACATCAGTTTTCATCTCGAATTTGAAGAACTCAAGGGAAGTTTGTTTTTATAACGTAATAATATTACTTTTCTACTTTCATCTTACTGCAAGAAATTCATGATAACATGACATAAGCTACATTATATACTTCTGCATCATGATGCATGTGACAAAACTAAAATTTCAGAAGGAATTATCTCAGTGCCTTTACACTTCTGAGAGTGCCGATGCTTGACAAAGATAAATTGTGTAATTTGTACTGGTTTTCTTTCCATGAAAAAAATACTTTAAAAAGTTATCAAAACTTTCTAGTCTATATAATTAATATATATATTAATGATAAAACAAAATACTACTCTAATTAAGCGAAAACATTAGCGTTGCAGAATTTTTTAATGATGATATATAATATCCTTTTCAAAATCAGATGAAAGACAGAATTTTCTTCTTTTTTTTTTTGTTTCTTTTTTTGTTTCTTTTATTTTTGTTAAATTTAATGTCGTTTAACTATATGAATATTTCACCTACACAATCAGATATCCAATGAAACAGGTTGCCAGTGCCAACAAAATATGTGAATTGAAACCATTAACACCACCCGTATTAAGATAAAACTTTTCTAAAAGATTTCAAACCCTGATGTATGTTTATTTTGTTATTTTTTTGCTATTGGAAAAACAAAAATCAGGTTCGTGATCGCAATTTTTATGCTGTCATATTTATCTGAAAATTCATGGCTGATGAATTTGTGTAATGATTTTTTTTTTACCTCTGATCCAATCAAAGTCTACTGTTTAGAAACCTCAATGGAATGGTCTGGGGAATTTCCCCTTTGTGTGATTGAAATCAATCAGCACATCAAAAAGTGCTGAAATTGTATTAGCCTTTTTTCAACTAAGAAATTATTTATACTTTTTAAAGATACCTTTTTAAATGTTCACGAAATTCAATGACATTGACAATTTAAAAATGTAAAATCATCCTCTATAAAATCAAGTTTGCTTGGACTATTAGCTCTGAAACAAACGGCTTTTCTGGAATTAGCTTTTTTTCAAAAAAGTTTCATCACCAACTAGTCACACTTTGGTAATCATAATAATAGTATGGGGAAAAACAGATAGTATAGTAAGAAATTGAATATGCTGAACATTGTTTTATAAGCTGAAAATTTTACTGTGAAACCCTTGAAAATTTAGGTTAGGTTAGTGAGGTAAGGGTCAGGTAATGCCTCATTCTTTCAAACACTTTAAAGAAATTTCAATTAGGCTAAAAGTAAGTAATATGATTGTTATTTCAGATATTCTGTTGATGTGCAACTGAACAAATCAATTGTCAATAAAGAAGTATTCAAAGATGGTAGCAAGAGGAAAAAGGCAAGGACGGAAGTTAAGACCAAATTAGAAGAAAGGTAATTAATCTTGAAAATCCTTTATTCTCAAAATCAGTACTTTAGTTATTGAATTATTTCGTAATATTCATCCTGTTTGATGGGGAAATCTTTCTATCTAAAGAGTCTCACTACAGATGAAATCAGATTATTTTGATCACATGTTTCTAACTTTTCTCTTCTGTTGAAAATCATAAATATGGTGCAAAAGTTAAATTAAGCATGTATTCTTATTGAAAACACAAAGATATAAGTGTATACAAATTTACAAAAGAGGAAATGAGTGAATGATTTATGAAATTGAGTTTGAGTTGTAAGTGAAGTAGCAAAAACACTTTGTATCAGCACAAAATATTTCTAAATATCAAAAATACAAAACAGTACCCAGAAGAAATTTTTGTGCATCTGCCAATTTACTTCAAATATAACATCTCCATATCATAAAAGTTATAAAATAAATGCCTTGATTTCCCCATATTAATACAACAATATGATTAAAGTAGTAGTCTGGATAAATGAGAAATAAACCAATAGATTTCATCAGTACCAAGACTCTTTAAAGCTACAGTTACATTATTTTTATCCAGTGCTCGTCGCATGAGAATTTGTTCAAATGTTATTGCTGTTTCTTCTTCTTAAAATATTTCTTATTTTCCTTTTACTTGTTTGATTTGCATAACACTTAAACTTTGTTCTTCTAGGTACAAAAGTGGAAAGAACAAATGGTTTTTCCAGAAATTACGTTTCTAATTGTATCGTGCGATATATTAGATATTAAAAAAACCTAATGATTGCTTTTTCTGATACCCTCCACTTTTTTTCCAAAATGGAATTCGTCCGTTTTGCTTTTTATCCGATTTTTATTGGAGGTACCGACAGGGCGTAATTTTATAGAACTTCATCCCATATTGTGTGAAAGTTTTTCAGTTTTAAATATTTCTCAAGCTCACTGTTTATACGAGAGGCCCTACGTTTTAATATGAAGTTAATTCTTTGCCAATATTACGTTTTACAATTCGTCGAATGGCTTCGGAAGTAACGATTACAATTTGTTATTGTTATTACTATTATTCAGTGTCATCTTCACACGAGAGGTTAGAATTTTTATGTCATTTTGCTCGAAATTTCTATTTTTCCCCGGCGCGGGAAAATTGACCAACTTCAACACAACCGAAAAAAGCTTACTACATTTATTTACATTTACTTATTGATACCAATAGTGAATGATGATGCGAAAGAAAAACTTAATTTCCGGTAATCTTTGCCCACAGCCCTGAAACTTGAGTTGGTTTATTTTAAATTATGTGAGAAATAGTTGTTAATTCTTAAGTTCAACAACAAAAATTTTACTTTATCCAGCCAGACAAGGCATGAAAATTTTTCTAATGCTTATCTATGATGGGAAAGGATTAGAGATATTTCCTAGCTAGCTGATGCTCAGCACACGCGGCGGTTCGAGAAATCAAAACATTCATGTGAAATTCGCATGAAAGTTTTATTCATAAACAAAATACACACGAAGTACAGATCGACGACTTGAGAAAGCATACATAACTAATGACAGTTTGGACGCGTATACTTCTGACGCCATTCGTCGACTTGTAAATCCACGCGACGACAATCGCACGCGTATACTTCTGACGCCATTCGTCGACTTGTAAAACGGAGTATTGACCACGAATTAACTTCGTATTTTAACAGCCTGAATTTTCAATGGCCAGTCCACAAATTTCCATTACCGAGTTCTTTGATGATATGACCATTCGATGACTTGACATACTTAACATTATTTTGGCCTGCGTTTTTCAATTTTTCAATGTCGGATGAAACGTATGAACCTGCTCAAAACATTTCATCCAACATTACAAGTTCTATACATTTGAAGAATCATCAAACATTTGACTATCGAGCGTAATTTCTAATTCAATTAAGGTAATGCTTCTGTGAATTATGTTCCTTGTATCTCATACTTTCATTGTAAAAGTAGCTTAAAGACTCTTTAAGAAAATGCAAACTTTTTTCGAAACATCACTGTTTGTAGTCGAAAATTAGCTACGTAGGTTTTTTAGAAAAAAAGGCTCATTTTTTTCTTCTTTTTTATACATTTTTTCTTAAAATTTACGAAAGCATATTATTCTACCGAAGCTGATTTGGACAAAATATGAGCTTCTAAAATTTTTGTAAACAAAATAAAAACACGCGGCCGCCGATCCCAGTCGCGTATTTTTTTTTTCTTCTTTATACGCTGACTTTGTATATATCTGCTCATTATTATTGACATACGTTTCTGGTTCGTGGGAATATTTCTATAAAATGAGCTGAATACTGAGCTAACAAATCTTGAAGCTTAATGGTGGAGATTCAGATTTAGACAGTAGAATTATCTTTCCATAAACTACTATGAAATTAGATGCATTTTCAAGCGGCCGCGTGTTTTATTATTTTGTTTACCATAATTTTAGAATTTAATTGCATTTTGGCCAAATCATCCACGGTATTATTCTACTATGAAACATCTAAATTTGTTGAAATTCATTAAGACATCGCTGAGAAATTTAAACAAATATACCAAATGCACAAACGTTTGAGACAGACTTTAAAAAACCCAAGAAGTATTCTAAAATCGCGAATTCGTGAAATTAAAAACCCTTTTTATAAAATGATTTTTTTTTAGCATTACGAAAATAAAAACGCGCCAAAATTCTGCGGATAAAAGGTAGTGTCGAATTTTACTTAAGGAAAGATATTTTTCTGGAATTAATTTTTGCGATTGTCATTTTTTTGTTGTCTAAAAGGGCAGAATTTTTCAACTTTTTCTTTCTCAAAATAACATTTTTTTATTTTACTTAATAAATATTTATTATTATTAATGTTTACCCACAGGATAGCCTCTTCAGTTCTGATAGAATTGTTATCAATGAGGGTCCTGCGTATGAGGAGGTCTTAGAGCATTTAAAGCCCCGGAAACCGCAAGTACGTCTCAACCGCTCAACCAGACACCCTCTTAGATATCAATCCCGCTCTCAAGCTGAGTGCGTCGATTCACACTGTTAAAGTCACTGATATGACTCAGTCAGGATTTGAACCCTGACCTCCCGAACACTGAGGCAAGCACTTTACCACCAGGCCGTCACAGTAGGCATTATTATCGGCCCTATGTGGCGGAACACCCAACTTTGTTTTAGGCGGAATCAGGGCCGGCGGAATAAGGGTCAATGAGGTGTATCTGCTGCCGAAACCATTCGACGATTTCCCAAAAGGAGTATTGACTGCGAATTTAACTGCAATCAGATCGTTCGAAATGAGTTGGGAGTGACAGCCAAACGACAAGTGTAGTTATTCGTATATTTTGGTTCATTGGCATGCATTTCATTACTTGTAGTCACGCATAGCATTTTAATCCGAATGCTTTTGTGAAATAAAATGTCTGAGCTAATAATTTTTAAATAATTTTTTAGGTGGTTGATGCATAGCTTTTATGGTTGGTTGGGGTTGGTTGGATATTTTTTGGGTTGGGGCTGGTTGCAGGGTTTAGTATTAAACACTTGTGCAATCTTGAATTAAATTCTAAAATTATGGTAAACAAAATAAGAAAACACGCGGCCGCTTGAAAATGCATCTAATTTCATAGTACTTTATGGAAAGATAATTCTACTGTCTAAATCTGAATCTCTTTACAAAATGAACTACTTTAATGTCAGAAATTTTACTGAATATCTTTACACAACCAAAGCTGGGCAATTTATTAACGTCTTACATATGCAGCACCACGAGCAAGGTCTCTTCGATCAAAGAATACAATGTCGACACCAACGACTGAAGGCACTTTTGCTTATACAGCCGCGAAGTCTTCTAATGTATCGATCTACCTCGTGACGTGGAAAAGAATTAAAAATCCTGACAAATTCAACACAAGATGCTGGGCTTACTATTTCGACAAGACTACAGAGCGAGTTACAAGTCTCAATTAATATATCTTTCTAAAATATCTTTGTTTTGCTTATTTTTCTTATTTTTCTTCTACTTTTTCTTCTACTTCCCTGACGTATGCGAATTTCTCATCCTTGTTCAATCTCATGTTTGTTCCAATCTCTGCACCAGTATGAGTTTTAGACGCTTCCTTTTCCAGATAACATGCTCTCGTAACAATGTCCATTATCTCAATTTTAGCCTACTCAAGCTTGCCAATTAGTATGATTCTTTCTGACAAGTTCCACTCTAGATTGCTGATTCATACTGAAATATTCATTATTTATATTTATGTAACTGATTATAATACCATTCTTCTTTCTTTGTCTTGCTTCCTCTTACCAATCCAATTTTCAATGTGGTACTTACACCAAGTTCCCAATCATAGCAACTCCAGTTTTTAGTCCACCTTGTTTAAAGTTTTTGCTTGTTTTCTACTAGTTCAATTTCCGCGCGCGTAAGCGAAAGGAATTATTTGGTTTACACATTTTATCTATCTGTCTAACAGTTTTTTGCTGTTTTCGGATATCACATTCTAGGATTTCGGATTTCGGATCGTTTGTTTATCATGTAATGATAAACAGCAGGCTCATAAATCTGTGCTGTTTTGTTGGATAATATTTACGAAAACTGGTTTTTAAAGTTTATTACATTAAAAAAGTAAATTATTTTGTTATTTGTGTTAATAAATTAATTCTTTTTTTAATATAAATAATTGGGATTTTATTCTTTAAAATCATTACAAAGTAAAGTCAGCTAAATATGACTATACACTATGTGAAAAGTCTTCCATACCGATTGTTGTGTTGTCGACCTTTCGTCGAATGAATAGCTGAAATCTTTACAAGAAGAAGAAGAAGAAGAAGAAGAAGAAGAAGAAGAAACATTTTAACTTCTTAAAGACATATCTCCTGTCAATACGTAGTCTTGTAATATTAATGTAATCATAAAAGCATTTTTTTGCTCGAAGAAATAATTGATTAATTGACCAAACTAGTCAAGGAAGAAAATGACAGTTACGTGTACCTGATGTAATGTTGTGAACAGAACTTAAAAACATGGGTGTCACAAAAAAATTTACCAAAAACTTATTTTAGTTTTAATATCATCACAATCATCTCACAAACTTGTGAAATTCAATTATGAAGTGAAGAACATTTCAATTATTGCAGTTAGAGTTTAATCATCGGAATTTCATTAGGAGAACACATGCCGTATATTTTTCCAGGTTTATTATGCGGTTCATACCCAGTGTCTAGAAGTCAAATGGTATTTGTAGATATTTTAACAACATTTTGTTTTGAAATATGATAAGTTCCGCACAAATTATTTTTATTGCAAAAAAAAGTGAATATTTTTTGTACAAATTTTGTGTTTTTGTACATTTTTTCCCTCAAATAACGAATGAACCAAAAGGCTTTGAAATTTTGTAACTTTTTTTCTGAAATGACATTTCCAGTGGGATATGGATGGTTGTGTTTTTGAATAAAAGTGTTATTTCTTCGGAAATATTTGTTTTGTTTAGCTCCCTCGCAATGGGCTATACACTCTTTGGTCCATTTTTAGCTTACAGTCGAAGTTTGACTTTAACTGCTAGCATTACTTGTTTCGCGAAAGTTTATTTCCACGAAATTTTTTGATCCGAAAGTAATTTGAACTCAGTTTGTTTTCTCCAGGGCTGATGCAGAAAAGGGCTTCAAGTTTATTTTTATATTCAATGCTTTGCATTCACTTAAACTAAACGATATACAATCCTATAACTTTTATCCTGCCCACAATAAAGACAATTTGGTTTTAGACATTCATTTTCATGCAAGAAGAACCTATGTTATTATTTATAGGAGACATGAAATATTGGTAAAAACAAAACAAAACAAAAAAAGGCCAAGAAGATTATTTTTAAAAACAGAAAAAATATTCTAAAAATATTTTTCGCCGAATTTCGCCGAATTAGGAAATTCTGACGGGACCAACATATTTGTTTGATCTAGATGATTTTTCGAATTACAGAGTTCGAATTACTGAGTTCTACTGTACTTATAAAACGGGTTGTCCAATAGAGCAACCCCAAGTCGCAATCTGTGTTTAAAAATCGACGTAAAAAATCATATATGCCGGCTGGTATTTATTAATATATCTTTGGTACTGGTTAGTCATGGCTGTCATCATTATTGAGTGTGGTCCAGATTTACATAGTCTTTGGTAAGGGTGCTAGAAAAAACACTCAGTTGTTAAAGCCATCATTTGCGTCATTAGTGACACGACAATTCAGAATTTTTAATAAACAATTTATTAAATATTTGCAGTCTGAAAGTCGCTTTGATATCGAACAACAAATCAAAATGGAGAATGCAGAGATTGTACTACTTCGTACTTGGATATAGAGACATTCTTTTGCGGTTTTTGTTCCATACATTATGATATCAATGCCAAGAGACCGCAAATCAGTACTACTTTAACCAACACATGATGGTAGTTTTAGTTTCGTGTTTGTAAACGACAAGGACACACGACACAGATGATTAAAAATAATGGATTCAAAAACAATAACTTCAAGGTATTTACTAGCTACCTATGTAATAAGTAGTCTGCTGGGTTTGTTATTGTTGTTGTTGTGGTGTAGTATGTAGTTTGCGTAAGACTTCCATTCTGAAATCGAACATCGCAAAAAAATATAAGGTCACAATGTCGCCTAATAACCTCCTATTTTATCCAATCTGTAAAATCTTCTAAGGGCACCTCAATATACTTCAAATTCTCTCTCCAGTTTAATGCAATTCATCACTTGAGAATAATTATTTACACTCTGATGAACTAAAAACATGCACCAGCAGATTGAACTCGTCTTTGTTTTTAGCTAAAAATTGTTTTTAAAGATATCCACAGTATAAAAAACATAGTTACACTGTTATAATCAAGCTTATCTTGATATTCTATTTTCTGTTTCTTTAAAAATTCACCTGGGCACCTGGATCTTGTGTAATTTTACCAAAATTTTACCAAAAATGCATAAACATATAGCATAAACAAATTATCAATTGTCAGCTGTAGCTTCTAATCAAAGTGTTGAAACAGCTGGAGGAACTTAATGAAAATTAAAACCTTGCTTTGTATTAGTGAGGTAGTTAGCTAGGTACTTAGACATGGGCGATATAAAATAATGATAATTTTTGAGAGTGAAATTTGGAATGTTTTGGAACGTATCAAATTCTTTATGACTTTAGAAGTATGTTGACTTTAGTATTACCACTCTGCTAATATTATAAATCAACTTTTTATATAGTGGGGGATGTCACTTAATCTAAATTTAATTTGATTTATAAATTTTCTTTTTTCTGAAATCACATTTGGGAGGACAATTTTATAAAAATACCAATTTGTGGGTTTTATTTTGAAGACAGTGAGCTGATTTAAATGGTCTCATTGTTTTTATTGATTTATGTGGGAAAAAGCCGGCTGATGAGTTAACATATAAAATTCACATTTGTGCTGGAAATTTATTTTCTCTGTTTAACATTTCAAAATGGAACATGCGAGAGTTTTATACTTTATTTCCAAAGTGTTTAAGGTCATCAGATTTTTAAGATGCCTGTGGTATATCCACTCAAAAGGATTTCTGAAAAATATTTTGTTCTGTCTCATTTTTCCATTCATATCTAATTCGGGTATTTTGAAGTATTATTTTCATTAATTGCTATGGTAAAATGTCATTGCTATGTGAGATTCTATGTAATTAATTATGGACAAACTTAGAAACAATTCAGTTATAATACTATATAAAAACTGCCTGTTAACTTCATTACATTTTTTTCTAATTTTTCGGTAAATACAAGAATTTATGGTAAAAGAATTATATTATGTATCTTGTCCATGTGGTATAAGTAACCAACTTATTAATAATGCATTCTAACATGTTTGTTTTTTATAGAGAAACTGGCGAAAAACTAGCAGCCAATCAGAAGGCAATTGAATATCTACAGAATATAGGTTTGCATCCAGATTTTCAATTGCTAAAATCAATGTATATACATTTAGTTTGATTGAAAATAACTTACATTTAACATTTATGAACTGTATTAGTTTTGTTCTGCATCTTTAAATTTTTCTGAAAATGTATTTTTCAAAATTTAGCCATTCCTAAACTCAGATTTTGTTTTGATGATTGATGATTTTGACCTTTTAAAAACGATGAGGCAAGAATTAATTATTGCTGATCGTGTTCCCAATTTAAGTTTTTATACAAGCCTATTTTTATTCAGTTATCCAAATTTGCAGTTATTCCTTATTTATCCAGTACGTTTTACTAATGGCCTTCTCAATCTTTTGTATATAGTACTTTTGACCATTTGAAATAAATTTACCACAATGTTTTCCTAATATTTAAGTCTGAATAACTTTTATGTTATAGACTTTAAAAGCCTTGGAAGATCCGTCTTCAAGGATTATTTAGCAACTGTTTCAGAAACAGGAACGGTATGATGTCTGTTTTTGATTTCTTTAGTAATACAATCATCAATTCATGCATGTTTGTAGTTTTTTTGATTCATTGTGAACTGGTGTGTTATAAACCAGGGTCTTAGTTCTTACTTCTCAGATTGGTTTGAATATATTCGGTTTGATTTTCGGCACAAGCTCATTTAAATTTTATTGAAAATGGTTTAACTAAAATGTTTATGTTTTGTTTGAATTTAATCAGTTAGTACACAGAGGGAAAGACAGAGTTTTTACTAAAGCAAACGGTGACTGACCCATTTGTAAAAAAATATCTACGTGAAACTCTTTAATTAGCGTTCTCTATATATATTGTTTGTCTGAACTGTCTTGTATGTTCATTGTCTTGTATGTTCATTGCTTGCGGCTTTGAAAATTGATAACTAATTACCTAATTACTATCATCTAAATGTAATCATTACCAAGAGTGACAATAATAGTACATGATCAACAATGTTGTTTGAGCCTCACTTCTGTTTAGTACCATCTGTAAATATCATTAAAATGAGATTTGTTAGAATTTGATTACATCAACTAAAATTCTTTTTATTGCCTGAAATGTGACATATAGTTTTGTTGTCTTTTGCCATGGGCTGGTTTTAATGTCCATGCTTACTGATTACAACTTAACAAGTTTTTATGATGTTTTTTTATAAATTGCGCATTAGTGGTTTCTAAAAATATTTTTCTATCCAGTTACATCACACTATGTCACTTAAAAGTAAGCATTTACATGTTTATTTTGCTACAAAAGTGCATTGGAATGTGCAGTGTAAACTCAAGTTTTTGCAGTGGGTTTTGAAATTTGTCCACACTGGTGAAAACCAAAGGCATATTCCTCTGCCCTTCTCTGTATTGTCAATTAATTGTAAACGACCCTTAATTTTGTTAATGATATTTGGCTCTTTAATGGAGAATGTAACTTAGTATAACCTTATTGATTCAATATAAACAAAACAATGGGAAACAGAAATCCTATCCTTATGCCCATTTACTTCGATTTTCCATTCTTTTGTGTTTGAGGATGAACAAACTAACTAACAGCAGATGTTATTAGTTGGTAACTGCAAAAAAGAAAAAGAAATATTTTAGACAGGTTATATTGTTATATTTTAAGCTTAGACTGATCTGTTCTTATGGGTTTATTTTAATAAGCGTTGCATTAAGGTGATGATTAGAAGTAGGCGTTTACCACACTTAATTTTGTACGTTGTTTATTGGGGGCAGTGTTTAAAAGAGTGTTGCATTTCCTAGAGGAAATACAATATTGGAAGTAATTTGTAAACTATTATGATAATTCATATTTACAATTGAACCTAAAAAGACCATTTGACTTGTCAAAGATATTAATATGCAGAAGCCATTGCTCTGCTCCTCAAGGTAATTATGCTTTGAAAATCACATCAAATCATGCTTGTTGCTTAAATGGATTTCTATGTAACCCTTCTCAGTAATTGATAATGGTCTTAAACTCTGGATATGAACATTGTAGGACGTGAATTGTAACAGACATTTTCATACTTAATACAGCTTGGTTTTTATTGTTTGCTTTGTTCTTAGAGTATTGGTGAGTTAACTGTATCAGTTGAAGAGACTGTACGGGGCGATGAAATCTGTTATTATGTCCATGCTCAAAGTCATGGGGTTTTGGATGATGTACCAATGGGAACCTCCGTAACAGGTGGGTTTTTTTTGAATAAATACTTGTATTCAAATTTGTACTGTATTTCTTTTAATTTTATTTAATATTTTATTTTATTTATTATTTACTTCTAATTTTATTTTCCAGCGTACATTTCAAGGGGTGTTATAACACTCGAACAAACCCAGCATGAATACATTAAGGTATAATTTGTTTCTGTGGGAATTAAGTCAATCTATCCTTTTTTTAACAAATGACCAAACAAACTCTTAGCAATGGAAGAGTTAATTCTCACAAATACTTTTTGCCTTTAATTTTTTTGCAGATACCGAATAAACCACTGGATAAAAAAACAGTTTTAATGAGAGGAGAAAACCATTATCTGGTGAAACGAACCATCACTGAAGGCGAAGTAAATTCATTTTTTTCTGATCTCTATATGATCGTATTAAAACAAGAAAGCTGTAACTCCATTTTTTTTCTTTCAAGAAAAATGAAATATAAAGTTGTACAATATGTAAAAAAATAAATAATCAGATAAAACATTGTCACTTGGCAACAAAAGCTGAAAGTTCACATTATACATAATTTCCTCAAATTGCCTTAAATCTGAGCAAAACTGTGATCCTTACTTTTTTCAATTTTTTTTATTGTAGGACCTTAATACACTTAATTTTGATTAAGTTATGGCTTTTTAGACCTAAAAGATGTTCTACAGAGTATGAGCCTGGTAGCTCATTTTTTCCTAAAATTAAGTTTTTAGAGTGGAGGCTTTCTTGAATTAACGTTCATTACCCATCATTTCTTTTAACTTTCATTAATGTGAACGATTTTCTGTTATTCTTGTCTATCTTACGTGAAACTTTTATCAAATTGGATGACATTTGGAACAAAGAGTGGCTAACAAGGGGTCATATTTGTTATTAAATATTTTGTTCCCCAACCAACCTTATTCTGAAGGGTTGTCGTTACCCTGATACAGAGGATCATTACCATATCAGAATCACATTACTGAGAGATCATTCATCCTTTTAACATCCTAACAAGGCTAATTGAGATATGTTCTCCTTAATAAAGGAAATTTTTTGACCTGGCTATCTGAAGTTGATTCTAATATTTACTAACTAAACGTATTTATTTGGACAGCTTAGTATATATGGTATATGCGTAGTGCAAGTATAGTATATTTTAGAATATGTTTATAGATTCTAATAAATTTGTATTTTCTTTCCAGATTGTGAAAGAAACTGAGAGGATATATCCATTAGCTGATATGAAAGGTTTTTTATCAGAAGGTAAGGAGATATTTTTAATGATTTTTGGGCAAATTCATTTTTAATTGAAGTGTATATGTTTTTGGAAAAACCTTAAATACGTTCAGCCAAACGAAATGATCAGCATGTTAAAAATTTTCTTACCTCTTCAACAAAATAAATAAACTTGAAAACAGAAAATGTCACTATTTATGTTTTTGTTGCACGAAAGATTATGTTGATGTTGGTTTCTTTAAGTACTTGACCTTGTTTCTTATTTCAATTTTCACCTTTACTCTCTTGAGTTGTTACATTACACAGTTTTTTTTGGAAATTTGTTAATGCTTAATAACACATTATGTTTTGACTACTGCTTGATGGAAATTGAAGTAACAGAAATGACCCAACAGGGATTAAGGAGAAATAGTCCTATATTACATTCAGGTGCAAACATTATGCTGCAAAGAATTATGTGTAATCGTCAAGTGGTTCCTGAATCAGCAAAATTCTTGGCTCTGGGTTCTATGCTGAATTTGACATACCAAACTTATGCAAGTGATTTTTGTTGTGAACTCCTCCTGGATGTTGCATTTTAAAAGATGTAAATATTAAATATAATGTCCAACCTTTCCTCTTTCAGGCTAAACTTCCCGACAGCACAATAACAGTTGACGAAAATACGTTACCTATACTTGGAATTGAAAGAGTACAAGAAGGTGAATATTCTTCGGGCACAACGTGGCAGACAACCTTCTTGGAAGATGGGTAGGTGTTCAGTTTGAATGTTCTTTATTGGAGACACTATATAGAACTGAATGTAAACAACCAATTTTCAGTTCAGATTTCATGTTAACATCAGTCTGTAATACTAGCCTGTAGGATCGTCACTGCGTATTTTTGAAAGTCTTTGTGTTATCTCTATTTCCACTTTCTTGCTTGTTTGTTTCAAATATGAAAATGGAATAATGTTAGTACTGTTTTAGGTTTCATATATATTATTAACTATCAACATTGTCATTTCGATTTCAGACACATGACTAGTCGAATCACCGTTGGATCTCCTGTAAGAATGCAGATGATTAAATTACCGGCTGCCGATGAAGAAGCTCAAGAACGTAAGTATCTTGAAAGCTGTATTTAATTCTATCAATTCTAAATCGAACGTTTTCAACAATGTTTTTTGTTTTTGCGTTTAGCTGTGAACCTAGAGGTTTCCAGAAAAGATTTACATTGGGAAGAAGACCTTCAAATACATTCGCATTTTCTGGAACGAAAGGTTAGTCTCATTTTACCATAAGCCATAACTCAATCACCAATCTGCTGTTATATGAACGCTTCTGTGAATGGCTTACTATAATGTGGTACAACAACATCCGTAAGGGGATCACACTACACCACAAGTGCTCGTGTAAGTGTTGATTCCCTGTTCCTCCAGTTACTTATACCATAAGTGCTTGAATAAACGCCCATGTTAAACGTTCGATTTTTAAATTTTGCGGTAATTATGTTCCGATGACGTTCATAAAGATACGTGCGCATAACTCGCTTTTCGTTTATAATTGTATTTGCTGGTCTTGCAGAGTGTGGTCGTGCTCGTAAATCAGATTGTTGTCAGGTGGAGTGGTGCCATGTGGTTATTCACACTTACTGTTTTACAGATTCTTTTTGGTTGTAGGAGGAGCTCATTGACAACCACAAAACATACATCCGTCATAAACCAGAGTTACGAGCGCTTCTAGAAGATTTCTGTCAGTTTGTACTGCTTCGAAAGCCAGACGACGTGTGTTCATTCGCATCCGATTACTTCGCTTCATTTTCGGCCAGAGTGCCGGCACCAAACCAGAAAAACGAAGATGTTGCCAGTGTACATTGAAGATGGTGGAACAAGCTTGTTCCATGTTTTCAAATGGAATTTGGTTAGCCATACTGCTAGATGCCTATGCATCACAGATTTGTTTGTATTTTCTGACGATGTTTATTGTACTGATGCCGTGGCGATGAAGTTGTGATGGAAGTTCGTGTACCGTCATTTTTTTATATGTTCACTGATCCATTCCATAATTATTTTTCCAATCGTTGATATTATTTTTGAGAGAAATTCCATGATACATTGTATTCCCTTTAACATTCGCTTGTGGTGTGTTGTTGTGTTTGGTTGTACATACATTAGCTTATTCGATACATACTGATCGGCTACCGATACCCTTTTTAAGTTATCTCTCCAATACATAATAATAACTACCAAAATGCAATGCAAAAAAATTACTCGAAATGTCTCAACAGAATAATGAAAGTTTTTCTTGAACAAAACTGATATTCTAACTGCCCTTTCGGGACAGACTTAAACAAATTCCAACGCGAGTAATTATAGTATTGCATTGTGGTAGTTGTAGAATATATTTATGAGATAACTAGATGAGGGGGAACGACCATAAGCCATAGGTTTAGTTGCTTTTGATTCGAACTTTCGTTTACAACCACACCAGTTTTTTTCTTCCTATAGAGATAAAAAAAGTAGATTGAAAGGATATATCCATACAAATCAAGAGTAATATTTATACTTATTTATTGGCTACTCGATTTTTTGTTTGTTTGTTTGTTTTGTCTAAAGATACTGTTGGTGTTAAGTTGTGAAAGTGTTGCACATTGACGGGGCTTCAATTTGGGAACTGCTGACCATCAAGTCTAGTTTCGTGAAAGCTATGCAGTCTACACTTTCTTCTGCCTGTCTCTTTATAGCACTTATTAGCTATCTATCATGTTTATGTGTACTTAAGACCAAAGATATATCATTGTCTCGAAAAATTTTATTTTATAAAAATATGTCAGCTCTGTCCGTTGTTACCGAACTGACTTTGTGACTTTGACAATTTTCAGACCCGGATCTGGGGCTGTACATCTCTATAAATCTGTCAATGATTACCTAACTTTTTATTTTGTATAATTCTCCTATCCTAATCTGATCTAAACTTCTATAATCCCTCCATAAACATAGCTCTCGGACCCGTTTCTGATATTGTTAATTTATTGTACATACCATTTGCGAAAAAGAAATTGTTCATATATGTTATTTTGTTATTTTCTGGTTCTCCTGATGTCAACTGTATTTTGAGTTCTGTGTTTAATCAGCAAGAATTCAACGATATTGCTGACAGCAACGTGGTCTGTTAAAACGCGTGTTTCATCTCACGGTTGCGTCACAATGGTATGTTATTTACGCAGTCTGAATTGTGTCATGCTTGTAGTTTAAGGTAAAATCTCGTATCAGTACAATTCATGGTGTTTAGAATTTGTTTGGGTGATTGAGTTTATACAACTTTTGCCTCGTTCTTTCAAACACTAGAGTTCACACTGAAAAGTTTGTAATACGAGATTTTACCTTCAACACTAATCCACGTGGATCAGTGTCGTGGTGGACTTCCTGGGTAATCCACCAAAAGAAGAATCGAGAGATGAGAATAAGAAAAAGTGGCCAGGATTTCAAAGTTAATACTCAATTGTTCTCTAATGAGCATTAACTGAATTGCCATCATTATTGGAAAAACATTATTTCCCATGAGGCCGGGTTAAAGGTCACCGCGGGCTTTAAATCCGTTAAAACGGACCAATTAGTTGCTTCTCAAAGAAGTGTTTCATCTATGTTGATTGTAAGAAAATATCTACAAAAACCTTCCAGTTAAACTTAACGTACACGTTGTACTGGATTCAATTTAACTAGCTGTTTTAGAAACTACTAATTATTCCGTTCAAACTGATCGTGTATTTAAGTTCGATAAAAATAGTGTGACACCGGAAGTATGTTCAACAGATAATTTCTCCTAACTAAGAATTTAGGGTGAAAAGTCTTATAAAAATGTTTGAAAGGACGGACGAGGCATAACTTGAGTCTTGACTCACTTCGCCAGACAAAATTTACAAGGTTTGCACCATAAACTTGGGTGAGGAGAAATTGTCAGTTTCACTAGCTGTTTGACGTCATTTAGTGACGTGTTACTTTATTCATTTTTTCATTTATAACTCGATTTTAGATTTTATTATTTGCAAAGTTGGTTTATATTAGTTTCTTTGTAAACTATGATTTTAATCCTTGTTACCAACTGAAAATAAATTAATAATAATAATAACTATATGCTAAAGTAGTTTGTCTAGCACGATGCAATCATAAAACTATTAGGTTGAGAGACTTATATTCGTTTGTAAGGACGAGGTAACAATGATCACGTTAAACAAACTAGTGATTATTGCATCTTGTTACCATAGTGATGATTGCATATTGTTAGAAAAAACTAAAGCTGAAGTTTAACACGTTCACTGCAGAGAATGAGTATATACTCTCGCAATGAGTGACAAGTTCTAACGTGTCGACTTTGTCGCCGTATATCTTAGAATGTGTGTGATGCGCTAACAAAAGCTGAGAGTCAGCTTTAGACACTTCCTATAATATTCCTCTTTCAAAGATATCCCCAAAACTTTTCTATAGTATAGATATCTTGAGTTCGTTATATCCATTGGTGGATTAAGTGAGGAAAGAAGAAGAAAGTTGATATATATTGGTTGGACATAATCCAGTTGAGTTGTCCCAACCAATATACCACTTTCTGAACGAATCAAATGAAAACTTTATCGAAGTATCAGTCACTGGAAAAAGAATGAGAGAAATCGGGCTTGTTGTTCCGGCAAAATATACGGCGTTCAAAAAAAGTCAAAGAACGGCAAATATTCTTCATTCTGAACTGAAAAACAAAAAAGGCAAATACGATCTTCTTAATTTGGAATTTTTTACAGAATGTGTTTGTAAATTTCCTTATTACAAAAAAGCAAAGAATAACTGAAGAAAACTTGTTTCGTCATTCTTACTAACTATCAGAATGAGCGTCTTTGCGGAGCTCAAAATTGTCCAAAAGAGTGCCCCTTTTCTGATTTGACGGGACGCTCATTATTTTTTAGCTATCAGGAAAAAATACTTCATATGTTGCAGTATTACTTACTACTGCAACTTTTAACAAAATGTTCTCTGATCTCTAGAATGGGGAAAAGGAATAACACCAGATCCACTACAGTTAGTATTGCTAAACACAGTTTCACGACAATTCCTCACCCTGGAAAATTGCACGACCTACCAGATCAATCACAGGAACACGAGGAAGATCTTTTTGCTGATGACACAACTGCTTTATACGTCGTTGGTACAATGGATGGTTTGATGACAAAATCACAGAGAATGGTAAACGATATAAGCCGATGGGCCGCCAAAACTGTCTTACGATCCACCCAAGAAGGTCTGTTATTATGATTTTAACACTTAAAGGTTTTATTGGTCCACTACCTCAAATCAACTTAGATGGCCAACCAATTGCTTTGGTAACTAAGGTCAAATGTCTTGGCCTCACCATTGACAACAAATTATCATGGAACGATCATCTATCAAAGGTTACCAAAAGGTTTTTCGGTAAGATAAAAAAGCTATATCAGATGAGAAATATATCGACGATTTCGCTTAAAATCATCTGCTTACAAGGTACATTACCAAGTATCACCTATGCAATCTCCATATGAGGAAATTGTACAAGCAGTTATCTTGAGCGGCTTGATGAACTTCTTCACCGCCTTCCGTATATCGAAAAGGCAGGAGACCCTGGGTTGGAGGTTGGAACTGCACATTTGGTTGGAACTCCAACATTTGGATAAAAGGGTTCACCGAAATTAATAGTTATCCGAAAGCGGTTGTGGCGAATGTAATTAGTAACACACGACGTAATTGTAATGTTCCGATTGTTGATAATGCTTCTGTTGATGGCACCACCGAATCTTTGATAACACCACTTATGGTCTTAACATATAAAGGAGATCGTGGTAACTGTCTAGTAAAACAATAAAACAACACTTTCAAACAGTTTTACCTTCTGATATAAAGCCACAGATTCCCTACCAGTGTCAAAAACTATCCTCACTATTTTCAGTTAAAGATACAACGAAGGATGAACACAAACACGGTGTTGTGTATAAATATACTTGGCCGATAGAATCATGTGAAGCAACTTACGCTGGTGAAATGGCGAGAAGACTCAATGCAAGAGTAATAGATCACCAGAAACGTGATAAAATCTCTCACATTCTAAAACACTCGATCATTGAAAATCATCCATTGGCTGAACAAAAGAATTTCAGTATATTATTAGAAAACGTCCATCATTACAGGAAAAGAAAGATGCTGAAGCTATGTATATTCGAGACAGCTGTCCTTAATTGAATGTGCAAGAACTGTCAGTTCCTTTGAAATTCAAGCAGCCTCCGTTACCCTCCTTACCAATGATAATAAATATTCAGGTTTATATACCCTTGGGTTTGCCGTTACATGCATTGTGGTAGTTTTATATCGTATGTACTGTATTGTAATATTATGTCCCAATGTACAATCGAAATATAAGTATTTACTTAACATTTACTTAACTTGTTTTATTTATAATCCTACCTCGTAGATTTAAATAAAATGAATTTATTCGGTCTCCCCTTTATTTTATACTTTTAAAGATTTTTAGGGGGCGATTTTCCAGGGGGGGGGGGGGGGGGTGTCCTACCAAAGTGTGGGGGGGGGGGGCAATTGTCCGGGGGGTAAAGCTCCCGGGGCAGCATACCAGGGGGACTGTCATTGTCCTAGAACCTCTGAACACACGTACCAACAAATTTTTATAATGTGTGTTGCTTATATAATCTTTAAAGAATATGACCAGTCATTTCATTGTTGATCTCAAGATGGCGGCGACGAAGAAGGATGGCGGCGCTAATGCTAAGTACTGGGATTCTCCAGAAACTATTGAAGTTCTAGAACCAGTTCGTCAATGGCTTCTCAAAAATTCTCGAAAGGTATTCAGCAATATATTTTTTATATCTCATCCAAAGCTATTTTCTTCCGTTTTAGCGCACCCTCTATTGACTTTAAAAAATTTCTTTAAAATTTACTATTGTACACACACACACACACACAACCCACACACAAACAGCACAGCATGCTAGCACATACAGACAGAAATATTGATGCACCAAACTTGCTATATCACTTTAGGTTGGAACATTGATTAGGGTTAGCTTTCTTTTGGTCAGTCAAAGTGAGTCAGCCGGTCAGTCATAACAAAATAAACCTTGCTTGACTACAGCTGTGCAGGGGAGGTGGTTGGACTACTAATGGTATATGGTTTTTCAATCCCATATCGTAGGTCACCACGTAGATGATTTATAGTGGGGTTTTCATTTTTGTAAAGAATGGGCTTTGATCAACAAACGAAAATTTTTTCATTTGTTTGTGTTAAGATTTAGTGCTACTTTCAGTAGGTTAACCGGCGCTATTTCCTTTTCGTACCCCCCTATTTTTTCACTGCAATCCATCCCAAACATTACAAGGAACATTCGTATAGAGGAATTAAGTATGATAACAAGGTATTTCTCGAAATAAAAACAAAGAACGATTAAATATAGATTTAAAAATAAAGATTTTAATGTAACAGTTGAGGAAATCGGTGAAAATTCCTTATTACATTCACTTCACGAAACGAATAATCTGCCATATTTTTTAAAGTTAACTCTCCATCTCCCCCGCGATGAAACAAAAACGACTTTCGGGTATTATAAGTATTTCATAAGAACGACCTGATTTCAATATGCAGACCAAGAACATGTTTTTTAAAGATTTTTGCGGTTTTTAAAAAAACATTTTTCTGAGATTAAGTTGCATCACACCTGCTACTATCAGCTGCACAAATCCATTGATAAGTCAGACCAAGGATCTGCCACAACTCAGGATGCGATCCTTCAAAAAAAATGTTTTTTGGAATATTTATAATTTTTTGCACCTTTTCACAGTACAACACCACGTGATCCCCTGTGATCACCACTGTGATCTCTTTAGTCTACTGTATGCTTCAGCGTGGAAAATATATAATATATATAATATATTTTTGAAAATATTCTTCATAATCTCACTATATATAATTTACTGAGAATTTTCAATAAACTTGTTTTAGTCACTTGTTTTGTCTAAATTTTCTTTGAAGAATGTTAATCACAGAAATACCATTGCTTCTCCTTTTGGGCAGACTCAGGTATAAATGGTATATGGTATATTTCACTTTTATGTGAAAAATACAGAAATTGCCTGTTTTATTCTATAATTGATTTCTTAAAAGTGAAATTTTCAAACTAAGTTTGCCGACTTATATTGAAAATATGGGCAGTTAGGTAGATTTGAAATTTTTTGGAGCTAAAATTTTTGTGTGTAAATTATCTTTAATGGCGCAATTAGAAAAAAATATTTTGAAATGATCCAGACTAAAGCTCTTTCATCTGTGCTATTACTGGAGATTGTATAATATTTTTTATTGTTGTTGTTACATACAAGGATTTGTTGTTTATTTTGGTTCTTCTCTGTTCTTTTTCAATGTTACAGTTCCTTTCAGTTGTGCCAGGCTCAGCGGGATAAAATCCAATTGAGGCCTATATAAAAACACCAGACCAGGATACATTATTTACTCCAAGCAACTGAAACATCGCACATGTTACCTTTGCCTTAAATCAAATTTTCGTTAGCCAGATCTTTCTTTGAGGAACTAGGGTGTCTTATTTGAAAATGGCAACCTTAAGCCTACTTATTTGATTTATGTATTATTACTTTTCAGTTCATTCAAGCAGATTCACCAAACACAAAAAGTCTGATAGAACTTGTGAAACAGCTCATTCAATTCCAAGAAGTATGAATGAATTTAATGTTTATTTATGTTGAAATTTTATTAATTAGAATATTTTGTTATGTAATTTGTTCTTGCAGGATGCTTTTGGAAAGAATGTTGCTAAGCCACCATTAACAAGGCTTTCAGTAAGTATAGTTTTCTGAACAGGGGTTGACAAATACTTTTTCACACTAGTAAGTCAGTGTACTTTTAGGCGTACGTAAAGTACGTCTCATCTGCTTTGGTCAGAAAATAATGGCATACATAATTTAAAAAAAAGTGTACGTATAAATTCAAAACCGAAACCAGGCATATTTTGATAGACAACAACTAATGTACACCAATAAGTCGGCAAGTGTAGTGGAACAGTAAGCAACTGTACATGGAGTACTCACCCTGTTCGCAAGATCGGGGATCGAGAAATTAAGCTGAAATCATTTCTGCTGTAGTTTACAGTTTACAAATCTGTGAGTCACTGTTATTCATAAACAAGCAACTGTACATGGAGTACTCACATATGCGATTTAAACCCCTGTTGAACAATATCTTTAGTAGTGTGTTGGAGCAATTTCATTAATATGCATCTTTTTCATTTCTAGATGAAGATATTTCTCGATTTTTCAGCTGGAGGAGGTCTGTGTCAGATACTGTCAAGTGCATTTAAATTTAAAATTGATCAAGGATGGTAAGAAAACCTAACCTGATTTAGGAGTACTCAAGCCTGTTGCAGAACAGCAGTTATCACAATTATTGTTCTTTCAAACAGGAGACGTTTTGATTTTCAATCACCTTCCCGTGTGGATAGGAATGTTGAGCTTTTCCTAAATATTGAACGTTCATTAAAGGAAAAAGGGTTACTACAATCACCGAAGGTTTATTTCGGACAAGATGTCGATCCAAAAAATTTGTTGAAGATGAAAGAAATAGTGAAAAAACATCAGGTATACATTTTCAATACCATTTAAGTCTAGCAAAAATATTTTCAAACTAGTTTTCAAAACATAAATTTTCAATAAAATGAATGATTTTTGACAGAAATATTTCAAGAGAACAAAAATGTTTTTCCACAGTAGATACCTCAGTAAATATTGATAAAAGAACTTACTTTATATGAGTAGAATCAATTGAATGATTGTTATCCCTAAAATCATCACATATGATGTAATGTACATTCTGAATTTTTCCATAGGGATTTATTGTTGAAGATAAAGATAAAGCCACACACATTGTTCATTCCCCACCTCCACCTTCAGCCGATGGTAAGCAGTTGGTTCAGTCACCTAAACAATTGATCCCCATGCTTCTTTCATTCCTATGTTTGTGATATTCTTCTCTAGAGGAATGGATTCGACCAATCAGTAAACGTGATAAGTTAGTTTTGGTCCATTGGTGGTACTTTCCAGACAGGTAAACTCTCACATAGTGAAGTCTTTTAGAACACAAACTTGAAATTTCATATAATCCCTTTGCTGTTTTAATTAATCTTTGATGAATTGTGATAATCTCATTTTCATTTTCAGCTATGATGCATGGATACCGATTAGTGAGTGTGATCAGGAACCCGAACCTGCTCCTGCCAAAACAAAGCCTTGGCAGGTGCAACTCCATTGTCCATTATTTGCTTCTGTGTTGTATTCACCATAAAACTGTTATTGCCCATATTTCCACTTCGATTATTGGAATTGTTTTGAATTAGGTGAATGGAAGATGGTTGTTTGATTTGGATGTTTATAATGAATGGATGAATGAGGAAGATTACGAAATTGAAGATGTAAGCAGTGTGTAATATCTTGTCATATTCTGTCTTTGAGGTTTGTTGTTTAATCTTCTTTTTTGTTTAATTAGGCTAATCAAGGACCAGTATCTCCACAAGGTAACAACTGTTTACATTAAAATTGTTTAATTTTACTCAGCAAGGTCAGTATTCCTGCCTTGTGTGTGTATTTAGTTTTTTGTTGCTTTGCTTGTAAATAAATAATGAATTGTTCAAAAGAAACTTATTTTAAAGAATGAGTCCAAATTCTTTGTATCTATTGTTTTTATTGCATGTTACATCTGTTCTGTTACTTTCATCCCATGAAATATGTTAGTTTTCAATTGTTTTTTGACGTCAGACTTAAACAGATTGAGAGTCTTTTTTGTTTTTGTCTTTTAGAGAAAGGAACTAAACGAAAAATAAAAGGCAGACTGATGAGTGAAGATGTACGTTGTACATTATATTGATTATGTAGTATTGATTGTGTTAAGCAGATGGACAATATTAATCTTGAGTCTTTTCCCCTCAAATTAGAGTAATGGTCGTAAACGAAAATTAATGACATCACCAGAACCCAATGGTAAAAAGAAAAAGAAAGGGTTGAAAAATAGAGACGATATGGAAGGGTGACTTGTTGTTTTTTTGTTTTTTATGCTGATGAAAAATATCTTCCCTGTAGACCTGTACTTCATAGGCAGTTTGTTTTAGTTTAAATGATTTAAATGATTTAATTTTACTTGTCCTTCTTGAATTTCAGTGAAAGTGATGCAACGAGTGAATTACCAGACCCTGAACCAGTACCAAATGTAAGTTGTGATTCTTTAAGATTGATATGTGAGTCACTGATCATTTTGTTGAATATGTTCGAGGAAGGGTTTAGTTCTCTATGTGCTAAGTACAAAGATTCGTTTCAAGTGTTTCTTTAAGCTTTTGATATTCCTTTGATATTAAGAAATGTTTGGTTAAGTTTGTAATTTCAGTTTTAGTTTATTACGATTTGAATTAAAAAACACGTAGAACAAAGACATTTAAGTAAAAAATAGCTATTATCAGCGGCGGATCTAGGGTGTCAAAAATTGTAGAGGATCACACAAACCTAATTTCTGTTTTCAGTTTGTATCACCAATGGGATTTCTTGCACGTTTTTCTTTTATGGTTTAATAGCTAACATTCTCCTCCACAAATTTTGACATACCCTCTAGATCCGCCTCTGATTAAAGTACTGTACAATATTGAAGAAAACTAAAAAATTTGAAGAACCTGCAACCCTATACCCGAGCTGCCAAATTACCTGACCTAAATTAAATTTCTGTGATGACTGCTTTTATAAAAAGTTGTTTGTTTTATTACTTAACTTTTATTTTATTTTCTTCTGTATGCTTTTTAGCCTGTACCTCTTCCTGTTGATGAAACCCAATTATGTAAGCTTGTTTCCATGGTTTCCTAGTGCTTTGTTTACACTATCCCGAAATTAAAGACAGATAAAATGATGATTGTTTTTTGTTAATATTTTTTGTTTTTTCCCAGCAATAATCACTAAAGTTAACACTGTGGAAGATATTTCTAACAAAACACCTGCTCATGAAAAATCAGGTGAGTTAATTCCTACAAATACTATCTGGATTTATGCGAAAGCAAGAACTACATTACAACCGGCTTTGTATTTCTTCTTTTTTTTCTTACTGTCCAAATCTCAAACCTCATTACTTATCTCTTTTATTTGCATCATCTGCTGATGCTGATATTTGTTTTTCATATGTTTTCAAGCTTTATTTGTTTACAACATACTTCATCATACGAAACCTCTTTTACAATTTCTTTGCCAAAAACTTGATCCGTTTTTTATGTTTTCATTTTTATGTTTGTCGCACATAACTATTTGAATAAATATTTTTTGTATAATCACAATCATGCTTACTTGAAATTACACCTGATGTTACCATAGAAATTTAAGGATATATGATCATATAATTTGTCTGTGTAAAATACCTCATATGATATATGATCATATGAAAATTTGATTCAACTTTTTGAAGATAGGACATGCACTATTTCTTCATATGCCATATGATCATATAAATCTATTGTTTCTACAAAATTGATAAAAATTAACCAATCAAAATAGGTTTCCCAGTCATGCCGAAGCGTTGAAACATTTTCTATATACAAAATAGAGAGAAAGTAACTTTTATTTATCGTTATTTGTCCCTCTACAAGAGTGTGAATTTCGTCAAAATTTTCTATTGACATTTGCAAATACTTTCGATAATAACTTTCATAACTTTCATAACTTTCATCGTGCTCTAGCCGTAAATCGGAAAGCAAAGGTTTTATGAATTCCATGTCCCAATCTTTGGGAAAGCCATGGTTTTACCCAATGTTTTCTTTTCTTTCTTTTCTGCTGTTTTTGTTATGAGATAACTGCAATTATTACAGCAGTAACAACAACTTCGTTGTCACTCATGTTAAAGCGCAAATAGAAAGTATGATAAAAGCATTGGAAAATATATTGCACTGCACATAACAGGTGTTTCATATGATCATATATCATTTATCATATAAAATATGACCGTGTAAGAGTGGCTTTAAATTCGAATGTTTCTGAAATGGTGGAGAAAAAAACAAAACAATGACTTGATAATGATTGATAAACAAATTGATTCACATGTGATTAACTATAGTCTATAATATTTGCACTTATTACATAAATGAATGCCATTTCTGATCTACTTGTCAGATTTTAACCATTGAGGTATCAAATTAAAGGTATTGTTGAGGACTTTTGGGTAATTTGGGAAAAATCACTCCTCATATTTAAAAAAATAATAAATATTAAATCACCCTCACTTTGCTCAGTATCAAAGTTTTGTTAAAAACCTAGTTTGATTTATCCCCAAATCACCCTCAAAAAGATGTGATCACTAGTACAAAGTCAATAGATGGTTGATTTAATGGTCATGTGATCAGCTGGTATAAGCAGAAATCCTTTTGCACACATGGCCATCTGGTTATTTGTTGTTATTTGGTCAATGTCTGAAATATTATGGTGTTTTTAGAAAAAGAAAGCAAGGATGTCAAGCCTAATGTGGTATGCCATCTTTTTTTCCTGTATAGATTTGCTGTAATCATTCATTCTTTCCTTGTCCATTAATTTTCATGTTTCTTATGAACTTACTTTGTTTACTGTTTTAACAGATCAATAATGCAGACACAGAACTTGTAAAAGAAAAAGAAGAAGCCAAAATCTCCGAACATGTTAGTCGAGATCTAGAAGCCCCTCATGACGATAACTTGCCTGAACAAACTAGACACATTGTCATCCCAAGTTATGCAGCCTGGTTTGATTATAACAGGTAAAAAAATGGATCTGGGTATCATGAAATATAGGTTATTTTGGTACCATGATAAAACTTGCTGTATCTTTTTGTTAAAGTATTCACGCCATTGAAAGAAGAGCCCTTCCTGAATTTTATAATGGAAAGAACAAATCAAAAACACCGGAGATGTGAGTTACTTGAACTTCTCTGAAATGTTTTCGAGGTTTTTACGGGCAGATGTCTATCAACTGACCGTTCAATTATTTTAGTTATATGGCTATCCGTAACTTCATGATTGATTCCTATCGATTGAATCCCACTGAATATTTGACTGCCACAGCATGCAGACGAAATTTGGCTGGTGATGTATGTGCAATTATAAGGTAGATTTGCTGTCTGTGCATATGAAGTTTGTTAACTGAAAATCAATTTTTGAATACTTGAATAATTTTATTTACCATCCCTTTTGTATGAGTAACAATACCTTTTGTTATTAATTCATCTTTTCCTTGTAAGGGTTCATGCTTTCTTGGAACAATGGGGTTTAGTAAATTATCAAGTAGATGCTGATAGTCGTCCTCTGCCAATGGGACCGCCACCAACCTCTCATTTCCACGCATTGGCTGACACTCCGTCTGGATTGCAACCACTGCAGCCAAACAAATCAATGGTTTGTGCTTTTTAATTGGATTTTTTTCTTTAAGCTAAACATTATTTTTATTTTTGTTATTGACAATATTTATGGTTTTTTTTAAGGTGTCTGCATCACAGCAGTTAATCAATCTGGCAGACAAGGATGGGAAAAGAGCTGATGGAGAGGAAGCAAAAATGTCTGATATAAACAATTTTGGGTCAGTTGCGATTTCTTTGACTTTTGAATATTCAGTGAAGTCGTATTATAATGCTGTCATTGATGTGATAGCATGAGGCCGTTTTTGTATCATTTCCAGAGCAGCTAACTTCAGTGAAAACTTTTATAAAAGTGTTTGAAAGAACGGGGAATAGGCTGACCCCAACCCTTGCTGACCCAAACAAATTTTACAACACTTACACCATGAATTTTGGTGGTCTAAAAATAAGAAATTAACTGTATGGCATTGATTAACTCCTCTTAAGAAAATATATATTTCAAAAATCAATAAGGGAAGCATTCATTCACATCACACTACGGTGATGATGAAAACAAATAGCAAACAACTAGTCTATCACTTTTATCTATGTGTCTTCTTCAATTTGTTTTTGACAGGTTACACAACGATATCTATCTATCTAAGAAAACACAAAAGGTTTGTGTGACTCCTATGGTCATCTTCACTTAAAATACAGCAATGAAAATATGTAAAGGATACTGAGTAGACCGTGTGAACATGGATTGTTATCTTTATAGAGTCGATCTGCAGCACAGAAAGAATGGACAGATCAAGAAACTTTACTCTTGTTAGAGGTACAGTCATAAATAATTCCATACTGACTGGAAACTTTGCATCGTTAATCGTACTCAAGATAGCATTTAGTTTATTCATTATGTTTCATACAGTGTCTTCTTCTTTGGGGATAGGGTTTAGAACTCCATAAAGATGATTGGAATAAAGTAGCAGAACATGTTGGTACACGAACTCAAGATGAATGTATTATGCATTTCTTAAAATTACCAATAGAAGATCCTTATTTGGAAAATGATACTTCCGGTTTTCTTGGTACGTAGCGAATTCACCACATGTAAACAATGTCTTAAATCTGTTGCTAATTCACCACATGTAAACGATGTGTTAAATGTGTTCGGCTGTTTTCTGTATTCATTTTTCCTGATCGTTGCTTGAACTGTGCTGAAAATGTTTCTATAGGCACTTTTTGCGGGAAAACATTTTTCGCGAATGGCAAAATACGGCGGGGAAAAAATAAAACTTTCGCGAATTGAATACTATTCAAAATTTCGCGGGGAAAAAACTTTCGTGATTTACAGGTCTAAAACCTTTCAAGGCATAAACTTTTTGTGAAAATGGCAAAAGTCTCTGCCCTAAAAGTATATACCCTTCAAGAAGTTTTGTAATGAGTGTGTTTTCTTATCAGGTCCACTTGCATATCAACCGATGCCTTTCAGTCAAGCTGGTAATCCAATCATGTCTACTGTAGCGTTTCTATCCTCGATTGTTGATCCTAGAGTGGCGAGTGCTGCTGCAAAAGCTGCCATAGGTAATTTATTACAATTAGAACTATATTGGTGTGGTATTTCTATAATGAATATTCCTTTGAAGCGAACATCCTCCATGGCCAATACACGTTATATGGTTCGAAATGACAATATGGGTTTATAGCTCACTTGGTAAGGCGGTGGACTCGTAGTGCAAGGGTGATAACTGATAGTGGTTCAAATCCTGGTACTGGAATTAATAAATAATAGATGTGAACATATACAATGATTCCAGATATATGAAAGATTGATAACGATGAAATGACAGCAATAACACCACACACACCACAATCATCTATCAGTCTGGTATCTGTAGCGAACGGACACTTACCTAAAGGTTACTAAATGTGTCCAATGCATGGGTGGTAATACATGGGTGGTATATATATAGAGATGATAATTCTATTTTACTTGTTGATTGCTCAGTATGCACAACCTTGTTTTTTGCTCTGATTATCAACAGTTGATTCGATGTTTTAACGAACAATTATCTACCTATGTGATCCATCGCTAATCTTGTTGAGGAAGCTTTCTTTCATTGGATGTTAATTACGATATTTTTCATGCAGATGAATTCTCCAAACTAAAAGAAGAAATTCCAGAAGAACTAATCTCCGCTCATGTTGAAAAAGCACAAGCGGATTTGAAAGCGGAACAAGACGAAGAAGAGAAGAAGAAGAACGACAGTACAAAACCTTCTTTATCTTTCCTTGCTTTATACTTGAACGTGTTCCATATGTTCCATTCTATTAATAATCTTGTTATTTTGTTAAAATTACGGAAGAAACGTTCGCGAAATCGTGATCCCGCTAAAAATCTTAAAAAGTCACGAAAGTTTATTCTCACGAAAAATTTCAAAAGGAGTCATTCTCGAAAATTTATTCCCTAAATTTCACGATTTTTTCGACTCTCGAAAGTCTCTTCCTCCAAAGGATTCTTCTTTAAAAGTAGTTGTTTATATGGAGGTTTTTTCTTTTTGTAAGATTCTACTGACGTTGAGATGCAGGATGACGAAAAGAAGGTTAATGGGGATTCAGAAGAACGACCAGCCACTACTGCTACTACTGAAAAAGAATTAACAGAAGAAGAAAAAGAAAAACTGAAGAGACATGATAATCTCTCAAATGGAAACGTCAAAACTGCCGCTTCAGCCGCCATTGCTGCGGCAGCTGTTAAAGCCAAGGTGCGGTTATGACATCTCATGCTTGCGGTATGTGTCTTGCAAATTTCTCCAACACATGTTCTTCATTCTCTCTCCTTGTTTTCTTATAGCATTTAGCGCAAGTTGAAGAACGAAAAATTAAAAGTCTAGTCGCTCTGCTTGTGGAAACACAAATGAAAAAATTGGAAATTAAGTTGCGTCATTTTGAAGAATTAGAAACTATAATGGACAAAGAACGAGAGTTGGTAAGTAGAGAGCAAGTTTACCACTTTAATTTTTTCTTGAATAAGAGATAAGATAAGATAAGATAAGATAAGGTACTCTATACTGCCACATAAGATACTATAAGACTGCCACATAAGTTACTATAAGACTGCCACATAAGATACTATAAGACTGCCACATAAGTTACTATAAGACTGCCACATAAGATACTATAAGACTGCCACATAAGTTACTATAAGACTGCCACATAAGATACTATAAGACTGCCACATAAGTTACTATAAGACTGCCACATAAGATACTATAAGACTGCCACATAAGTTACTATAAGACTGCCACATAAGTTACTATAAGACTGCCACATAAGATACTATAAGACTGCCACATAAGATACTATAAGACTGCCACATAAGTTACTATAAGACTGCCACATAAGATACTATAAGACTGCCACATAAGTTACTATAAGACTGCCACATAAGTTACTATAAGACTGCCACATAAGTTACTATAAGACTGCCACATAAGTTACTATAAGACTGCCACATAAGATACTATAAGACTGCCACATAAGTTACTATAAGACTGCCACATAAGTTACTATAAGACTGCCACATAAGTTACTATAAGACTGCCACATAAGTTACTATAAGACTGCCACATAAGTTAAGTTACTATAAGACTGCCACATAAGATACTATAAGACTGCCACATAAGATACTATAAGACTGCCACATAAGTTACTATAAGACTGCCACATAAGTTACTATAAGACTGCCACATAAGTTACTATAAGACTGCCACATAAGATACTATAAGACTGCCACATAAGTTACTATAAGACTGCCACATAAGTTACTATAAGACTGCCACATAAGTTACTATAAGACTGCCACATAAGTTACTATAAGACTGCCACATAAGTTACTATAAGACTGCCACATAAGTTACTATAAGACTGCCACATAAGTTACTATAAGACTGCCACATAAGTTACTATAAGACTGCCACATAAGTTACTATAAGACTGCCACATAAGTTACTATAAGACTGCCACATAAGTTACTATAAGACTGCCACATAAGTTACTATAAGACTGCCACATAAGATACTATAAGACTGCCACATAAGTTACTATAAGACTGCCACATAAGTTACTATAAGACTGTCACATAAGTTACTATAAGACTGCCACATAAGTTACTATAAGACTGCCACATAAGTTACTAAGACTGCCACATAAGTTACTATAAGACTGCCACATAAGTTACTATAAGACTGTCACATAAGTTACTATAAGACTGCCACATAAGAAACTATTTCCCTTTAATTTTTTTCCCTTGCTGTTTAGCTGGAGCAACAACGTCAAGCGTTAATTAAGGAGCGTCAAGAATTTTTCATGGATCAAATAAATGCACAGGAAACAGCAAAATCTGGTACTGGAAATGCTTCGGATATTCAACCCCATCCTCCTACTGCTGTGCAGCAAAGTCAAGAAGAGGCTGTTAAGCAATTAGAACAAGTGAGACTGTATTATTAACTTGATAACCCATACTTTTTTCTCGAATGTTATTTCACAAATTACTATAAACGTTAAGTGAAATGTTTGTGGAGTTCGGTCAACAATTCATACAACTTTTTTCTTACAACTCTTTTCTTACAAAGTGAACAAATGTCGTATGTTTTATAGAAAGATGCAGATGCTGCTAAGACAACCGGCCAAGATAAAATTCCAGGACCAGATTTTTTGCAACATCAGATGACTGCAGCTAGATCAGGTAACAGCGATTTCCCCTTTTTTGTTATCGTGAAAACCATATCTGTTTACCTATCTGTACACGGATAGAGGAGCCATTTGGATGGTTATCCTTCACATAAGGATTTAAAATTAGTTTTTATGAATATTCATTTGATGTTTCAGTTTTATCTCCACTTGAACCAAAAGTTGATTTACCTTCTACCCAAGCAGCAAGTACACCTTCCATGAACCCTACAGAATTACTCACTGCACGCGCGCCAATGCCGCTAAGTAGTGCACAAGAAGAAAAGAAACAGTTACCTGAACTGCCACCTTATCCAGCGCAACCACCGCCAATGCCGACAGGGCGTGGGCGAGGACGTGGAAGGGGTAGGGGGCGTGGTTCTTCTCGTAACTCTAATTCAAATACGAACAACGATACGGAGGCAGCATTGCAGCAGCATCAAGCATTCTTGGCAAACATGCCACCATTCTCAACGTACGCTGGTTTTCCTGGCCAACAAATGCCTGGGATGGGACCGAGCATGCAAGGATTTCAACCAAACCCGATGATGCAACCTGGTGCTGGGATGATGCCGAACTTGAATCCGAATCAATTTCCCGGAGGGCAATTTCCGCCCGGTAATCAATTCCCCGGAATGTAAGAACTTATAGGAAGCGCATACCGTTGGATCGATAGTAGTTCACAGAGGTTTACTGGAGTTTATTGGCGGATGAGCGGGAGTAATGTTTTTGACAGCCAGATAGAAAATAATAGAGACGCTGTACTTTTTATTAAAAAAAACTTGATTGTATATTATTGAAAAGAAAGGAAGGACATGAACAAGTTTGACAATCTTTAACTGTGTTTTGTTAGTACCTTCGATTGATGTCGTTGACAGGGCTCTGCGTTTAACTACGAAATTCTACAATACAACTTACCATACATGCAATTTATCTAACAAATTCATGATTACCACAATTTCATGATTTCATTATGTAAACCATGTATCCAATCTGTTTGCCTCGGAATGAGGAGCAGATATTATGCATGGAATTTTCAAATCTTTTTAAAAGGCCTTCCACTTGGAGAAGTTTCATGGTCTGAAATTGTCAGGAATTTACTCAGAACAAACACAACTTTGTTTGTTGTTGTTGTGCTCTTGTCATGCATAGACAACAGTATCATGTTGCTTTTATGAAGTTACAGTGGAATCTCGATATAACAAAGACTGGAGGGGAGTGGAAACCAGTTCGTTATCATCAAGAGATTTTAAGGGGGATTAAGAAAAGAGGGGATAAGAACCGGGTTCGTAATCTCGAGATTTCTGATGTACTAGATGTTTCCAGAGTTCATATCTCGTCTCCTTTTCAAACGTCATTAGTAAATATGCATGGTAGTCCTCTGGAGGTTAGAAATTTAGAATTGTTCTTTGCTTCATAATATAAAAGGTTTCTTAGTTACTAACTTCTAACATTGAAACGAGGTGGAGAAATCTGAGTATAAATACGATCGCTAGAATAGTCTATTCGGCGCCAAAATCTCGTCTCTCGAGTCGTTTCAGATGTTATTTTTAGATGTTTTTATTGGCTATTCAAACATAAATGTCTCGTTTTAGATATTTATTCGTTAGATGAAAATAGTCGTTTTAGATGTTAAGTGGCATTCTGTTCATTCTCGTGTTTCGGATGTGTAGTAAACATCGAAAGTTTGTCGTATGCAATGAGCGACCCGGAAGATGTTACCAGACTGTTTTTGTGTGCATTGTTACACCAAAACAGATTTTCATGTTGCATTAACATGGTACCGCGCTTCCCCTGAGTTGATCAAATTTTGTTTTGTATTTCGCGCCTTTTATACAGTGCTTTTTCTTCGTATTCTCCTTAATTTTTAAAAAATTGCTAATGAATAGGAGATATTATTTGACCCAAATTAAACTGCTTTGCGCATGGCAGCACCTCTTATCTGCGTAATTGAATTGAAAAAGGTGGGCCTCGTGTAGCACTTCAGCAGAAAAGTCCTGACTCTCTGCAAGTGTTTGGAAATCACTTATCTTTTCATGATCTTTCACTTGGTTGGTTGGGATCGGAATCGGAGATCGGAGCTTACTTACATCTGCTTCCCTTTCAATGACTCATAGTTCATTGCACAAACATAGTAATATAAAAAAAAATTATTTAACATCGGTAGAATTACAATAGTTTTTCATAATACATCATTTTAAAAAGCTAATCAAGAATAACCAAAAACTGACTCACTCCATAAACAACTTACCCACGAATATAATAACGTGGTAAATTTTAAATAAAGTGGTAAATTTTCACCAGCCATGATAGATTTAATTGACAACACACAAACACTACTTCGCTTCGCCATTATAAAAATTTTGGGCAGGATTGGAGATCTTGGCACGAGCTCAAATCGCAAACAATGACTTACCAATTGTTCGATGCCGTGCTTCCAGACAATTTTTTTTATATTACTATGTTTGTGCAATGAACTATGAGTCATTGAAAGGGAAGCAGATGTAAGTAAGCTCCGATCTCCGATTCTTAGTGAGTTTAATTTAAACTTCCCACCCGAAGAGGAAATGGCTTTACTCATGAAGACATCCACTTTGTTTTTTTAGAATAAGTCGAGGGAGTTTATTCTTTTACAGCAACTCAAAAAAAATGTTCATTATATCATGTTTACTAATATGTGCTGACGTCATTGATCACGTGGTCATTTCCTCTCTTTAAATAGGGCACTTACTGCGAAAATATCCACTGGGAATTTTGTTAACTTGTTACACGTAGCTAGGTGTGTTAGCAGAAACTTTTGATACGGTAAGCCTTGATTTCGTCTTGGTTTCGTCCATTTTGTCAAATGCATGTTATAGAAATGTACGATTTTGTTGCTCTGTGAGATTTTTGCAGAATAAGAAGCGTGTGGCAATCTTAACGAGTTTTAGAAGGCGTTGTAAAAGATGTTAGGACTTCATGTATCACAAGATGAAAGAAGTTGTCAGCAGGACGACCCATCTCTCCAGTTCTGAACAGAATTGGACTTTGAGAATGAGAACTGAAGAGATTCTGTTGTGTTTTCTTCGAAGTAATTAAGCTTAGTTCCCAAGCTTTAAACATGGAAAATTTCATCGATTCTGCTCCTCGCTTATTTTCTCCCGATACACAAAGAAACAAGTAAGCAAGGAGTATTGACAAATTGAAAGACGTTCGTCGTTTTTAATTTAACCAACTAAGTCATCGCCGTTTATTTTAAGGAACGGTTTAAATCTCGTCACCATTTTGATAATTCTAGGAGGATAGTTACAGTGTTTCAATGTTGGTATGCGCAGACACAACTGAAACAAATAATAAATAGTATTATCATAAATATATCAACCTTTCAACCTCGATCCGAATACTAACATAAAGCATAAGAGCAACTTTTCTATTTTTAATGCAACCCGGCTTTTGATAAACCTTTATTTGCCTACTGAACATCACCAATCAAAAATGAATGCCGGGACTAAACTTCAATCAGTATGTGTTTAAAGTTTATGGGAAAATTGATATGACATCGCAGAAAAATATTCTTCTCTTTGTGTCAATCCATGGACGTCATTCGGCTTTGTATTCCTCCTCTATAAACATTGAAATATATTAAGTTGTTCTTAGGAAGTATTATACTTTCAATGGAGCGCCATCAAAGGGAGGATAACAAACTTATTATTGAAGGTATAATGCCCAATCGACATCCGATCTTTCATGGTAATACCATCCATTTTTTGGGTATATATACTTGACGAGCATCTGTACAATCGATGAGAAAATCCATCCCATCGACTCAAGGTTCTTTTTTATCGAACAGTTGGACGTGTTTACCACCGGCCAAATAGATTTCTTTTGTTATTGAGTATTAACGATTTTCACTTCATCAAAAAGGGAAGATGGTCTGGGTACAAGGTTTGGTTTGCACGTCAAGCTGAGCCGTTCTCTTCAAATTGTTGTGAACTTTAAGAATACTGAAGCCGACATTATGTAACGTAATGATAATTTTCACTATACTTATACTAAACAAGGATTTCATATGAATATTTGAGTGCAGAAAACGAAACCTTTTTTTTATTCTGAATTATGGTGTTATCCGGGCTTTACTTCACTATTTTTCATGCACACTAGGACTTTTTTCTTTGTGTTGCATATTGATAATCAAACATAATTATGATATTTGTTGACCGAATGGCGGATAAAGATTTTTCTATATTTAGAGATTGTTTATCAAAAATATCTGACTGCAAAAAACATATCTTGCTGAGGTATTACGCAGAAAGGCGTGTTTCATACCCAACAAAAAAAATTATTATTAAATGCTTTACGGTAGAATGCTAATGGGGATTTGCAAATACCTTTGATCATTTGCCCGAATTTGTTGCATATGATTTCTGGGAAATGTTAGAGTTTAACCAGAACTGGAGTTCAAGTTAAAATCGGTACTCAAGGCGCTTAAATGGTTGCTTATATTTCTGATAAGATTATGAGAAGAAGAGAAAATACAGACACCATAATTATAAAAGAAGATGTTGGATGAATTGCATGAAAGTCACATGATCATATTTTTCTAATAAAAAAAACAACACAGAGCAACAATTAAACAGCAGGGAAAAAGCGATGTCATATCTTTGTGTAAAATGTGTACCCAATAAATTACGTGACATTAAGTCAGTTAACTAGGTCAAAGGCGACACGATTTTAAACGATTTTCATGGAAGTTGTTTACTTTCCCATCTTGGACGTCGATCTCGAAGATATAAGACATTTGCTTCTTGCTGTAGGAATCACTGACTCGTGGATTACTACAAAAAGATTTCAAAAAAGTACTAATTAATTTAACAAGGCTTAAATAAATCTCAGTATTCCAGTTGCCAAAACATTTAAAAAAAAACAAAAAACATCGTGTAGTTCTGTTCAAATCAAGTCTCGGAATTTTTTATAAGCAACACGTGGTTCAAATCTGTCAACAATCGTAGCAACTGATAAGCAACGAACTAGTCGAAAGTAACCCAACAGGATTTGCCCAACAGGATATAAAAACCGAAAAATCAAAAGTACAATAATTGGAACAAAATGATAACGATGATAGCGTATGTATGTTATGGTTGGGGAAAAAAAACAGATAAGTCTTTTGACGTAATGTCTTTTAAACAACTGAATACAAGAACTCAAAGTCATAAATTAAAACCACTTGAACATAACATGTGTCATTTTATTTGCTGTGTTCAATACAAGACTAACCAAACCAGCGGCGGATCCAGGATGTCGATAATTGTGGAGGAGCACAATAACATAATTTCAGTTTTCAGTCTGTATCATCAATGGGATTATTTGCACGTCTTTTATGCTTTAAAGGCATACCGAACTACCCAGGTTCTATTTTTAATTAAGGGAGTCCCATGAAATTAAAATTGAAGCAAGAGAATATACAAATTACTGACCTGTTTTCATCATAAATTGAGCATTTAAGTGTAAATTTTCTTCTAAAACATTACAATAATATTTATACTCTACAATAAAGGCTGTTATTATGTTTATCCGTTTAGCAGAAAAATATGATGAAGTGTCTGTCAGGATTGCTAGAAAAAAGATATATAGAACCAAGTTTCGAAGAATTATGTTAACATATAACATAACTAGAAATATTAAAGAATACATTTTTATTATCTTCGTTGGACTAAACTGTGTGTCTGTGCATCGAATATTTCCAACAAACATCAATGGTGGTTCTTCTTTTACTCTCCATGTTGTTTTATTTTGAAAACGATGAAGAATTGTCAGAATAATATACAGACCAGCTAACTTGCCACGGTCAGTAAATTATTGGAGGCGCGAGTAATAAATAATAATAATAATAAAATTTCTGGTCCGCATAATTCAAAAGCATGTAACACGCGGTGACTTGCCCTGAGTTTTAACCTGTGATAACCTGGGTAGTTCAGTATGCCTTTGATAGCTAACATTCTTCTACATAAATTTCGACATACGACATACGACATTTCGACATACTATCGAGATCCGCTTCTGATTGAGATGAATTCGAACGTCACAAAAAAAAAAAAAAAAATGTCCGTCAATTTTGTCGGTGGTGAAAGCAAAAGCGAAGTGACAAAAATATTGCTGGTGTGTCGTAAATTATATTCTAAATATTTTATACCAGGAAATGAAAATATTTCTACAAATTAAATTCCGAGACAGGTTATAAAAATAACTCAAAATTATGGTTGCTAAAATCAGGGTTATAAATAAACGCACTTAGCGCAGAGACACAAACTATAAATATAGTTATAGTAACTATATTTATTAGTCATAAACACCATCGCAGAGGTAATGGAAAGGAAAAATAGTGTTAGTCCAATAAAATGTGAGGAGAAGGAGGCTGTGTGTATATAAAGAATGGTTGTCAGACAAGATTTCCGTAAAAAAGTTAATGCACATCGTCTAATGCCAGAAGAATCACATAAAGTATCTACGAAGGAGTACACTTTTTAATATTCAGTCTGAAATTAAGTTATCGTCTAAGTATTTGTAACCATATACTAAAAAAAATATACTAAAAATACTAGCCACGGTTTATTTGAGCTGAACTTTGAATTCTAACAGAACGTTTGCGGGGGACAGAGCCGGAGGAGTGCGCAAATCGACATTTCATCGATCTAATCTGAAATTATGTATTCTACGTGGGAGAACATATTATTATCATTTTGGCTATAAATCCGGATTTTCTCGAACAACTTGTGGGTGAAAAGAAATCTATTTTTTGTGACCATTTCTAAAATTAGATTTAAAAAAGATTGCGCAAGTAAACAAAAAATGAAAAACGGATGTGCCAAAATATTGTAATCAAGTCTGTCGATATAAAAAGCTGTTGAGAAAACACGAGATACTGAACACAGAAAGAGTAACATCGTTAGAAACATGGCCTGGCAAACACGGGTCTATTTGAATATCAAATACGAATGTTTAGTTTATAAGTTTGTTGAGAGTTTTTGTATTCTTGGTACTCGTCGATTGCTATGCTCATGCACTCCTCTTTCGCGCCAGTTTGTTTTTCTTGTCTGTTGTTTTGATTCAATATTTTTTGTTTTTCGTTTAGAGAGATCTATAATTATAGGAATGACTTTTGATAAAATGGACGTTAACATCCAGTTGATTTTGTTGTTACTTGTACCGGCGACACACATGCTTAGCATAACAAAACTTACACCGTCAGACGTAGCGACATTAGATTTGGCGGACGTCACGACACCACATTTGACGGAAGAGAGTCCACAAAACTGCTCTCCTCCTCGAAAAGCCCTTTTTGGAATTTATGAGCCGGGCTGTGACATTGTAAGAATATATAGTTATACATGCAAAGGTTCTTGCAGATGTCCGGAAAATTGCATAAAAACGAAATACTCGTCAAAAACGAGTGAAGTAAAATTCTCTTGTCCACTAAACAAAGAAAAGACGAAACTAAGAAAATATCGAGACGCCGTACAGTGTTCGTGTCAGTGTTCGTAAAAAAGAAGTCAAAAACACCGGCTATAATTCAGTCAGGTCTCTGGGAGACTGCTGAAAGTAGTGTGGTGCACTTATGGGAACACGTGGTCCTCTTTAGCGAGAACAAATTTGTATTTAACGATTAGAAATAATTGATAGTTGACAGATATCGGACGCACGAGGAAACCTCTTATTACTGCACAATAATAAAGTAAAAGCTTGAAATATTCTCTTAAAATCAAACTTGCATGTAGCTAGTCACGAAAACTGCACGTGTACTGATCCCAAAATGTGGTTGGGTTAATTACGGTCAAAAGGTTATCAGCTCTCCTCCTCCTGTGTAGATTGTATAGCGTTTCTTCAATCAAGGTGTCTACTTTGGCCGAATTTGATATAATGATATGACTTCTGGAGATGTGATATCTTGACAACCTCAAACCCAGACCTCTAAGCGAGCACTGGGTTCCAGTTTGCATATTGGGAGATGTGATAATTATGAGTGCAGCTGTGTTACTTAAATAAAAGACTGATACGTGTACCTTTGAATTATTTTTGTCAAAAACTAAGTTCCTATACGGGTAGTGGGAAAATGCACAATACTGACTCTCCATGTGTTTGACGTTCTTTGATACGAGGGCTATTCGCCATAACTCCTGTAACACGTTTTGGAAAGAAATCGTGACAACCTGATAAGTATAGTTAATTAGGGAAATCGTCCCAAAAAATCGATCTACCAAAGATGTCATATGTCGAGGATTACAATTCTTGTCGAGTTCTTTACCCAAACACGATGAGAATCCCACAAGAAAGAATTTTTTTATGCGGTTTTAGCCGTTATTAGCAAATTTCTTCCGCAAAAGCTTTTCAAAATTGGTCAATCGCAAAAATTTCAAGCCCTCTGAACGTTCTTATTTTGAGCTGAACTGTAAGTAAACGTTCTCCGAAGAAGAATAAAAAGCTTTTTGCTACGTTTCCATTAAACTTCCTACCTCTACAGTCCTTCGGCAGATTTATACCGTCCTCCAGGGACATAAGAACCTTTCAAGAATAAGAAATCGCAAAAATCGTTTCTTTCCTTGATTATTGCAATCTCGTTCTCAGGGCTTCTTTCTTTCACGATATACGGACGGCAGCGAAGAAAGTACATATCGTAAAGGCAAGAAGCCCTGGGAACGAGGTTGGTATATTATCGTTATTTATCCTCTTACTATTCAGTGGGATTTCTTCAGAAATTTTTTCAGAAATTAATTCTTGGTAGTTTATGTTTCTGGAGAATGGTGAAACAAAACATTGTGTATTTTTCTTCATCGTTGTCGTCTTTGTCACTGTTCCGTCCTGATTGTAAACACCATCCCGATTGAAAACGCTTGGTGGTGTCCCGTTTAAAAACAGGTGCAAAGCGCTTTTATGCGGTTCAATTGAGAGAGAAATGTTTTCAATACGGATGGTCTGTTTGTAAACGGGACAATCTGGATCTATCCGGATTGAAAACAGGTTTTTAACATTTAACATTAATCTGATTTTGAAATTCTATTTTCTCATTTGGCTGCCAATTTTTCATCGGTCAGGAAACGACAAAAGTAAATCAATACAGATTTTTGTAAACAAAAATATCCTTTCACGAAAAAGATCATTTGCTACATAAACTACATCCACCCGATCTAGTCTTGTCTCAAATACCTGGAACTGCTCATATAATAAGGAGATTGTTAAGCGTGTTTGTGAAATGGTGTCAGGCTATAGCATATTTTAGCGACTTGATTCACTTTGCTGTCTACTTAATGGTGGCTTCTTCGTCTCGTTGTTGTGCACAATTTTTGAACACAAACTGATATGAAAATGCGGAAAAAGACAGAAGACTCGCTTTTATTTATTAAATAATTTTTTCGAAAATCATCAAAAATCAAATTTAGCGAACGTTTCTAATCAGGTTCGTCCAGTTTACAAAGAGACAAGGTTTTTAATCGGGATGTTCTAGATTTTCTTATAAAGATGATAATCAACAAAATTATTGTCAAACTACTTCATCACTGTTTCCGCCTACTCACATTTATGAAAAATCTCGACTCGTAATACATCAGTGTTCTTCGGAAATTTTTCACATCGTTCCTCCATGGAATGATAGGTAAAACGTGTTCTTGAAAAAATATGAATCAAAACTTCTTATATACAGGTTAAGTCATAGTGGTTTTTGGAAGGAATATCCTGGGCAAGATGCATTTCGTAGCTGATATTAACTTTCCAACGTCTACCTTGTGGTGTACAGGTTTGTTATTCATACCACGTCACTGTTTTTTTAGATCGACGGTCATATACTCGAGCCAACTCAGTATAGATGGAATTCCAAACTTTAGAATCAAACCAAACGTTATGAAACATAAAAGAATAAGTTTCCACGTTTCGTATGAACACCCATAGTACAAGCGATTAACAACTAAAAAAATAATGGAGATAAGCATAAACTAAACACCTCTCAGGGAGATAAACACATCTCAAGGCCGTACCAAGGTCAATACATCTCAGGGACGTACAAAGGTCAATATTTTAGGGAGGCGCAATACTAATGACTGAAAAACAACTACAATTATGTCTAACACTGTCGCCAATCAGCCTAAAGCCATCAAATTTTTAGATTCTAGACTCTCTGAAACGGCCTTACAATGAATTTCCAAGATAGATTTGCCCTTCCTTCTTGTTCCACGCATTTGACTTGAAGATTTTGCTAAAGGACAGTCCCCAGTCCCCCGCCGTCTCGTGCGATATTGCAAAAAATGAAAGGAGAATAATTATTACTGATGTTGTATAGAACAGGATCTTGTAACCTTCTTAACTCCACTGGTACTCCAGTTCTATATGCTGTTACTTTAATCAAGTAGCTCTAGATAAAAACAAAACAAAGACCTGCTTGAAAAAGAAAAGAAACACCGTGTATCAACACACGAAAATGTAAAGAACAACTACCTGGGTTTTAGCGCGAAACCGTGTCTGTTCAACGTTCAAAATGGTACGTCTTTGGAGAGAGCTTGCTTCGTAAACTTCCAACACAAAATCAGTGGGTATCTGAAAGTTTAAACGAAATGTTAGTGAGATGGAGCGCTTTAACATCCAAAACTATAATGATACAAGATTTTTCTAACGCTTTCACAATATCCAGATCGACTGAAGACAAGTATAACAGAATTTATAGCAGTTGTACAAAATTGTTTTTCCTGACTTCTTATAAAAAAGGTATTCTATCGAAGTAAAGATTAATGAACATCAAATATATTTTTCAACGATGTTTTTGGTCAAAAAAATATTCAAGAGTGACACTCAAATCTTTTGATGACGTCATTTTCGAACCTTTCACGGACATTTCCACGAAATGATTTTCAACATATGGTTCTTTAGTAATGTTTAAAGAGCATCAAATTCCCTTCCAATGGTGTAAAACACTTTCGGTTTTCAGGACAAAATTTATACACCAAAAAATGCAGCCACGTGACATTCCAGACGTGTGACTCTTGAAATGTTTTATCAAGAATTGATGTTTAATGAATCTGCCAAATTTTACACTTTTTTCATAAAATATACAATGGTTTGCCTAACAGTCCCCCACTATTAGCCAATCAGAGAGTGTGTTTAAAAAGTGTTGAATGAAAACGATATTTCGTTAAAAAAAAAGAAAAAAGAATTTCAACAAAACATTTTTGCGGAATTTATTTTTCAAATCTGCCTCTGACCTTATTTTTAGTAGATCAAAGTGAAATTATAGTTTGCAAAATAAAAGGAACGGAGAACAAAAAAGTGTCATAATTCATATGGATTAGGGGAATTTCAGAAAAAGTACTGAGAGAGCATTTTCCTGAATATTGAGAGATCCTTACAACAGATGAAACATACCATATCCTGAGAAAGAAGAACCAGCTGAGAAAGAAGAAGAAACAAAATGCTATGTATACAAAATCAATTCAAAATATGAAAAATTGAAATGACATAACAAATGAGGTTTTCCCTCTATGAACCCTGCAAAACAAATTTTCTGAACTCCTATTTTTCATTCATGCTGCTCAATGTTTTGAGACTAGTAGTAGTTGGTTAGTCTCGAGTGATCTAAGCATGTACAACTAGCAAACCACTGATGAATGGAAGAATGAAGTTTATATAAATCTTACCACTGCAGGATATGAGACACGGACTTCATATTGGGAATTATTGATGAGGCCATCAACTCTGTATATAGCATAACCATGATCATGAAGAATCTGAAAATAAAATTCTTTAAAGATGATTATGACAAGGTCTTCCATCACTAAAGAAATACAATAGCAAAGAAAAACAAACAAACAAACAACACAAATAATGACAATACCTGATCATAAAATGTTGAATCAACAGTTAATCTACAAAATAACAACAGCTCCTTATTTAACTTAACTGAACAATCCCTTTCTTGAAAGTAGCAAAACTTTGGAACTTATACTCAAAGTAATAACTTAACCACACTTGCCAATATTTGGTAGAAATAGGAAATTTGGTAAAAAATATAAAAAAGAAATATAGAAAGAAATACAGTTTGGAAGCTTTTATTCAAATGTTAGTTTTCTCTTTTCTGTGCTAACTCTTTTAAGTATAATTTCCAATCTTTTGCATTTTGCAATATTGCCAGCCCTCTTGTTAGTACCCAAGTAATTGTTTAAAAATTTTGCATGATGAATATTTTGCATTAAGTAAAGGAAAAGACAAAACATTTCTTCATACAATGAAGAAAATGATGAAAACAATTTGCCCCTATAAAATTGCACTCACTCACAGTGCTTCTTTCGAGTCTACAGTGAAGAAACTAGAACAAATTGATAACCAATACAAAATAACATCACATCGTTTGATGGCAGCCATGTAATTCACAAGGTCTCTTGTTTAAATAATACCTACGATAACATGGGAACACATCAAAATAGAAAACACAAAAAAAAACATAATTGAATACATTTTCAGCTGGCTGTCTGGTTGCTCCACTTTTTTGTGAGGAAATGTTTTTTTATTGTTATTAACACCAACCTTAGTGGGGCATTGGAACACCACTTGAATTTTTTGGCCTGAGCACTTTCAAAATCGGTGTGGGCCCTATGAAATTGCAGACTTTTTTAGTGAAATGCTAATAACTTAAAAACAGTAACTATTCAATGTTCGCAAAATTCAATAACCCTATTGACGACATTATAGATTTTCAAAATGAGAAGCAAGTTAACTTAAAAAAAGTTATTTTTCAGGAATTAAGTTCTTCTTTTTTCAAAAACGTTTTCCATCAACTACATCACACTTTGGCAATAAGCTGTTTTTTAGCAAAAAGTGAAAGAAAAAAATATATACTATAAAGTAAGGAAATTGAGTATGCTGAATCCAATAAATAAAGAAACCTTGTTTTCCATCAAAAATCTACTGAAGCACTCCTTTAAGAAATTGTGATAGTTTGAACTTGTGAAATCAACACATTTTTATGAAGAGAAAAAGATGCACAGTTGCGATGATGAATGATTGAAGTAATTCTATTCATAAAGTTTACATTAAATCTAAAAATTCACTCATTCAGAAAAGTTGAAAGTAAAATGGAATCTTATGTTCGTAATCATAAAAATCTTATTTACAATATATAATTTATCAATAGAAACAACAATATATATTCAGTGTTTTTTTTTTTACCTCCTTAGTTAAATCCAGGGTTGCCATGCTTTTTCTGATTAAGGAAATTTTAAACTTTTCAGAAAAAAAGAAACAACGTATATGACAGATAAGAACCGAAAACTGTTCTGTTTGTTAACAACAATGGTCTTAATTTTCAAAATAAATACTAAGGTGATTTGAGAACATTTCTTTCTTTAAATTTCTCTATTTTTTAAGTAGAATTGAGAAGACTTGAGGGTTTTTTAAGGAGGCTTGACAACCTTGAAATTCTTTGTAAAATCATAAAAACGCACCAAAAGTAGAAATGAGAAACAAGCCAAAACAGGATTAAATGAAACAATTGCATTCTCACGATAAATGATAAAAGGAATGCCTTTACAATAAACCATTAGTAATGCAGTGTACGAATTACTGGCTCACATTTCGTGAAGTGTTTCTGTGAGCCTTTATTCTAACAAAACAACAAAAATGCCAAGTTGCAATCAGCAAACAAATGCAGATAAAATACTTTAGCACATCCATAAGCAACATTTTCATTATTCACCTACTCCTTGTAGTTCGTAAATTTTTGCAAAACTATTTGTCTAATTCATACCATGCAATGAAATTCAAGTGGTTCCAACACAGTTATGTATATCTAAGGCTTATGTTGTACCTATATAAAAAATACATCTTCTAACACATCCTCTTCGTCCATTTCATCTTCTTCAGTTTTAGAACTTTTATACGCGTTTTGATTACCATATATTTTCCCCAGCCTCCTTTGTTCAAAGTGTATTGTTCTCCCTCCTCTCCTGCCACTTTTGGTATTTTTGTACAGGCTGCGTTGATCAACTAAATTGTTTTTGTGCAGGCTGTGTTGTTCAACTAAATTGTTTTTGTGCAGGCTGTGTTGATCAACGGACGTACTAGTTGACCTCGGTTGCAATCCTTCAACTAAGTCAATCATAGAAGAAGGCTGGAAGTGTTTACGCTTGACAGCAGAGCTGGTGAACTGTTTGCTTGATGGATTGACAAGAGGCGAAGGAAATGTAGAACTTGGAAGATCTCCATCACTTTCGGACGATGATTGCTCGTTAAGAAGAAAGTCAATCATATCAATGGAATTTTTTTGCTTGGCTTTTCGTTTTGCAGATAAACATTTTTCAGATGTAGCGAGAATTGACTGTGTTTGAGTAAACGACTTTGAATTCTCGTTTTTAGAAGATTTAGTGTGTATTGATACCTTCTCTATCTTGTCTTTGAAACTACATCTGCTGTGGCAATTGCTTCTTGCACTCATAGAGGTTAATGACTGCTCCAGTAAACTTATGCTTTTCTCGCATTGCAAAAGCCTTTGTGAACCTAATATTATGTCTGATGAAAAGTTTTCAGTTTGAATACAGACATCTCTTGGTGTTGAAACAGAACATTCAGAAAAATTCACTGTTTTTTGCTGATTGCTTATCATATTATTTTCTGTTGTTGGCATCTTGGTGGAATCAGTAATCGTTTGTGTATCTTGATGAACGTAGACCTTTGGTGATTGATGATTTTTGGAATTATGAAGTGAATTGTTTTCATGTTCATTAGTTTTCTGAAAGCCTTCAGGACCTTTACTAAGTTGCTGGACCTGTCCATAGTCCTGCAAGGCTTCTGAATGCACAAAATCTCCCTTGTCTTGTTTCAGCAGAATAGATTCTTGTAATTTTTGCAGTTGGTCAATTTGCTGTTGCAATATTTGCTGCTGCTGCTTGAATTTAATTTGTTGTTCCAGAAAAATACCTTCAAAATTATTTTCATTTTGAGAATTTGATTTCGAAAAAGTGTTACTGTTACTTTTCAAATTGCCATCTACATTGAAACCTTGATTGACTTTGCATTGAATCTCGTACTCCAGCAGCTGTTCTTTTAACTCGTCATACCTCTTGATAGCATCTTGCCGTTCCAATTCATAAGTGTTAATTCTGGCCTGAAACTCAGCAGTTGCTTGATTTAACAGTTCAAATGCATTTTCTTTTTCTTCGCCAAATTTTGCAAGTTCTTTAATCAAATTTGCTACTTTCTGTTTATCTTCCTTTCTAAGATCTCGTAATGTCGCATTAGTTCCAAGGTGTTTACTTTTGACATCAGCCTTAACTGGAGATACTCTTAATTTTGATTTATCAGTTTTAATTGATTTAATTGGCTTTTTGTTTTGAGAAGTAGGGTGTTTTAACCAAGGTTTTCCTTCAACTTCAACAAAAGTGGAATTTAGTACCTTTCCAGGATTTTGGTAATCTTCAAAAGATAAGACATCCCTTAAAGCATTTTCTTTTGAAGGAATATCTTCCCAATATATGTTGACATGCTGTTTATTTTTATTTTTGTTATCCATCTTTTGCTATCCACTGAAAAAAAATTACAAGTTGATTAATATTTCCATTGTTTTCTTTTTTTGCAAAATAAATGAACAGGCAGATTGTCACAGTTCCCTTTAATACACAGATTGATCATTATTGAAAATGTAGTGCAAATTAGGATGTTATCAGCTAATTAGGATCTTATTAAGCTATGAATGTCTCCTTAGGATATGAAAACGTTTAATCGTCAACTTTTGTCAATATTTTGAGGAATCACATTTTTCTTCCTTCTCAAATAAATCTGCACCATCTAGCACCTCAACTCACTAAATTTCTAATGAAATGTATTGCAAAATCAAAAGATATGATCGTTTGGGAACAATCGCCTAGTTAGCATATTGATAAAACCATTTTGAACCGATAGGTTGTCGTGATAGCTGACTCACCGAAAGGAAAAAACATGGCGGCTGGGAAAAACTGCTGTTGCGTAAATATATACTGTTGCATAAGGATAAGTTCCTCAGTCGTAATACTAAATACAAAAAATATATAATACAATATGGACACTGTTGTCCTGGAAGTCCATACAAAACCTCCTAATTAGGAAATTATATTCGAACTAGGTTATGGGTTTTCATAAAATGTGTATCTTCAAGTTCCGCACATGCAGTAAAGGAAAATTTTTCATTTTTAAAATAATGACATTTGATTTTGCTACAGAAAAGGAGCTAATATAATAAGATGTGATTGTGATGCAGGTGGAAAACTGGCTGTTTCGTAGTTGACATATCTTAATTAAGATAAGATATCTTAATAAGGAGTTTTTTACACAGTAGAATCCATAAGGGCTGCATTATCTCCGAAATCGTGTATTAGCTGATGACAATATCATAATAATTTGTGGACTCTTTATTATATTTTTATATCTTCCTCAGACAAGTAAAGTAAGAAAACCTCGTTTCCAATAGTCACATTGTCAAATTTCATATCAAGCAATGCCATATCGTTATACCGGATTTTAACAAACTAAAAAGAACTTTCTTTCCGTTATATTGTATTTTGACTTCCACAAAAGTAAACAGTAAACAGAATGATTTTGAAACGACCTGCTTTCGCGCTTCTCGAAACGCAATTATGAAAAATGCGCATCCAATACATTTTTTTAATTGATTGATTTTGATAGAGCGCTATTATGTTCACAATAAGAGGCGTGAGAATTATCTTTGGGGAACTCATAATAAAAAAAATACTTTTAAGGTAGGAAGACATTTTATTCATTTTGTAGTTGAGTTTGAAAGCTCAAAAAGAGGAAAGAAACTTAATGTTAAGAGTCGATGCATCGCGTACACTAACAAAAGATCGACTAGCTGTTCCAGTATTTTAACGCCCACATGATCGGCTGTAAACGCCCATATTATGGCGCAGCATTAATCATATAAATATGGCCGCCGTTTCTAATAAACACACACGGTTTCACTTTCAACAAAACAAGAGAGAGAACTTTAAATGTTGTTTTGCTTTGTGACTCTGTTTCCCCTTCCCTTCCTTTTGAATTCATGCATTTATCTGAGTTCTGTACATTCCACCCGCAGAAGTATAGCTAGAAGGGTTTTTTAGAAGAAGTTGAAAAAATGTGCGAATTTAAAACCTCCCACAATTTTTCATTTTTGTTGGTGGTTGTATCCATAATAAGAGTACATTTGTTTGGTACTTTTAGGACAGTCGCAGCAAGAAGACTTTGTTTGACAGAATGACTAGCTGGTTTCAGATCTGACTCACAACACTGCACTGCTGACTAGCTTGAGGGCCAAAAAGAGATTCAGATTTACTACTGCCCTCTCAAAAACACACCAAAGAAAAGAAATGTATTTTTGGGCAGTCAGGGCAGAGTGGGATTGCACCCCCAGGCACCAAACAAATGCACCCTAAATCTTTTATTATTGTTATCAGCCAATTTTAATGGTTTGTTTGTAATAGAGTGCCTGCTCCCCTCTTACCCCTAACTTTAATTTTAATGCAGCAAAATTCTTCGTTACGAACACGAAAACACAACTTATCGGATTTAGCAGAACATTTGGTCATTCTAGATTTCAAATAAACAAGAATAAACAAACAAAATAAGAGTGTATTGACTGATGATGAAAGTCGGACGACTTTTGAAACGTCTCGAATATAAATAAAATCAATAGAATGTTGCTTCTTATATTTTTATCATCAAATTGTTAGCCCTAACAAACATTTTTAAGAATAAGAGTGGTAATAAATACTGCTATCACAAACATCATCGGGGTGATGTTCCTGATTCCGCTAACTTTCTGCTAACTAATTTTGCGCTCATCAAAAGTGATGTTAATAACGAAATTTTATGGAATATGATGTTCATACTAAAAGTTTAATCCCTTTTCTCTCAATGTAGCTGCTTTTCCCCTTTGATTAGCACAGATAAGCGACAACCACAGGCTTATAAAAAATACATGCCTTTATTGTTTACAAATTGAAGGCAGCCATATTTTTATCAGCATAGTTTTTTTAGAAAACAATAGTGCAGTCTCTAGAAGTCAACTTTTCATCGAAAAAAAACAGACAAATGATGGGAATTGTCCTACTGTAATTGTGAGCCTGCACAGGGGACTAATGAAAAACATATCAACACTACACAGTTATTAGAATTTTTTTTAAATAATGACTATGCATGATAGCAATTATTATAATGATAATGTGCGTTTATTTTTCGGATCAGTGCGTTGTACGCTAATCATTCACGTGTGATAAAATTTCAAATAGTAAAGTATGGCGTAATTGTTAATGACTACAGGCCCTTTGTGTGGCAAGTTTTATAAAAACTAGTTTCATGTTTTCTTGAATCGTGAATCTATGAGTGATTATCACCGCATGATTTGGAGCTAATTGAACGTCTGTGAGAAAGATTTATATGGATGAATAATCAAGCTGAAATCAATGCTAACAAGAACAATTTTTGTTGCTACAGCGGAGAAAGGAATTACGACAAATACAGGAAAACTGTTTGTGTGGATAAAATCTCATATCTTGGCAGTATTCAAAGCAGCAGAGTAATATCAAGGAATCAATCTGTTCCGTTATTTATGACACTGTATTTTGAAGTATTTTTTTTCGAGGTCGCCATTTTTAATAATTTTTTCATGATGATCCTGACTAGTTGTTAGAGTTTACCCTATAAATCAATAAGTAATTGTTGATTCACTCTGAAACTTTCCATAATGATAGCTGAATGTCTATACTTTCAGATAACATTAAGGTTTTTTTGATTTGTTATCTTTAAATGAACAAAAAGAACGATCAAAGTTACAGTTAGCAGCAAGTGTCACATAGTGGTAAGGGGAGCAGGCACTCTATATATATAAGAACACGGTAATTTTCACTTTGTTGATAGCTATTCTCGTTGACTATACCACAATCAGAATTTTCAGGTAAATGTTTCAACCACTGCAGTGAAACAAAACTAGAACTCCCTGACTGCGAACTGAAATACATACGTTCACTGGTTCCTTTTATGTAAAAGTTGTCCGAAGTCACCATCTTTGGACAGACCAATCAACAGATCCCCTGGTGACGATCAAAATCTGATGTTTGTAACTACATTCAAGCAGAGAAATTCTATTTCAGATTGACATAATACAACATTTTAGATATAGGAAGGGTGTCCGACTCACCCCACAGTCTGAAGCCCCCCTTTGCCATTTCTAATAAGGCAGCTCCTGTGATTTTGTTCAGTGGTAATTCTGTTGCATGCATATTTCTGAAACTACTCCGTTTTTTTAATATTTCCGGGAAGCAGTTGACTGTATGCAATCTCTAAAATCTACTAGATAATACCCCAAAAAGTTACGTGGCTCAACTAGTAAAAAAGCGTAAAAGTATGTGTATATACTTACTTTTTTTGTATGACTGATTTGTTTACTTCCTCTTCTGTATTGTTTTGTTTATTTAAGATCTGGATAAGGTTGTCTTATATGACATGTCTACCAGTTTTTTTGTTATATTCATGTTCTATATTAAAAAAAATTCAAAGTATTTATTTATGAAGCTGTTTGTAATCTGTTTTAACTTTTATAATATTCAGAATTGTGAATTGTTGGTGTATAAAAGTAAGTAAACCTTGCTTTAGGTTGGGAAATAGGTTATAAATTCTGTTCCTAGTCCATTGGATTAGATGCAGTGGTCACAATGGCTGGATTGATAGCTAAAAAGAATCAAGCAAAATTGGCAGAACAGATCTATAAATCAACTCATTGTAAGTACGCATTTTGAGTAGTTTAAGTCAAACAGACCATTAAAAATATATATAGTGTATATTTATCAAATTCTTATAGTATATATTTATCTTAACAAATATAATTTCTCTTTTTTCAGTTTCTAAATCTGAAGTTGAAAATCTATTGACAATATACAGAGAACTTGTTCCAAGTCCAAAAGGAAAAATGGATCGTACAAAATTCCGCACTTTGCTTCATAATACATTTCAGATGACCGATGATATCCTAATGGATAGAAGTAAGAGCAAACATGGAATATATTTTCGTGTTTGTTACATAATAATTTTGTTTATACTACAGCTCTTATTTACAGCAATTTCATACATTAGTTTTCAGAGCTTTTGATCAAGACAATGACAGTTATATCAACATGGAAGAATGGATTCATGGTTTATCAGTTTTTCTGAGAGGGAATCTAGAGGAGCAAATGCAATGTAAGTTGAAAATTTTACCTATGAAACCTTTTGAACTTTAAATAAAAGGTATTTCTCTTTTCACAAAAATAAATTTTGTAATTAACAACAAGAGTAAAGGTGCAAATTACATTGTTTGAAAAGGGTATGTACAAATTGTGTTTAGGTGACAAAAGTATATCCACATGATTGAATAACAATGTGCTTTAAACTGCCAGACACGAATATAGTACAGCTGATTTGTTTATAAACTCTTTTCTCATGCAGATTGTTTTAGTGTCTATGATCTGAACTCTGATGGTTATATCACAAGAGAGGAAATGTTTCACATGCTCAAACATTCATTAGTGAAGGTAAGGAGCAATTTTCCTTTCTTTTGAATATGTTGCTGCATGCTGTACTAAATTGCATTCTAAGTTTATTATGATCATCAAATAGCAACCAACTGAAGAGGACCCTGATGAAGGTGTGAAAGACTTGGTTGAAATAACCCTAAAAAAGATGGTAGGACCATTTTTTTCAATTAATACATTAGATTCAAAAGGATGGAAAGGGAGTTATTTGCTAACAACGTAACCCAACATATAGTTGAAATAACGTTTCAACTATTTTTCAACTTTCAAGCTATCTTGTGCATCTTTGCATCCATCACCAGTTCATTTTATATAAACATTCTGCCAATGCTGTTTAAATTTTACTTGATTTAAAATCCTCAGTTACACCAAACTGTAGTTATTAAGGACAAATGAAAAAAGAAATGAAAATCATTCCCCCTTTTTATTGATGAGATTTCAAAAGACTTCTCCTTAATTTTCAGATCAAAAGATTTTAATTAATTTTAATTAATTTTTGTTGTTTATTATCTGAAGGATTACGACCATGACAGTCGTTTGTCATATGCAGATTTCAAGAGAGCTGTTGAAGATGAACCACTCTTGTTGGAAGCTTTTGGACCTTGTTTACCTGATTATGAGGTGAGATTTTGTTTGTTTGTTTGTCTGCCATTTCATTCTCAGTTTTGGTAAAGGGTATGTGTTTTTTATTCTGTCCAGCAGGCAATTATTGGAGGATATTTTATAATTTATCTCTCAACTGTGCTTTTTCTCGATGGACAGACACCAAACATGGTACTGACATATGGAACGCCCTTTTGGTCTTTAATACTGTCTACCCAATATAGTACTTTCTATTCACGGAAAATAATACTTTTTTAGTAAGACTTTTTTGATTATCCAAACATGCTATAAGACTGCGCAGCTGGAGGAAGATAAAAATAGTAATTCGAAAATGTCTTCTACTACAGCATGAAAGTAAAGATCTTGTATAATCATTGACAAATCTTGTCAATGCTGCAAAAGGAAGTTGCTGCGGCCTCACCCTCGCATCTTCTGGCAACTACTGATGAAGCAGATGAAGGCGAAATAGACATGAAATTAACACAACTTTACGGTGTATAAGGTGTATTTATTTCTTAAATAGACATGCTGTTTCCTCAAGAACTTCCTCACATCCCAGGATAAAATTTTAGCGTGATAAAACTTACCCATCCATTTATCCGATTGGTAATTCTTCCAGAACTTTAGACAGATTGGCCAATAATTGAGTCACCATATTTCTTTTGGCGTTGAAACACGCACAACTAAAGTATGATTGAATGGTCCAGGCGATTTTCACACGTGATTTAGGTTAGTCTAACAGAAATAAAGAAAATCTTATGAAAAAAGTACTATATTTTATGCAGAAAATATTGTTTTATCTCGAGGAAGTATTATTCTATACGAGGATAGTATTAGTCGATCAGCAGAAAGTATTATTTTGCATAAAGAAAGTATTTATTTCAGAAAGTATTAAAGTCCAAAACAACGTTCCATACTGAAAATACCCAACTTTATTTGAGACCGGCGTTTATTATTCGAGGAAATACGGTCTGTTGATTTTTTCAGAGAGACAAATAGATTATTCTTAGAATGTCTGCTCTTTAACAACTCTGCAACTGCATTCTTATTGGTCTATTTAGCACGTGGAGTTATTCAGCAAGCAGTTCATCGAAGCTTCCTCGTAGACATCGTATTATGAGTCATATTGTATATATATATAATTTATTTTCTTTTTTAAGAAACGGAACATTAACTTCAACAGAATTAAAATATCTTATTGAAAGTGATGGGGACAAGTTCTGAGATTTTTGAATGAATATCGATAAAAAATGTTTGATGAATTTATGTTTTGGTTTCATTTTTTGATGTGGATTTAACTTATTTTTGTAGAATATCAATTGTTATGTCAGAGTCGAAATATTTTGTTGGGTTTGTCATTTTAAAATTATGAATTCCAAAAATAATCTTTAATTCACAGAAAAAGTGAAAGGTTATCAAACTTCATTTTGCAAATCCCCCCTCCTCGTTATCTATAATCATGTCCTCCGGAGAGGGGCATCTTATCTTACGTCACTTTCACTTTCGGAATGTTACGCCTTTTGTTATAAATTCTGCAAGGGTTCGGCAGAAAAATAGGCTCAAGCTCGACTTTTTCGCCGCGGAATATTTCTCAACCAATCAAATGGCTCAATTTTGTCCGCGATTGTACAACTTCCACCCAATTTCAAACCAGCACTATTGAATTATTCTGCATGCAAATTCTCAAGAAAATCAAATCCAAATCCAGTCCAAATTTTGCCAGAATCGTCCTTTTTTGGCCTAAAAAAATAAGGGAAGTGATCTCCAACATTTGGTCCAAATCTTCCCAAATTGTGTGCTTACACCAGCGGAAGCTGTAGAAAAATAAAACTGCTGTCAAATACTCACTTAGCTACACATTTTAGTATAGCCGCTTCGGGGTTTGCAAACCAGTCCGATTCTGACAGCAATATTGTCAAGGTGTGATGATATCACAAGGCTAGCGCACTACTGCTTAAAGAAGATATATTACGGCCGGCCGCTGAATGAAATTAATAATAAGAATACCATTACATGGTGGAAATCTTAAAAATTAAAAATCCCAGGTGGTTTATTAGAGAGAGTCGGTTGTGGAAAACCGGCTTAAAAAACGCTATCGGACTTATACGGGGTATAAGTTAATTGCGCACCGGATATCCGATATATGGTGATGATGATAATATGATATATGTGATGGTGCACAACCACCCACGCGCGAGCTAAGTTTCCATTTTGTAAACTTTGGCGCACGTTTCCCTTATAATAAAAAATGGTAGAGGAGTTTCGCTTGTTAATCGGAGTTCAAAAGCTTCAAGCATGTTAGTAGAATACGATAATTTATTCAACAAAGGTTCATCCCGTGTAGTTGATGATGTTTTACACCCACCACCAAACAAAAAAGGAACAAAAAGATTTCAAAAGGAGGGATCTCCCTCTCTCAATCTCAGTTGTTTGAAGTTTAGTGGTGTATCTCTATCTCTATCTCTCTCCTCTCTTCTTTTCTATAATAATTGAATTGGAGGGAGTTATTTGTTTATCGGCTCGCGCTCTACCACCGCTTATTTACGCAATTTCCATATCAATAAACATTTGCTTATGCGAAAGCTGTTTAGTAGGGGGCCGGGCGGGCGGCTATAAAAGTGTGGTTATTATAATAGAGATCTATCGTCTGAAAGTCTGATTTTTCAAAAAAATTCATTCTGTGACCTCCATGTGCCGCACCTCTCAGGGAGGCACTAAACCAAGTGGATCACATTGTCGCGAATTTAAAAACTACTAACAGGTTGGGAGTGTATGATACATTGTGGTGAATCAATCTTAAATGGGGAAGATGGTGTATAAGCTTTTTTACCTACCCATCATCTTCTGTTTTAAACAAAGCTCTTGTTATATAAGAACATTCGGAGGAATGGATTGCACTGAAAAACAAAGGTGGAATGCGAAAAGGAATTAGCGCCGATGAATCTCAGGTTTTACATTTGACGACATTTTAAGCAACATAATGAAAAATGAATAATGAAAATTTACTGCATACCCTTTTGTTCCGGATGTGACTGTAAACTGAGGTAGGAATACTTTAACAAGGAAAATAAGATATTTGAATGTCTGATAATTGAGATATATCAAAGCAGTTTATATATTATATTATATATCATTCATTTATGCATAATATATATAGCTTATAGTTCACGAAAATTTACGTCATCAAACTTTGTTGGTTATTCCTGTTTTCCCATTGTGTTCACATATGTCTTGGAATAATTGGATTTATTTTGTTGCATTCAAATATATATATATATAATGTACATTCTCTTAAGTTACATTCTGTTACATTCAAATTTAACTACATTCTGTTTCTCAATACAAGAGTTAATTGTGACCACTGCCAACATAAAACAGGATGATCATTAACATATCTTTTTACAGATTTTTGACATTTGTGTGATGCAATGAAATCTGTAATAATTATTGGTGGTGGGATAGCTGGTACAACTTGTGCTGAATATATTTCATCTCTCTCCGACAATATCAAAGTCACAATTGTTGCTGCCAATGATGTTGTAAAGACTGCCGTGACAGCTCGTAGATTAACAAGAATCTTGAATGAAGTTCACGCTAAGGAAAGCGATATTGAATCGTTTGAAAATCAATATGAAAATGTTTCGGTGATCATTGATTTTGCGCCGGAAATATATCCTCAAGGTAATGAAATGTTGGTACAGTACAGCCCAAAAGAAACTTTACGTGTTGGCAGAGTGATTTTTTAAATGTAAATACACAAGGTTCATGTAAAGTTTTTTTCCATTTAATAAAGTCATTATGTTAAGGTGACCCTTCACGAAAGCAAATTATCTTATGCAGACACTAATTTTCTTTTGAACTGTACTGTATGGGGCACCTTGGAAACATTATTGTGAAACAACAATAATGTATAAAAGGGTTATATAGATCGATTTCTCATTCATCTTGACATTCCCTTTACTTCTAGAAAAAATTATCAAATTGTCCAGTAATCGTAAACTTGCATATGATAAACTTTGTATTTGTACTGGTGCAAAACCAAAAATTCAGCCTGAAGGTAACCCATATGTTTTATACATACGAGACACTGATACTGTTAAACTACTACAAGATCGATTATCAAGTGCAAAGAAAATTATTGTCATCGGAAATGGGGGCATTGCTTTAGAGTTAGTGTGAGTAGACTTATTGATTTCATGTTACCACCAATTAAACAACTAGTGCATTAACATAAAAATATTTCTGATTATTTTAGACATGAAGTTCGGAAATGTGAAATAATTTGGTGTGTGAAGGATGATTATATTGGAAACACATTTTTTGATCAAGGAGCTTCAGAATTCTTTCTATCATCATTTGAAAATGAGGAACAATCGCAAAAATTGAACAAATCTGAGCAAACTGTATTTTGCAGAAGAGTTTACGAGATTGGCAAGGAGTTTGTCAAAGGTAGGTTTGAAAAAAGTTTTATCTTCATAAGGTTTTACTGTTTACTGGTATAAGTATATATATATATATATATATATTTGTTGTTAAACCTGTTATTTATAAAATACTGAAATATGCAACAAATGAAAACATGAAAGTTGAAATTTCTCAACTTCTAAAACATGCATTCTCATTGCAAGCAAAGATGTAGATATTACACAACAATTTCATATGTGTATACTTTCACCCTTTTGACCAAAAATTTCTACCACAAAAATCTCTTTTACTCCTTTAAATACATGCTTCTTTTAGGCTGTGTCGATAGTGGATATGTAGGTTGTGCACTTGGTCCAGACTGGAGCAAACAACAGCAACTGTTTGGTTGTCTAAATAGTCCAAAAACAAGCTGCAATGTTAAAATCAAATACAACTGTGAGCCAATCAGGATTTTCTCGGAAAGTGAGAAAAATACTGAGGAATTAAAAGAGAACGTTTATGTGGAACTTTCTACAAAAGAAAAAATCGGAGCAGACTTCATTGTATACGCAACTGGTGTGCTTCCAAACATCTCTTCGAAGGTATTTGGTGAGGAAACATTGAAAATAACAGAATTTGGGATATGTGTCGATGAAAGCATGAGAACTAACATCCAAGATGTTTATGCAGCTGGTGATGTATGTGATGTGGCTTGGAAGAGCACACAGGAAGGCTGGTTTCAAATGAAACTATGGACACAGGCTTGGCAGTTAGGTGCTTATGCCGGCAAATGCATTGTCAAGCATTTTAAAGGGGAGCAATTGCCACTTGATTTTTGTTTTGAACTTTTCACACATGCTACAACATTTTTTGGTTATAAGGTTTGCTTGCTAGGTTGTTACAACTGCCAAAATCTTGACAAAAGCAAATGCGAAATGTTGGTTAGAATTACGAAAGGACAGGAGTATATTAAAATCATACTTGTTGATGGTCGAGTGAAAGGTGCAACACTTATTGGTGAAACAGATCTAGAGGAAACATTTGAAAATCTAATATTAAATCAAATTGATGTAGGTTTCCTCGGGGAATCATTAATTGATCCTAATGTGGATATCGAAGATTATTTTGATTAATTTTTTAACGTACAACCTTCCTGTATTTAATGTATAATAGAAATTATTAAAAAATAATGTCTGCCTCGAATATCATAAATTTTGGAATACAAAGTCATGAAACAATGTTCTTAACAGTAGCTGATGAAACATTTCAATATCAAAGTTACAATGCATGAAGGGAAAAGAAAATCCATTCTGAAATTAGAAGTCAATACTTGGCTTACCATGCATTATCTGTTGGTATAGATTTTTTTCATTTTAAGCTTCTCCAATTTAGGTATTAAAATGGCAAGAAATTGTGAAAAACATTTTGTTGGTTTAAACAGAATATTTTTGGAAAAACAATGGGAGAAAGACCAAGAAAAGAAGAGGCCACCATTGCATGTTCTTGCCACGGCTGATGATGTGCGAAAATGGATTCCAAGCATCAAAAAAGATTTGGATTATTGTCTCAATCAACTGAGTGGGGTTCGTAAGCATGACTATCAACCTGCCAAAATTAAAGAGTTCGAGGAAAGAGTGGAACATCTACAACGTGAACATAAGAGATTTGTAAATAAGGTGTTTGAATTGGATCCAGATCAAAAGGGGATTCCATGGGAAGCGAAGCCTTATATTAGTAAAAGGAAAAGTGATAGTGTAAGACTTGAAGGATCCTTGCCAAATAATGAGCAATCATGCTCCTCTTCCAAGAAGAAGAAAACAATTGTTTTAAATGTATTAAAGACAGAAGGAGAGAAAGATGGTGATACATGAAAACTTTTTTTCATTATTTGGAAACAAGTTTTGATTTATTTTTTCAATCCACTCTGATACTTTAGAGGACATTATTGTGGGTGAACACTGAAAATGTAAATGAGACATCTTTGTTTTTGTCAACACATGGGAGAAATATGCTGATGTATATGCTATTGAGTATGATTTAGAAGAACGAGAATTATACACTGAACAACAGCACTTTAGGAACTGTTTGTACAGGAAGAATGAGGTGTTAAAATGTGAATGTAGAGGATAACTTGTTTGGTTGTTATCAACTGCTTTTATTAACTTATTGTTGATGTTGTTTTCCTAATGTATAAATGTTTATATTGTAGTGTAAAATAACGATGTATGAAAAATAAAAAAATGTCCATCGATTTTCCATCGTTAAAACCAAATATAACAAATGACCTTTGGTTTTATACTGCTAGTGGAACAACAGTTCCTGATGAAAGTGAGTTAACGAAAGAAGAAGAAAAATATAAAAAAGAATTAGATGCTGAGGTTAAACAGGGGCAGGACATAGTGCCATTTGGTCAAACAAGAAAGACCGAAGATGTAGGTATGATCAATTTATATACAAGTTTTTTTTTATAAAATACTGAAATATCCAACAAATGAAAACATGAAAGTTGAAATTTCTCAACTTCTCAAACATGCTCTCAGTGCAAGCAAAGATATAGATATTACACAACAATTTCATATGTGCATACTTCTCCCTTCTGGCCAAAACAGAGGTGCCAAGGTTTGGAGAGAAATTATATCATTATGCTTTACTGGACCTTTCGGCTATTTCAAGGAACATTTATGCATGTGGTTTGTGGCAGCTAATTTCTGCTTCAAAACTTAGTACAATGAATAACAAACTTCTTGTTCACTATAATCATTGCTATTTCAAACAATTTCGGAACTGTTATTATTTTATTATGTGCGTAGGTGAAGATGAAGAAGAAATTGAAGATGATGATGAAAGCAATGAGGATATCGACGAAGACACTGATGAATTTGATACTGCAAGTAATGGTGTCGATTCAATAGATGACGAAATGCTTGGGAATTCTGGGATAAATGAAACCAATGATGGATGGTAAACAACTGGGAAATAACACTACTTATATAAACAAACCTAAATTTAAATTTTGCTAAAATTTAATTCTTGGATATCTGTAACATTATCATGTATAAAGCAACTTTTTGTTCAATATTGGAAGATATTTGTGTTTATTTACTCTTTGTTGTACTTGGCTGTTCGTCTACACTTGCTTACATGTTTGACAATGGCTTTTCCATTAACACTCGAATACACTCGAATGTTTTCAGTCTAATTTGAATCAATAAATCTTCATTGATAAAAGAGTGAGAGCCGAACTGAACACAAACCAGTTTGAGATCTCAGTACAGGTACAAATATTTTTCATTTACAACAAATGGATTTAGCATATTCTGTATTTTTATTTCCACGTGTCAGCAAAATTTATATAAAATGTGCATGCTTATCAACACATTTTATCATGAAACAATGGAATGTGAAAGTTTTTGCACCTTTTCAATACAGTCTATAAATATAAACAAAAATAAGCTAAAGACCATTGACGGATATGAATTTCTAACCCGTACTGAAATTTCCAACCAGTTTCAGTTCAGTATGGCTCTAAATTACACCCTCTAAATTATGAAAATATTTTATAAAGTACTTTTCACTAACTTTTACTGTTATGATGACAATCTTTTCTCAAAAAACATCAGTATGTTTATTTAGATTTTATAGTGTAATAAGCTTAGGCACTCATGGCATTTGCTTGCCAAAGGAATTCCTATTTAAGGGACTTGGCTTGCAAAGTATTGTCATGTGTTAAAGTTGCGAATGGATATGAAGTGATTCTTAACGATACAGTTTTATTTCCTGAAGGAGGAGGACAGGTAACATTTGTTTTCAGTTACATAAGATACCAAATTGCGTTCATCACTAGCTAGCAGTCAAAACTTTGTTATTTTTGTCTGGCTTTACGAGAACATTCTTTCGTATTGCCTCGTTCTTTCACACGAAAACAAGAGACTTTCAACCAACTTTCAAGTTTGGTCTCTTATATTGGTCTCATTTATTTTAAATGCGATTTTCAAATCTAATTTCGTTTTGTTAACATATTAAGTTGTTTGTTCGTTTGTTTTAGCCTAGTGACAAAGGAAAGGTGAGGAAGTGTTCTGTTATTCAGACGAAAAAACTTTTTAATGATAGTATCATGAATATAAAATATCGAACATGGACTACATAGATATTTGTTGACAATGTATAGATTGGCCAAGTTAGTGTTCAAAATGTGATCCGTCGTGGACCACAGGCTATACATATCACCGATGAACCCATAACTGAAGATGAGGAATGTAGCTGTGAAGTGGACTGGGAACGAAGATTCGATCACATGCAACAACACTCTGGTTTGTTGAGTTTCTCACTTGAACACTAAATGTCTCATATTTATGCCTGTATATTTTCCTGCTTCCTTGATTGTTTGTGTTAACTTTCAAGAAAACATTTATTTCACAATCAAAAGATCAATTCTGGGAGAAACTAAAAAGCGCTAAAATCTGGATCAGGTTCAACTTTTCTGCCACGGAATATTTTGCAAACCAATCAAACGGCTCAATTTGTGATTGTGTGGAGAAAACAATATCAGTTAATAATGATCCAGGATACTTAATTAAGTCACAATGAGTCAGTTTCCTTTTGACACTATTTCAAATTTTGAAAAGTTACTGTCTGTACTGTCTGTCTGTTTTTCTAAACTGCAATCCACATCTTCCATCACCAAAATCTTTGTTATACTTGCAGATTTATTATTTATTACATACTTATTATTTCTGTGGCATTGTTATTTGCTCAAAATTACAGGAGGAACCCTTCTAATGAGTAAAATTATTGTTCATTTTAGCACAGCATTTATTTTCAGCAATAGCCGATACACTTTATAAATTCAAGACAGTATCCTGGTATGTATCATGTCTCACTTGTGTAAAGTAAATCTTGATGTTTGTGTTTCCATTGTCTATGCAAATAAAGTGCTGGTCAAACTAGTGTAACATAACATTAGAAAAAGTCGCGCTCGTTTGACCAGCTTGTTTGACCAGTTTTGTTTTTGATTTTAGTTTGTTTTTGTTTACTCAGGGAGTTGGGAAGAAATGTTAGTCATGTAGAATTGAATAATCCTACCATTACTAAAGAACAGATTATAACCATGGAGATAGAGTGTAATGAACGAATCCGACGACATACTCCTGTACATGTCCATTACTTGACAAAAGATCAGGCTTTAGATGTTGAAGAAGTAATATATATTTCTTGACTTCTTGACTTTTCTTATATGACAAAGAATTAGAGGGCTTATCTCAAAGATTTTCAAATTTGGTCGATGTGGGAGGGTGATCAAAGAATGCTTTAATCAGCACTGAAAATACATTTCGTGACAATGTAAATGTTTTGACCTTTCCTGAAGATCTATCTCCACATCTGTGTGAATAAACTGAATATTTTTCTCTGCCAGGTCCGAACAAGAGGGCTACCTGCAGATGTGGCTGAACCGATACGAGTAATAGAAATGGAAGGTCTGCTAGATTAATTGTAGTGGTAAACCTGCATCCCCTATACCTGTTTGAGAGATTGTACAGATTCCTTTTGTTTCGTAGGAATTGAAAAAAATATGTGTTGTGGGACGCATGTTAGCAATCTTAGTGATTTACAGGTTGAATTTTTGCACTTCTTCGTCTTGTCTTATTTTCATGACAATTTGGACTTCATTGAAAAGACCTTTCCCAAATTTCTGTTTAAACAATGTATTATATTGTCGAGTTCACATGTCTAACCTCGTTTTCAATGTCAATTGAATTCTATCGGGAATTGGAATAATAAAAAATGAGGTTAGACATGCTGAGACAGGCCCATAATACTTGCCTTTGAACAGAAATTTGGGAAATGTGTATTGCAAAACCAAATAGAAAATTGGTGAACTTCATTTCAGAGACTCTAATAATTTGTGACAAATGTTAATCTAATCTTTACCGATGAGTTTTTTCTTTTCTGTGTAGATTATCAAACTTCTTCATACCGAATCAATGAGAGGTGGAACACGGATCTTTTTTATCTCTGGGAATCGTGTTCTGAGCAAGATGAGTGCTTCATATGAAGTTGAAAGGAAACTTACCAAATTACTTAGGTGAAACACAATTAATTTCCCTTGTTTGAATTTGCTTGTTTTCGTTTCACTTTTGGTTTTACACAGAGTCGGTCTGGGCTGAGGGTTGAAACACAGATTGAATTTTCTTTTTTAGTTGTAGCCTGGACGATCAGCCAGAGAATGTGGAAAAATTAAAGAATAATCTACGTATTTCAACAAAAGTGAGTTATCCTCTGGTGTGATCGATAACCTATTGTGGAAAGCAGGTGTCATTTTATTTGGAATGACTTTGACACTCTTCGAAATTGCTTTTAATAGAAAATTGTTAATCAGTAGGTCATAATGCTAATGCGATCCCTCATTCAGTTATCTTTCTAGTACATCATACAACTACCACAATGCAATGCTCTAATTACTCGCGTTGGGGTTTTCTATAAAAAAAATGTGTTGTTATAAATATCGCTGGAAGTATCACCTCGTGCTGACATCATCATTACCGATGCAGACCTTTCAGTTACTTCTATGAAAGTCATTGCATCGTGATAGATAACTGAATGAGGGGAACGGCCAGTTCCACGTTAGCTTTGGTTTTCGGTTAGTAAGTGCTAGTTATAAAGAGAGTATATTGTGCCTTCTCTCAGAGCAACAGGACGTATTTAAAAGAAATAGCGAAGTATGAGGCGGAACTGTTAGCCAAAACGTCAGAAGAAACCACTTACATATTCAAGCACAGGTAAAACTCGACGGAAGAAAGTGATTTCTCTCATTATCATCTTATTGAAATGACGATAGCATCTGTGATTTTCTGTTCAGGGAAGACGGAGATATGGATTACATCTTCAGCGTATTAAACTGTTTACCAGACAGGTGTAAGGTAAGTGAGTAGAACGTTCGTTCATGTTTAAAACTTGTTGATTTGGAATCCCCTGAAAAAAAAGTTAATTTAAATGATTGAGTACACCACAGAGTGACGAAGTATATCCCCGGATTATCAAATCAAAAAAAAGATTAAGAAAGATTAAGAATGTTAAAACTTCCAACTCTTCAATATCGAAGATATCGAGGCGACATGATCGAAATTTATAAACCATGGTTACACATGGATATAACGACGAACAGGAAAGTCGAGACCTGGTGAATTTCTCAACGGATTCACGATGTATGTTTAAGAGCACGTTAGGTTTCAATTTATAAAGGACCATGTTAAAAAACTAAAAATCCTCCTTTATGTGTCGAGTAATAACTGATCAATGGACTAACTTACCATCAACTCGTTCAAAAGTCACTTAGATAACTTTGGGAACACGATGGAGTAATGTTTAATGTGGACTTAGACCTCTATGCAATGACGTCATCCTATCGGGCGAAATATCGCACGATCAAAGAATAATATTGAACTTGGTACCAGAGGCCTTGTCCTTATTCCAGAATCCTGGATATTATATTATATTAAGTCGTTTTGCCACTGGACTGGTGTATTTTCTCGTACGAAACGACTTTTCTCGTACGAAGCGACTTTTTTCGAACGAAAGCGTTTTCACGAATATAATCTTTCTACACACTTCAACTAATTTCCTGAGATTTCTCTATAATTGATTGGCTGTTATTATGTTTAGTTGGAATTTGTTGGTAACCATCATCGACGCAAATTTTCCAACAGAACATTACGATTGTCCATTTTGTGTTGTTTTAGGACCGCGTGACGTTTATATGTGGAGGACCTGTAAAAACTGGTGGACAATTTATTTTGCGTGGTCCTGATGATATTGTGAAACAGCTTTCTCCTAGGTAAATTTTAATTCATCTCTTTTTTGTGTATGTGATTGATTTACTTATTTGTACCGTAAATCTTCTATCATCCTTTAATTTTCCGAAATTTTAGTGGGGCGTTTATTATAAAGGGCGTTTTAAGAGGGAAGTGTTCATGAAATATTTTTAGGGGGCATTTATTAGAGGATTTATGGTATTCTTGAACAAGATTAGAATTGTGTCTATTCATCTTATTTCTTTGGCCTATTACAGGATATTAGAATTGATTGGCGGAAAGGGTGGTGGTAAACAAGGCCAGTTACAAGGGAAGGCCACCTCCTACAAAAGACTGAATGAAGTCCTTCAATTGATTCAAGCATCGGTTATAAGCAATCCACCGTAAACTGGAATCTGAGAAGAATATTAGTGAAGAGTTTTTTTAAAATTGTAAATTTTGAGGGTCAGGTATTATAATGACTTTCAGAGAATGACTTGTTATTCAGTTAGTTAACGTCTCAAACCGCGAAAGTTCGTTGTGTAAACCTTATAAAATTAGTTTGGATCAGCGAGGATTAGTGTCAGATCTTTCAAACACTTCTATAAGAATGTTCACCGTTGAAGTTAGCTGGTCTGGAGATGATACAAAAACGACTTTTAACCCCACCATATATATTTCAATATGGCAGACGAAGATCCATAGGCATTGAATACCTTATAGCGGATAAAGAAGACTGGAGTTTAAGTTACGCCGGGAAAAAGTTAATCGAAAAAACTAAGTTTCTAAAGCGGGATTTCCACTTCAAAAAATGAGCATGCGCATTGATTGTAATTTGGAAATACGCGTATCAATAATCCCATTTATGTGAAAATCTTACAAATTTCTGCGTCTATATATATATAAGAACTGGAAAACGTGAGTGATAATTTGTTATAATTGATTGATTTATTGATTTTCCTTCGTGAAATGTCGTCAAACATCATTCTCATTTGACGTCATATTACAGCGCATATAAAAGAATGCATCTGACGTAAGATTTTGTCTTTTGCTTCACACACAGTTCAGTAGAAACACACGTCTATATCATTTCACTACTAAGTGAATAATCATGGGCGGTCGAAGAAAATCTAAGAGACGCGCTTCGACAAAACAGCGTGAATATAAAGGCTCTAAAGAAGGACCAGTTGATGGAGAGATACCAATTGATGGAGAGGTACCAGTTGATGGAGAGGTACCAGTTGATGGAGAGGTACCAGTTGATGAAGAGGTACCAGTTGATGGAGAGGTACCTGTTGATGAGTCAAATCAAACGAACAACCAATCTGGAAATTCAGAAGTAAGTTTTGATTAACCCTCAAAATCAGTTCAACATTTTACACTCCTGTAACCATACCCTAAGTTTGACTGTAGCTATGTCTCTATGTTCTACCTTCAATGCTCTGCTTTTTTTCAGGATATTGTCAATCAAGATAAAATGATCGTTTTAGAAGAAGAAAACAAAAACTTAATAAAAATTGTTGATGAACAAAATCTAAAGTTAAAGAACGTCGAGGAAAAGATGCGTGCATTGGAAGACAAAATGGAAAAGCTTTACCAACAAAATACATCTGTGGTAAATGGTTTGTCTTCCTCCATAATAGAATGCAAACAAGAAAACGTGCTTTTAACCAAAAAACTGGAACAGTTAACATGCCAACTACATTCGCTGACTAAAGAATGTTCCACCAAAGATGCCATCATCTCAAAGCAACGAGATGAGATTCTTCAGAACTCTAAACTTATCGAAGAGTTGTCAGAAACAGTGGAACAAGAGAAGCGTGATGTAAAGAAACAGCATGAAAGTAGCCTCAGTGAAATAGCAGTCGTATTATCGTCAAACAGCATTCTCATTGCCGAAGAAACATTATCGTATGAAACCGCCATCACAGAAAGTCAGGAGAAACATGAGGATTTAAGAAGAAAGATTTCACAGGAGAAAGTTATAACAAGGCTGCTAGAAGACACACTGTTTGACAGTAAAATGGATTTAATGAAACTCCATCAACATGACGAGGAGGAGAAAACACAATCGTCAGATAAAATCAAGACGTTGCAAGAAAACAACAAAGAGCTGCTTGCATCCATCGCCAACCTGAAATATAAAGTCAGAAAATTGAGAAATGACAAAAACGACATGCATTATAATCATATTGATAAAATGGATTCGATGTCGAAGAATCACGAGGAAAAGATATCTCAATTAAACACGATACTTGAACACGAGATGATGGCTGAAAAAATTGGAACGAAAGAAATAATAAACGAAATGAAAATCGACCATCGAATGAAGATTTCGTCATTCGAACAACAGTATCAGCAACTCGTTCAAAACATCAGGTTCAAACACCAGGATATGATTGAGTCTTTGGCCAATATGAACGCAACCTGCTTCATCAAAAAGAAAGTTAAAGCTGCAGATGTGATCTGTTCAATTCAAAACATTTGTTTTTATCTTGAAGGAAGGGCTCCCTTCCCTTAGAAAAAACTATTTTCACGTATTTAATTTATGTATATTTTTTTTATCTGTAAATAATGAAAACATGGGACGCATTCACACACAAAAAATAGCCTTTTGAATTCCCGCGTTCAACGAGTAAGTAAGTATAACGGGGAGTTTTTTAAGTTCTTCTGGGTTTCCGCGTGGTTGGCTATTATTCTACCCGCCGACTTATAACTAGGAAGTTGACTTACCAGAGATACGTATAGCATTGTTCTAAGTGTGCCGTCAGTCGATTGCTCGAAATAGGCTGATACACCTTGCTTTTAAAGCGCATCGGAGTAAAGTATAAAAATGCGACATCTTTGGTCAGTTCTTTGCTCAAAATTTCTGCTATTGTTACAGGATCTGATAACACACTTGCCAATCATTCGTAATTATGAACTCGTTTGTATGGTTCCCAACCCCTTTTTGATAGCACGGTCATATGAAAAAGGCCAATGTGTATAGACCATAGCAAGTTAGCGACGGTCTATATTTATAGGCTAATTGATTACCCTCTCCCAAAAAAGAAATAATCTCTTTTCTATCGAATAAGTGGATTTTTTGCGTTTGTCCCGGTAGTGCCGTAAACTCCAACCTCGAACCCTTTTCGATATACGGATGCCGTCCGTATCGGTAAATAGTTTTACAAAATAATACTACAAAACCGGGTACTCGGATTTCGGTCGGATAAATCGCTTTGTTTTTGTTTGGTACTCAAACAGTTAGGTTGTAACAGCATGTAAACATTATTTCGCGCGAGTATAAGTTCATGGCGGGAGTTTTGGAGAGAGATGCTAGTAGACACTTTATTAGTTCCAGAAGTAATTCCTTATAAGCTAGTGATTTTCTATTACTTTCAGATGTAGTTTTCTTTTTCTTTAAAACTGTTCTAAGAATTAAAGTGAGTGTCTGTCCACCCCAAATAAGATGTCATTATTTTCTGACCACACACATGATGAGAGCAGAGAGAGCACAGCAGAAAAAACTGGAAACTCTGAAACGTGGCTCGAAAATTTGAAAATCCGTGTGCACATAATTCAAGCCTATATGCAGGCAGGCAGACACAGTGCAATTATTTTGTGCAATTATATTTTTTATAACTTTGTTTGTGCACCTATGTCATCCCTACTAACTGAATCTTGTGTGTGTTACTACTTGGTTTTACGTTTGTTAAATGTTTTTCATGAGAGGAATGAGGATCCTATAAGCTCCTCTATTTGCTTCTATAATTTTTATCTAGTAAGAATATATATATATGTATATAAAAATACAGGTAAACAGCAAAAGTAAATCATATTGCCCAAAGATATAACAATGGATTGTCCCAGTGATCTTTCAAAAGCAGTTGATAACCTTATCAAAATAATATATTCTGTTCAAACTTCAAATGAAGATAAAGTTGACTCATACGTGACATTATTTTCGTAAGTTTATATTATATTGTTTATTGTTACTTGTTGCTTGGATGTTTCATTGGGGATATTGTAAAGGCTGAATTTTATATGTCCGGGTTTGTGAAAGATAATTTGCTTTAGGTAATATTAGCTTGCATGAAGAGCTGAAGAGTTGGTATATTCAGAAGTTGACAGTCATTTATTTATTTTATGCGAGTTTATATATGTTCTGCCCTTGAACTTGAAAGTGAACTAAACTGTTTTAAGTTATTAAATAATGCAAAATGTAAATACACAGTATGAACACTTCTTTAGTCATGGTCAAAACAACAAAGAAATAACCGAAGAAAGGTTAAAAAAGGAAGGTGGTAAACTGCTCAAAGTAGTTAAGGTATTATCCAAGAATTAATTAATACACTTCATCGCCATCTCGAAAAATATGTCCTCTTTCACAGTGTTAAAAGATAAAAACACTTGTTTTATAAGAAAATGGCCTTTTTTCGAAAAAAAGTGTGTAAAAGTTGTTTTATTTGCGTTATTTTAAGATCAAACTAACTTTATAAAAAAATTTTCTTATTTCATTCTCATTTTACAACTTAATTAAAAAAAATCTATTTTCACTACCTGTCAGAGCTCTCTTAAATTTATTTTTCTCCTCAGAATCTCTACGATAGAGAATGTTTACAGTTACTTTCTCATAAAATACGAGATGGTGAAGAGGTGTAGTAAATCATTATATAATACTTATTTGAGCCATTCTCAATATGATTACAACTCATTTTATTGACTTTTAGAAACATGTGACTGGTAACCATAAAGCACTGATTGAGGCTGCATTATTGTTTTTGGGACAGTATCTTTCTAGTGAAGGTATTGTCAGGTAATGTAATCCATTTGTTGATTCCAAATAAACTGAAGTTAAATTATTAAATCCATTCCTGTTATTTCTTTTCTTCAATCTTTTAGTTTATTTTCACCAGAGATCCTTTCAGAAATACTCAACGGTATGTTTATACGTTAGCAACTCCATTACTCCACACCATTATGTAAGTAAGCCTTGACGAAGCCTTAATAAAGAACAACCAGTAAATTGTGAAGTGTTTTAAATGTGAGCAATGATCAGTTTTTGTGTCATATTAATTGTAGCTGAACCTGTTCATAGCTCAGTCTAGAGATCTGCCAGTAAATTAAACATCTGAAAATAAAACGCCTGGAAACTCATGGAATATTTCAAATTGCAGGTTCTTTTTACGTCGTCCTGTAACGGCCTAATTTTCATGAATTGGTGTTAATAGGGCCGGTGTAAGATATCTGTCTGTGAAAATTTGACTCCAAATAACAACTGTCATAAAAGGGGTCACTATTAAATTTGGGCCAGAATAAAAACAGCCAATAAGATAGATGTATTCTTTTCTACCATTAGAAAGGCTAAGATATTGGATAAATTTTCTCTCAATGAGACTAGTTGATTCTATTTTTCTTTAGGCCTCATTAATATATTGCGAGCTAATCAAGAAAAATCTGTCTTCATCCGTTGTTTTTGGTGTCTCAGTCATCAAAAAATTCCACCTGTCATAATAAAGAATGCTGTAAGGTTTTATTCAAAAACTTATTAGATTGACAGTGACAATAACCTCTTTTATAGTTTTAAATTTTTTTTTATTTGTTTGCTTAGGTTGAGGAACTAGTGTCTGTATTTGTGAAATTTTGTGCTGATGAAAGCATTAAGTCGGAAACAGTGATTAATGAAGGATTAAAGATGATGAAACGGTAGGCAAAATTTCTTCTTGAAATGTTAAATTGGCAGCATGCCAATCAGATTTTTTAGGGATGTCATTGAATTGAAATTAATAACTGTAATTTTATAGAAGCATAAAAGGTGGATTCTTTTGAAAAATATTGTTGTGTTTTTCACCATCTTTCATCTCCTAGACCTAAATTACTTTCTCAATTCTGTAAAAATGAAATTAGGTGTTTTGGCACTTAAAAGATATGTGCACAATAAGAATTTTTCTGATGCTATTACGGGATGCAGTCAAAAATTGCTACGACATATAACAAGTGAAAATCATTTTACATATAGATTTAGTGAACAATGTCCAGAGGAGATGGAAATCCATCAAGAGTTATGGATAAAACATGTTTTTCAGATGGCTGTTAGCGTGGTACCAAAAGTTTCTCTTTCCTCTTCACAGTGGAGCCATGCTTCTGATTCTTAAAGCATAATATAATTTTCAAGTATCTTCATTTGTAGCACAGAGAAGCAGCATTAGATGTGATTGACGTCAGTATGGAATTCCTTCTCCGTAATCAATCATTCTTTCAAAGTTTTTTGCTAGAACAACTTAATGAAAAGGTATAAGATTTTGCTCAGTTTTTGAAATTTGATTGTTCCTTTTGTATATATCCTTGAAGAATATACTGAAGAACCCTTTGATTTAGGACCTGTGTAAAACACTAGAATCCTTCTTTTACAAAAACGAATGTCCGGTGCATGTTTTGAACTTATGGGCATGTATTCTACGTCTTCTTGGCGAGGTAACTATACTTTTCTGACAGTTCAAAAAGATGTTAAAAAAGATGATGAGTCATTGTTACATTATTTTTTTCAGGGTTTCTTTCAAATGGATCGAATGAAAGTGACAAATCCCCTCCTTAAAATCGCTGAAAAGGTAAAGTAAAATTAATGTTTGAGATAATAATGCATTCCATATTCTTTGTTTGTGTTCGGTGTCAGTGAATAGTTTATTTTAACTCTTTATTCATTTGCAGGCATTTGGTTCAAAATCCTCAGAAATCAAGTTAGCACTAAACAACTTATGGCGAGCACTCATTGATGTAGTTTTCTTACGACCAGGTAAAAAAAATCAAAAACATTTTTGAACTTTTTGACAAATCATGGCACGGTGATTTCTGTTTGGGTTAATGAAGCTATTGTATCATGTTTTTGAAGTATTTATTCAGTTGGTTGCACAAACATTCCTACTCATATTTTATTTCTACCTTAATTTCGAAAAAATTTGCGCACCTTATGTTTTCGCTCCATTTATTTCTCAGCCCTTAAATTTTGGTACCCCACTCGTGTGTTATGTGAAAGCTTGGAATGGACTCATATATATCAAAACAAAAATAGTGTTGTTGTTGTTTACTTAAGAATTTATATAAGATACATTTTACAACAGCTTTTTACACGATGAGACGTGAAAATTTTCAGAATTACTTGTTTTGACAAAAAATGTTTATTCCAATGTTCTGTGTAGATGAATTTCAAAAGAAAATGGAAAAAGTATTACTTCCACCTATCAAGGTAAGCAGGAAATGCCGATTTCCACTTTTTCCTGATTCCCCCTTGGTTCATAATAATAGTTATTATTATTAATTCATAAACAATTATTTTGTTACGTTTTTACATTCCTGTTAGAAGGATGGTGCATTAATAATGATTTTAACTTGTTCAGAATATAACAATGGAAACGAGAAAGTAGAGATTGGCCAATCAGATTTTAGAATTCATGATTCTCATTTCAAGTTGAACATCAGAACCACTAGGAATCCCTTTTAATACTTCCTAAGATATCTTCTATAGGCTGCTTACAATTTATACATAGAAAAACAGTTGTATTCGCAGTAGATTATTTTTCTTAAAAGGTATCTCACCTGCTGTTGTATTCACAGTAGATTATTTTTCTTAAAAGGTATCTCACAGAAATGTAGTTATTGCCAATGAAATGCTGAAAACTCATTGGCATCTGGTTTGTAAATTACACAAAAACTTGAATGAATATGTTGAAAAGGTGATTACGCATTTCCACATTTTTTCAAATCTCAGATGTAACATAATCTAGTTAAGAACCACAGGGTGTTAGCTAGCACGTATAGTGTCCGTTTGACATACTTTTCCCAATTAAACAAGGAAAGGATTTTCCAAATTTGGTTTTAAAGAAACTTTGCTTTCTATCTGTGACTTCACAAAGGACCCGGAAGGGCTAATGAATCTGTGTTGTTGAAGGAATCAAAGTCTTGAATTTATATATAACAGCTGGCCAATGTTCGATTTTAAGCCAAAAAACTTCTGAGATTTGCCTTACCTGTAACTTTCCCATCTTGTATCGAATGGACACTATAATTCAGTTCTAGCTAACACCCTGTACAAATAAACTGTCAAGAACATTTTTAAGTTTCTATTTGGAAAACAATCCTTTTTGTTTTTAGATTGTGCTTCCTCTTCTTGATGTTTATCTATCTCCACTAAGAGCTGCTCCTAAAAGTATGTGTTTGGAAAAAATCAGTTTAACAACTCCCGATCAAATAATTAAGAGGAAGTCAATCCCGCGCACTCCTAGATCTCCTTACATTGCAAGTAATACCACGAAAATACTGGCCATGGAAATGTTAACTCAACTACTTACTGAACCAAAAGATCGAATTTCTTGTCGGGGATTCAAGCTTGGTAAGGACCAAAATATAATGATAGACATTGTGTCTTTATTTTCGCTAAAAGACCTAGTTCATATCTTATGTGGAGTTTCGACATTATTGTGATTTCCAGTTTATGAAATGTATAAATAGATAATTACTTTGAAACCGTGAAATACATATAAACGAGGTTTGTTCTGACAACCAAGTCAAAATACAACAGTTGCCCAATTGCCCGAAGGCAACCAATGAAGCACCCACTTTTCCAAAGGTCAAGTAAATTATTTTGATTAAAAACAATTTGATTGATTTGAAGAAACAATACTATATTCGCTAAGTGAAAATATCAAGGGGCAAGTCACATCAAATAACAACTTGCACTCTGTGTGTGCAAGTAGGAATTTCAGGATGTTTTACCACTGATAAAAACATGAACTCAAGGTCTATTTTCTTGAATGTGTAACGATAACATCATAATGTTCCTTTAGAATGTTTCACTGGTCCAACGTTGAGTACTAGTAAATTATATGAACATCATGAAAAGATTCTGTCTTATATCTTGGCTGCATCCGAAACTTGCACTGATAAAAATGGTATTCGCATTTCAAGTAGTGTTTTCATAGTGTTCTACTACTAGTTAATTTGTTTTTTTCGTCACAAAATAGCCATGTTGAATGAACTGGACCAATCATTTCAATTGGTTGATTTTTTAGATATAAAGCTTGCGTCATTGTGGACCGCCTTCTTAATTTCGTTAAGAGGAATCACAGATGTAGAAGGTAGGTTTTGCTGGAAAAATAGTGAATTGTTTTTTGGTATCTCTATACTACGTTATAATCAATGCATGTAATTCTTGTGAAAACCTTTCACTTTGTTTATCAATTGTTCATATATTATTCCCATAGCGAAAAAAAATACATGGCGAACCATTCTATTTGCAATTGAAGATGTTATTGGCCAGTCCATTTTAAGTTTGCCGTTGACACTGGTAAGTTAAGGTGTTTTGTGGATGATAACCAAACAATGATACTCTGCTATATCCATGAAAGAATAATGATTAACCATTATGTCCATAAAAAGTAATGATAACAAAATCTGTCTTTAACCCACTTGGTTCTGCATAATAACTTTCATGAAAAATTTTTACATTTTCGTTAATCAAACATAGCATGAAATTTGACGATCTAATAAATTAAAGAAACTAACATCATGTGTTCAGTACTGTTTGGATATAAAGTCTATTCTACATTTCATACAATCTTGTTTTTACTTTTGTTGTATCAAAAAAACAATATATGGGGATATCATCAGTAATTCAGTGCTGCTTTTTAATTATAGAAAATCATTATGTTGACACCAGAAGAAATTTTGCATTGGTCATTCCCTGAACTGCAGACATCTTTAAACACAAATGGATATGTATGGTTCTTTATACTGAAGACATTATTTCACAAGAACCTGCTTAAAAGTGACGCTTTCGAACAGGAAAGGTATAACCTAATACTTTTTAATGAGCTAGTGTTGGTAAAAATATACAGTTGCGAGTGCAAAATGATCATTTTTCATTATGAATTATGAATCCGTGTATTTCATTATGAATTATGAATCATAGCAGAGCAGAGTTTTAGCTGTGTCAACATCTTTTTCTTGTTCACAAATATCCCTTTCTGTCTTTTTCAGGTTTTTTATTCTATACGAGCGGATGATAGGAATGATCTTTGATGGTGTGTCTGGCCAGCTACAATCAACAAACATGGTGTTTTCTTTGCTGGAAGAAAAACACAAGTATGTGGTTTGTTTTACTTTCTTACTATTGGTACAAATCTGTATACCATTATTATTTTCTTCGGTAGTCTGTTGTCAAGTGTCTGTTGTCAAGTGTCGATATTTTTTACTTGCATGTCTAACTATAGTTTGGTGTGTACTCACTTTGATCACATGATATTAAAACAGTTACATCATCGGTTGAAATTTGTAAAAATATACTAGCAAAAAGATCAAAGAAAAAATGTTTCTCTAATAGGTTTCCGGACCAGGGGATTTTATAACTACTATGGCGGAAACAATGTGTCATTTTCAAATCTTTATTCTTTATGTTAAGTTTTATCATTGCAAATGTATGCAGAAATTGTTCATAGGTTCACTTGTACACGCAGGAATAAAAGTCACTTCAAATGGAGATTAACTTTATTTTAATGATTGTTCGTTTTTTCATTGGTTTATTTCATCTCTATTAGGGAGATAAACATCCAAGACGTACGCTGGAGATTATGGAGTACTTTGACATCTCTACTTGATATTTATATCAGCAAAACTAATGACGTAAATGAGGGCAATTCTTTAGAATACAGTTTTGCAACCGTTTTGAAAGCGTTGTTATATCCACTAAAATCAATTGATATTTCCAAACTGCAACATGGTACCATCAAGGAACTTCTGGCTGTTTGGACTGTAACTTATCTGAACTTCTCACGAGCAGTTAGTCTCTTAAGCGGTATCGAACTGAATATTGCATCAGAAGAATATTTGAAGAGTCTGCTGTTTGTTTTGAAAAATGATTTGAAGGTAAATTTCATTAGTGTAAAAGTTCACTGTATTTATCTGAAATTATATATGTCTAGAATTATTTGTATTCCAGAATGATCTGGAAGCCTATTCTTAAGTTGTATTGACTAACTTAAACTAGCTAACTGTAGTTTTATTTTTCACTTTGATCACGTGATAGAAAATAATTACTGTTGATTGGTTGTAATATGTCATGTGATCAAAGTGAGCAAAGGCTAAAATTTGGTTATTGAAAAGATCAAAGAAAAAAGATTGATATAATGAAGTGCTTTAAATTAATAATAACACCATAATCACTTATCAGTTTGGTACGTGTGGGTTGTCGCCTTAAAATCACCTTCACATTCCGGATGGAGGCCCACATCGGTGTAATCACTGCAATGCTCTTTCAGCAATTAGCCTTGGTAAAATAAATTGAAAAAGAAAAAAAAAAAAGAATTGTTATGAGGTTGTTATGATAGGTTTCCAGACCAGTGAATCTTCTAATGACTGCTTAATAGTAACTTGATACCATTTTTTAGGTTTCTTCTGACAACCCAAAGATGTATGCCCTTCTTCTACAAATGGTAGACCTAGCTGTTAGGAACATGGACTTTACAGACCTTCACCAATCTACCAAATCGACATTGACACCTTCGAAAGTTGCCAAAAAATTGGCAAACCCTCTTGGAAAGTTCTACAGTTTTATACAAACTGTCAATATTTTATTTGTAAGATTCACTAATACTTTAGTTAAGGTGAGTGTGAAGGGTAATGTATTTTTCCATAGAGCTGCTAATATCAATGAAGGTCCTAAGAAGGTGGTCATGGTGTATATTTACCTCTCCCCGCTGTCAAGTACCCTTTATTATTATTATTATTATTATTATTATTATTATTATTATTATTATTATTATTATTATTATTATTATTATTATTATTATTATTATTATTATTATTGTTGTTGTTGTTGTTGTTGTTGTTGTTGTTGTTGTTGTTGTTGTTGTTGTTGTTGTTGTTTTGATATATGTATTCATTGCATATATGTATTCATTCGTTGTTCCAGGCTATGTTTCCAATGACTCGCCTTATCAGCATATATAAAAAAACAAAATGAAAATACAAAAACTTAAGATAAGAACTCAGATTGAGTTGTAAAATAATTTAGGTAAGATAACATAGCGTTTGTGCAACAAAGTTAGATTTGTGTCTATAAAAATTGCAAACCCATTTCTGTAATTTGATCCAAATTGAAAAATAATTAAATTTAGTGTACGCAATTCACACTATTTGTAAAAAGCTACGCATAATATGTGCTGTTCCTAATAACGTAATTTTTTGATCAATTCTTTTGTCAAACTTTTGTGTTCGTAGTTCTAGTTTTTCAATGTCTTTGTCGAAACCATTATGGAAGGTACCCGTTGCACCAATGATTACTGGGATAATTTTCACTTTGGCAAGGTTCCATAAAGTTTTTATTTCGACAGCGAGATGAGAATACGCCCGAAGTTCCTCTAACTTATTAGTATTAGTGTTTACCCAGGATAGCCTCTTCAGTTCTGATAGAACTGTTATCAATGAGGGTCCTGCGTAGGAGGTCCTAGAGCATTTAAAGCCCCCCATTTGGGCTACGGAAGCTGCCAGTATGCTTCAACCGCTCAACCAGACAAACCCCTTAGATATCAATCCCGCTGTCAAGCTGAGTGCTAAGGTGAGTGGATCGATTCACACTGTTATAGTCGCTGGCAGGATTTGAACCCTGACCTCCCGGACTGGAGGCGAGCACTCTACCACAAGGCTACCAGACCACCTCTCTGGTACTTGACAACAACACCTCACCAAGAGACTGTTAACATAGTATTTTGGTGATCACTAAGTACCGTGTTTGACTTATATAAGATTGATTAAACAGGAAGCTTAGGAGCGTTAGTTGTTTAACAAGATGCGATCATAAAACGTTTTGGTTGTTGAAAGTCTCTTATTTTCGTTTGAAAGAACGAGGCATTACGCAACAATGGTCTCGATAACCCAGACAAAAATAACCAAAGTTTTGACCGCAGAGTAGTAATGATCGCAATTCGGCAGGCATCCTTTACTTCGCACCTACTTTCTCACAGAGTGCCGCGCCAGTTAGCGCAAAGTTTTCTCACTGAAATTACCACCAAAATCGGTGAAAATTATGATCATTTTTTCGTTACGACACTAGTGAGAATTTTTCAATTCGTATGAGAATTTCAATGAGAATATGTAATTCTTACTGGTGAAAACCGAGCTTAAGTATAGAGGCCTGATCCACACTGTTGTAATTGCTAGATTGACTATGTTAAGGATTAAACTCACGATTTCTTTTCTTATATTTTTTTTATAATGATTTTTTATTAATTATTGTATTTACTTCTTCTTTTTAAGGATGGGAAGATTTCTGAACAGCTTGTCTTCGAATTAATCAACACCATGGATTATTTTTACGGCAGTGTTGCCAACAATTTAGTGTTGCTTGAATCAATTCGTGTTTTGGTTACACCGATCACGAAACTGGTGGCCAATCGAGCTGCATGTACTCCAAAACTTTTCATGAAAGTGGAAAAGTTCCTTGCTACAGTTTATGGTGCGTTAGAGGGTAATAAAAACGTTATGTACACGGAAGAACTTTCGAGTACGGTTGAACCAATCCTCATACAAGCGCTGAAAAGTGGACGGAAATCTCTAATTACGAGAACAGTGAAGTTTTGGAATATCACATTCGGTAAAAATACTAACACTGCTTATTCGAATGGTTTAAAAGATGCCTTATCGAGTTGTAACTCCAAAGTAATAGCCTTGCTACCTGGTCAAACGACCGATGATAAATGGGCGGTCCTGATGGAATCTCAAGATGAAACTGCACAATTTCCTGACGTCATCAAAGCGGCTACATCTCCTAAATTAAAAACAAAAACAGCGGTTGCCGCATCACCCATCAAAATTCGTGGAAGTTTCTTAAACAGTGTGAAAGTGGAAATGAAACCACAACCTAACCTATTTCGGTCGCCGGCTAAACGATCTTCTATCTCCCCGAGTAACAAGATACTAACTTCGAATACAAGCAAACCGGTAAGACGAAAACTACCGCTTAAAAGCTTCGAAGAAGAATCGTGTACATTCGTAGAAATAAAGAGTTCACCGAAAAAGAAACGCTTACTAACTGACCATCAAAAGGAAATATTAAGAGAACGCAAAGAGATGCCTGCGATGTACAGTAACCTCGATCAATCGCAAGATACTTGGTTGCTCAACAGTCTTTCACAGGATCAAACCACTCAAGATATCGGGCCATCTGATACGAACAATGAAGATGTTAGTCAGTCTATACTTGCAGACGATGTTATGATAAAAAAGAATTGTGATGACATCATCAGAAATGAGTTGACGGACGATGAAGAACAAGTAAAAAAGATGTCATCGGAAGATACGAAACACCACGACGAGATGTTCATTGTGAACGAAACTGAAGATATAGATATCACTGCTAGTAAGACATGTGATGAAAAACCCAACGACGTCACTGTATCGCCGGATGTGGTGCCGTCATCACAAACCTCAGAACATTCGACGTCGATTTGTAAGGAAGGGTTATCACTTATAGGGCAGTTAAGAAAAGCCAAGGCTGCGATGTCTGCCACGTCAACAAATGGGGATGTCGATGAAAGTTCGGACACGTCGAAATGCATTGCGAAGCCGTCTGAATTATTTGTCGATCTTCACAAAGACATTGCGAAAAATTCTGAGAAACCCGACGGGAAGATGGAGGTAGATGTTCTGCTAAAACCTGTATTGACAGAAATTAAAATGGAGCCGTCAGAACGATCAGTCGCGCGTAAAGAGATTCAAAAAGAAGCAAAGATCGTTTTACAAAAGCTCTCACGTGGGAAGGTGCCCAATAATAAAAGAAAATGTATGCTGGGAGTTGGGGATCAGAACAAACGTCGGAAATCTGACGGCGATATACTGAAGCAACCTTCCCGACATTTTAAAGAAAGCTTGACGGGGACGGATGGGTTTGATTTCAGCCAAAAAAAGAAAATATCTTCTCCTGTAGCTGGCCGGACTCGTAAACGAGATCAGAAAAAAAAGAATCGAAGTGATAGTGTTGATGGATTGGCCATGGATGTTAAAAAGGAGAATATCGGGAATACTGACGAAAGCAATAAAAGAAACATTCGTACATCAGAAAAGAAGAACAGTCAGGAAAATGAAATACAAAATGGTGAAAAGGTGGACAATGAATTGCCCGATTTGAATCAACAGGAAACATGTGCAACTTTGAATTCGCAGGAAAACACGATACTGAACGCGAAACCTGATCAAGCACCTTGTGATAATCCAGTACTTCTCCATGGACAACAGCAACAGAAAAATGTATTGAACGATACATCATCGTCAAATACAACTTCCAATGAATCCGTCACATCGACTGTACAAACTACAGTATCAAATCCAGCAGTAACATTTGTCCATAGTGCAAGTTCCTTGATCGTTCCAGTCTTTACGCATAGTCCTACAGAGAAGGTGCACCAGCCTAGTTCCTTGCCTCATTCACCAGCCAATGGTATTTTGAAGAAAAGATTAAATGGAAGTTTGAACTCGCCTTCCCCTACTACGAAGGTCTATTAATTTGATTTTTTTTTGTTTTACTTTGTTTGTTTGTTGTTGTTGTTGTTTGTTTGTTTGTTTGTTTGTTGTTGGGTTTTTTTGTATCTGTTGTCCATTTTTTCAACTCTCCTTCTCACTCCTGGATTTTGTCTTGTTTAGTCAAGAAGAGTGTCGTTTCAGCTGCCTGACGGAATGTTGGTTTGTAAAGAAGACACTGATGACCTCGCTTTCCCAATCCAACAAACGGAAGAATCGTTTAGAAAGTATACAGTTGTAAAGAAAAAGGTTTGCCCGCACTATTTTTGTTGTAAACTACCACCGATGTACTACCACCGAGGCACTGCAGCCTACACACGTATGTTGTTTGCATTTTTTAGATAAAAGATTCTCGACTCGCAGATAGGGACTCGAAAACACCCGTCTACCCAGACTTAGTTACTTGCGGCGCACCTATTGAAAAGATTTTGCCGTCGTTAACATTTTCTCGTGGTATCGGTCACTTGGTTCGTGCACAAAATATTCTAACGATCGGTGATTTAAGCTCTTTATCGGAGCGACAAATTGAGAACTTGCCTATTCGCTCTCCGAAACTGAAAACTGTTCGCAATGCATTATCCACCTTTTCAGCACATATGAGCCGTGAAAGACCTCTCCCCAAATCCCCACTGGTTATTGTGCAACCAACAGACAGGTTGCTAATGGGTAAGAAGTTTACCTCTTGCTGTCCGTACTTTGAGCATTGTTTTTTTTTTGGTCATTGCGGCAAGTTGCAATCCTATTGAAAACTCTATTGTTGGTTACCATTACAATGAGAGGCCCAATATTTTTTTTCGGCGGTGATAACTTGCTACGACTCAGTGGGCAAAATCTTCAAAAAGTCTATGGGGAGGAGTGTTTTTTATAGAAATGGCAAGCAATATCGCCTGCTGTTTCAATAAAAACACTCATCCCCAGAGAGTTTTGAAGATTTTGGGCGATGGAGATACTGTGTTGTGTCATTCGTTGACTCAATTTGAAATATACTTCCAGATACGACGACACCACCAAAAGACGATACGCTCGCTAAAGAGGCTGCTCTGTTAGCGACTCCTTCACGACACAACGAGTCCGTCAAACCAACGTCATTGTTTCCCGACGATAACGACAACAGTAACGACGATAAAGTTCTGGAAGAAAGTTTTACAATTTCTGACAAAGAATTCGATAAAGAAACGACTGGTTTACATTCTGTCGAGGAGGAACGTACTAATGTCGAGCCGACCCTCCCTGAAAGCAACGCACCTAAGGACGACAGTATGGTGACGTGTAGTTCACAAGTACACGTCTCTGAGACGAATATCAAATCAGTTCTCAGTCAAATAAAGTTCTCGTCAATATCGACATCAATTATATTCGATTTGGTGGGTGAACTTGATAAACTTAAAGCGACAGCCATGGAGGAGTTAAGAACTCGCATGACGAAAAAATCTAAAACATAAAATCCTTGAACGTTGTCGGGAGTGGTCCATGTGCAAGATGATGATTTGGCTGGGTATTAAGAAATAGAGACTGTCGTAGAGCAAAAGCGATTAACTGATTTCAAATAAGTCTACCTTGCTTTTATTTATGTTTTCAGAAAGAAATTTTTATGGAAATCTTCTGTGTTTCTTTTATATGATTGGTGGATTTCTGTGCCACGTGTTGAGGAGCGGTTATTCCATTAAAGTTTCTTTAGATTTTTATCAGATCATGGTTGTTTATTGATAAAATATTCACAAAGATAAGATGTCGTGGCTAGCAGATCATTCAATAATCTTTATCACTCAATCAACTTCGTGTTTGTAAGAAAGTAGTCTGGGGCGAGCTGACTAAAAACGACGTTAAATTAAAACAAGATTTTGTTGTCTAGATACACGAAGTTAATTTATTTGTTTATTGTGTCAACGTGTTGTGTTTAGGAAAGCAAAACTCATTACAATCTTTTAAATTATCGATTAATTGTCGGATAAGGATTAAGCTTTTTTAGTTCACTGGCTTCAAGTCGAACCTCATTTAAAGTTGATTAAGACAATAACAATAATATAAGGGTCTTGAAACAAAGACATCAATTAGCTTGGCCAATCATGATGTCGATTTTTTGTCAGGTGATATACTGGGAGTGTTTACGACTAACTACGTTGGATTCGATTTTTTTTGCTCAGTTTTGTTTTGACCTTAAACTTAAACGTTACGTAGTTGTTGGTCGAAATTCAAAATCAAAATGGTAAGATTTATTAAAAATTCTCTTACAACGACTCATTTGTTTTATGAGTGTTTTTGTTTACGTTGTTTGTTTGTTGATAATTTTTTTTTTTGTTTACGTTGCTTTATTTTGTGAATATCTGGTTGGGGAAAATCGTCAAACGCATAAACTCGTCAGTTGTGAGAGATGCTTCGGACTAGATGAAATAACATTTAGAAACATGCCTATGTTCTTTTGCCAGTACTGCTTTTACGACATGCAAAGACAAAAACAACATTAAAGCTTGGTTCACACGAGTGAAAATTTGAGATAAAACAACAAACAAAAACAACCATAACGAAATACTCTTGAGAGTTACAATGACATTCCTCTTGACATTTCTTGAATTTTGGTTTAGAGAGAGTGTATTTCAATCCACGTCGGTCAAGCAGGTGTACAAATTGGTAATGCATGCTGGGAATTGTACTGTTTGGAACATGGCATTCAGCCTGATGGACAGATGCCTTCCGATACGACCCTGGGTGGTGGTGATGATTCATTCAACACGTTTTTCAGTGAGACCGGCGCCGGAAAGCATGTCCCAAGGGCTGTATTTGTGGATTTGGAGCCCAATGTTATTGGTAAGTAGAATTCGTAAAAACATTCACCTTCTACGAGGCATATTGAAACATATAACCGCAAGGAAACTAGTAACTAAGTTATGTAACTGAGTAGATTAGTTTTTAATCGCCTGCTTAGTTTTTAATCGCTTGCTTTAGATGAGGTTCGAACAGGAACATATCGACAGCTCTTCCATCCAGAGCAATTGATCACTGGAAATGAAGACGCGGCAAATAACTATGCTCGGGGACACTACACGGTTGGGAAAGAAAAAATTGATATCACTTTGGATAGAATCCGAAAACTCAGTGACGCATGTACCGGATTACAAGGATTTCTTATCTTCCATTCTTTCGGAGGGGGAACTGGGTCCGGGTTTTCATCGCTATTAATGGAGCGCCTTTCTGTTGATTATGGAAAGAAATCCAAGTTGGAATTTGCCATCTATCCGGCGCCCCAAGTATCCACTGCTGTTGTCGAACCCTATAACGCCATTTTGACAACTCATACAACATTGGAACATTCCGATTGCGCTTTTATGGTTGATAACGAGGCTATTTACGACATCTGTCGAAAGAACTTGGATATTGAACGACCGACCTACACCAACTTGAATCGTCTCATGAGCCAGATTGTATCAAGTATCACTGCCTCCCTGAGGTTTGATGGATCATTAAACGTCGATCTTACCGAATTCCAAACAAACTTGGTGCCATACCCACGAATTCACTTTCCAATGGCCACATATGCTCCAGTCCTTTCGGCAGAGAAAGCGTTCCATGAGCAAATCACTGTAGCTGAAATCACTAATGCTTGCTTTGAACCGGCAAATCAAATGGTTAAGTGTGATCCTCGTCATGGAAAGTATATGTCGTGTTGTTTGTTGTATCGTGGTGACGTCGTCCCCAAGGATGTCAACGTCGCCATTGCGAACATCAAGACGAAACGCACCATTCAATTTGTTGATTGGTGTCCAACTGGTTTCAAGATCGGTATAAATTATCAGCCACCAGTCGTCATTCCTGGAGGTGATTTGGCGAAAGTTTCGAGAGCTGTGTGTATGTTAAGCAATACGACAGCCATTGGTGAAGCATGGGCACGACTTGATCACAAGTTTGACTTGATGTATGCTAAGCGTGCGTTTGTCCATTGGTATGTTGGTGAAGGTATGGAAGAGGGTGAGTTCTCAGAAGCTCGTGAAGACATGGCCGCGTTGGAGAAAGATTATGAAGAAGTTGGGATGGATAGTGTAGAAGAAGGAGAGGAGAGCGGTGAAGAATATTAAATTGTAGTCAATTATGGCTCGCAGAAAAAAAATATCCAAAAACCTGATAAAAACTATTTATTTTTCCCGGTTTTCTTTATATAGGAATCTTGGGTCCTTTGGAGATGAACTAAGGTTGTAGTACATTCAAATTATTCACACAGTTGGTAAGTCGCGAAATTGGTGGAAGTCTGATGATGAAGGAATGGAAACTTCATATACTCTTGAAAGAGGTTTCACTGAAATACTCATCTTCCCACCAAAGTATCTGTCCTTAAGGTACAAGCTCATGCGTGAACGGATGTTATCGGAATGACTTGTTTGATTGTTTCTTTAAATGACTTAGCGGCTTCATATATGGGGAGTTGCGAGTGTTTATATGACAGACTAGTTCCATGACTTACCTACCCGCTATATCGCTTTGAACAGACGATATATCGGACAAGCGAACTATCTTTCTATTCCTGATATTTAAAGAGGCATTGTACGGCTAAAAATAAGGCAATTAGGTCCGTGGGAAAATACGACCGTCTTATTCTCTATTTCCCAACTGTTCTCTATGAAGTTATCGTATTTGCGTTTGGGCTATCGTAGAAATCAAAACAAGAAGCTATGCTGGACAAGACGATAAGATGTCAAGACGCTGTTTTTGTAGTTGCTTTTCTCGCTTAAATTATCAAGCTACAAAGAAAATAAATACACAAAAAGATAATGAATTTACCTTAGAAATATTCTTTGCGTTATTATGTGAAAACTATCTATCCATCCATCAGATAGATATAAGTGGATGACATTTACATACTCAGAGTCACTGGACTGTATTATGCTTTCAGAAAGTCATGGATAATTATATTCGAATACCTATATTTTTTTCCCAGAAATCTTCCCAATGATTTATATTGGATATTCGTTATAGAGGGCTGTAGGATGGTTTTGAACTCTTTTTACACAGCAGTCTCTTCCAGAGTCTAATCGGTAAACCGATATAGTTTTTAACCACATAAGATTTTATCTTTCATTCTTTCCCAATCTCATAAAACAGTAAACCGAAACGGTAGAAATTCATTAGCTCAAAAGTTAATCAAAGATTCTGATGAATGTACAACTTGATCACTTTTCCCGTCCCAAACATTCTTCTATGGAAACGCTTTTTCATATCGCTTTTAAGGCGGTGCATAGAGATATGAAAAGAGATTGAGTAACAACTAACTGATTTCTTTCTGCGTGTTGAAAAAAAAGGTGTGGAAATCAAGCATAAACTATCGTGCTATATATGTATGTCTATTGCTTCTCATAACAGAAAGCCATTAGCTCAAAATCTAATTTAAATGCAGTGTATTTCAAATAGGTGACTTCAGATCTCTATCTTCTTCAGATCTCTATGGGTGGCGTTTGCATGATGCCTGGAGGAAACTAAGCTCGCCTAAAATACACTTCTGTCTCTATATAGAAAAACTTTCAAGTGTTTACTAGAACAGGAGAAGTAACAATTGCTGTGCGGGTTAAAATTACTTGTTAACTGCCGAAGAAAAGCGCAGTAAGGTGCGATGTCATGTTAACAGATATCCCATCGTAACGTATTATTGTTGTGTGTGCATGCTCATTTTGTTGAGAGTGTTCTGATATTCGTAAATTGGTAGTTGTTTTTGCGAGCAAAATAAATGCGTTCTAATGCAAACATACAGAAGTAGCGCAACTCTATTGTGTTTTGATTTGCTCATATAAACAGTGTGCGCTTTTCAAATCACCGAAACTAGTCACTGGGAGAAACGAAGAAAAGTTTTTCCAGTTATGATGTAAACGCAGCCTTAATTAAAGATTCTCAAGAAGTCTTACATTTCCCCCGTCATGTATCTATGTATGACGTCAAATTATTTCACTTGAAGCGCACAAGAAATTCAGATATGGAACAAATCAACCCAATCCTCTTGGCGAAGAGAAATGCATATTTGTTATCAAAAGCGAGTCATGAATACCGTAGCAAAATGTTCTCTTATAAAGGCCTGACGCAAGGCACTTCCCCGCACAACAGCCGCAGTTTACACTTGTCCAAGAGTACGGAACCTGATGATAATGTAGTAACTGTAAAGGATTCGCTGGTAACGAAGGAGAGCATGCACAACAGTGCTGCGTCAAATGGAGACCTGACAGGATTATTGGAGTTACAAGCAACAATACAAGAAGAACGAGACAAAGTTGAGGAGATTTCAAGACGGAAAACACAAATCTTTCAAGCTTATAGCGAAGACAGAACATTCGCTTCACCATCTGCAGTATTTCAGAACCAAGAAAACAATTCCTTAGCTTTCTTTCCACCGACACACCTCCTCTATGCTTTTGTTGCCATGATATTATTTTTTCCAGTTGGATTATATGCCGTCAGCAGCGCAAGAAAGGTATTTATTTATTTACTTTAATTTGATTGGTTGTTGTAATGACCCACCCATAATTCAGTGGTCTCTTCTGTGATATTGGATATAAGCACCACAATGCATTGCAAAAATAAGGGTAAACAGGAGTTAAAAAATTGTATATCTGTGAGTTTTTATTAGTTTGTGTTATTCTTACATGGCTTTTTGTCCCCTGGAGAAAAGTTTTTATTATAACATACATTGATTCACACCATTTGTCTTATCTCTTGATATATTTATTATTTCCAGGCGCAAGGCGCAATAGAAAAATTGGATGTACAAGCAGCAAAACGTTGGTCCGTTAGGGCACATCGATATGCAACTCTTGGCGTATATTACGGCTTATCGCTATATCTGATTATTATCATGATGTTAATGTTCAGTCCAGAGTTAGCGAGTCAACTCAAAGAGGTGATATGAAGTAGATTTCATATCGTTTATGATTTATTTTTATTTTTTGGCCATTTTAATAGCGGATCTAACAATTTAAACACTGATTAACTCTAGTTTTTATGTAGAAAACTCGCTTGATTGTGTTTGAAATTTGTGAAGATGTCTCGTTCCCCGGAGCGACTTTTGCGTCAGAAAAAAATATCACCATCCAGCACATAAACAGGTACAGGAGTCCATATTTGCTATGTCTTTCAGTTTAATGGTGCCACGTTCTGCGGACACATAAAAACGCAGTGGATTTTTTTGCTGGAACAAAATCTGCAGTGGGAATTGGGTGGGAATTTTATAGTCTAAATATGATCAGAGTCCCATCTGTGCTGAAAACTTTATTTTGGCTTGGGATAACGGGATCATGATTACGTCATGCCTTGTTGATTCAAACAAGTGGCTTTCAACCGAATTTTTTTAAAATACTAATCTGTTGTTAGACACTCATAGCCAGCGATCCCAGGCTTTAGGTTATTTCCAAATAATTTACCCCGTTCGGTCAAGTGGGTGGTGGCGGCAAGCGTTTGACAAAAAAAATAACAACTTTTCAATGATCTGACCGTTGCTTTATTAACTGTTTAACTTGAAAATTGTACTGTTTCAAGAACAGACACAGAATTCATAAAAATTGTGATTACAGGATTCGCAATAAAAAATGGTATCTTTCTTCATTGGAGGAGCTCAATGCCATCAAGTTTCGGACGAGAATGATTTCATTTCAACCAAAGACAAATAGTCTAATTATAGTTTAATTATACAGAAATGGAACCATAAATAAAATTCACAGCTTAATCCACCATATTGCTTGATGGCGATCTATTATTCGTATTCATTAAAAAAAAAAAACATTTTACACGTGACGTCACAAAAAATGGATTTCAAATTATTTAATGACGTCATAAAATTTATCAAAACTTATCATAAAAAAAACAGTGTTATGGACAAGAACCCAACAAGATAAAGAATGTGCAGTGGAAGAAAACATGGCTGCTTCAGATCTCTTGGTACTGGTTGTCTTTATTGAATATTTTTTCTTTCGTGAAAACAAATCCATCCTGAAATGAGGAATAAACACGTGGAGATCAAACCGAAGAACATGTATAAATACAAGATAAAGCATTTTCCCAACCCCGTTCTGAAGACTCCAAGTAGCTTTTTTTTAAGCCAGGTTCACGCTACGCTTTGAATTTTTAAAACGTATCTGTTAACAAGATGGTTTTTGTCAACACGATTGTCAATATTTGTCAGAGGGTCGTATTAAAGTAAAGGCCAAAAATTTTGTTGTTTCGGCCTTACATTCAAGTTAAGGTTGAGCTCAAAAAAACAACAATACATATAAAAAAATTACAAATTCCTTAAAGGACACACGCACTCACCTTAACTTTGGCGGGAAAATCTTTCCAGAACTCATACTGCGGGACAGCTTCTGTTCCTTCATACTTCTTGTAGAATTTCAAGAACAGGAATCCCCCAACCAAATAAACAATCAAGAAAACAAAGAACCTAAAACGTGAACAAATGGAAACAAATGACAAAACTTCACAAAGAAATCTCGAATGAATCAAAATTAGTGTAGACTGTAAAAACTTTTTACAAATTTGCACAAAATATGTTATATACCTTACACTATCATTTGATAGTATAAGCATACTACCAGAAGGAATTCTTCTGATACATTTGATATTATAGGTAGATGCCTTTTTTATATAAGCAACACAAAATTTTGGCTGAGGCTTGATGTTGCTTAAGTTGCTCCCTTTTACATGTTGATTTGTTGCTTACTTGTTGACCAAATTTGCGTGTTTGTCACTTCAAGTTGACCAACGCGGGTTTTTACTAAACCAATGGAACTTTCATTACACGTTTCTCACCAGCAAGCAAAAAATATATATGTCCTTATTTGCTCTTTTTATTTTAGTGTTTTGTTCACAGGTTTGTTTTTTTCCTTGTTGGGCAAATCCAGTTTAACCTGACATTCGTTTTTTGACAGATTTGATGATCTCATGTTGCTTATAAAGTGTTGCTAAAAAAAGCGTGCATATACAAAAACTCAGTGCACTGATTGTACTCCAACAAACGCGAAAGAAACAAAATTATTAATCTACAGTACTCACAAGATACAAAGGAGGGAACCTGTACTCAACCCTTGCGAGCCACCGCCACTACTACTGCAACCACTATCACATGCACAATTTGTAGTAAGTGTAAACATCTGTGTATAAAAATAATAATAATTAACATAGTTGTTGATAGTCCTATTTTCTTCATTACGTGGAGAGATGATTCAATGAGTTACCGAATGGTGGCCTAGTGGCAGAGTGCTCGCCTCCAGAGAGAGGTCATGCCATTGACTATAACAGTGTGAATCAATCTACTCTGCATGAGAGCGGGATTGATATCTAAGGGGATTGAAATCTAAGGGGGTTGTCCAGTTGAGTGGTTGAAGTAGAGATACAGCTTCCGTAGAGCAAATAGGGGCTTAAAATGCTCATGCAGGACCCTCATTGATAACAGTTCTATCAGATCTGAAGAGGCTATCCTGGGTAAATAATACTAATAATACTATATAAAAGATAAAAGTTATATATAAAAGTTATATATACAAAGTAGTATCTTTGATGCTTGGATAATTTGTTCATCAAAATTTTAGTCAAACAATGAAAGGAAATGAAGTACTTACATATATCGAGCTGGTACCACCTGGCAACTTATTTTCAACAGGTGTGCTAACTTGAGGCGTTGTTGCTGATTTATCACATTTCAATGTAACCTGTGTCATTCTACAAAGGAAAATGTTCTTCATAGATACAGAGTGATTCAATTATTGTCATCATGGACCAATAAAATAAATACAAATGAGATGCCATTGCAGGCGGAAGGATTTCTGCAGCATTTACTGTGATCATAATGTATTTTACCTTAATTTCTGAAATGGACAAAGGAACTAATACAGAACTTCCCCTTCAATAAACTAGGTAGTACGTACAGAACTGAATAAATTGGTGTTTACATTATTCAATTATTTGAAGTGATTTTTAATTTCTATGACAAATCAACTAGTGTAAACAAAGAAAAGCAAGCTCTGTTAACACTATTCCATTTTCTTAAAATACAATTTATACCTTCCATAATTAGATTGGACGCCACCATCATATGTAAACACTAAGTTATTACTTTTTGTTGAAATAGACAGTTGCTTGGGTTTGCCAGCATTGTAATGGACCTTGTTGTCATCACTACTTTGACATGACTATAAAAGGCATAAAAACATTTATAAGATTTATATAAATTAATCACATTCAACAGAAACATCTAAAATGGTTGAACTTAACAAAATATTAAAAGCACAAAAATTGGTAAAAAGGATCTATTACTTTAGGATCAGAACCTTTCACATGTCCAAAGTTTACCAAGTAGCCATATACCAAAACTTTTGCATTCCACGCAATCATAAACTTTCGTGAACGCGCTGATCATGAATTTTATAGCTATCCTAAGCTCTCCCGAAAGTCCAAATTTAGAATTTTTAATAGCTGATAATTCTGTCCTCATGGGTGTGACGTCACTAGAATCTTTGATAAACGATATCTCTATAACCATTTGTTGAACACAGATGATCCCATACATTTTACTTATTCTTTGCAATTCTATGATTTTATTTCTTGGTCACCTTAACATTATTGAGAGAGGAAGATCACAGGTGGTGGGTGCAGTAACTCATGGAGAAAATGAACCTGTAAAATGTTTTTACAAGCTATACTAGTTATATATTACTCATTGACTTCATCTTCAAAAAGAAACTGAACATATTTTGCTGTTCAACATCAGGATCTTTCCAATCAGTTTCATTCGAGAGTGCAGCAAGGTTTTTTTGATGAAGCCAAAAAACAACTTTAAAATTTGATAATGATGCTATAAGTACCTTGTTACCTACCAAGGTACTCAACCTCGTCCCCAAGATCATTCTTCGCTTTTGGAAGTCTTTTGGAAGTCTTAGAAATGAAGTTAGGACAGGAGATTTTCAATGTTATTTTCGTTTTGGGAATTGGCAAAAAACTTTGTACGCCTGAAAGTTTCTGATCCAAGAGTTATCAGAGCTCATATCACTTTAAGTCATGGATTGCAGCAAGCAAGCATAGTTGAAAATATTCTGAATTCAAAGCATTAAAAAGAGTTTTTTTCATGCCACTTACAACAACATCTGTGCATGACTCAGTGTCACCATGTAGACGGAATGTAGTGCAGGGATTGTAATCCAATTTATAGCCCGTCTTTGTACCAGTGCTGTCCACTATTTCCATATTTTGAAATCTTTAAAAACAAGTCGTGGATTCAGTTAATATGTTGCTATACCACACAAAAAAATAAATCACATTTTTACTCCAGATATATATACAGTAGACACTCTGTAATTCGACTCCCCCTACTGTTGAGCTCTCCCTGACTTGAATTAATTTCAAGGTCCCTTCACCTTTGTAATTTGAACTATTTTTCATTCCCCATGAAATTTGAGTGATAGAGATTCCACTGTAGAGTTAATCTATGTAGATCTTATTCACATAAATACCGTTACCTTGGTTTATTTCTGTCATTCAAATTATGTAATGATATTTCCACATTAGTATCTGACCACACACAACTACACACATCTTTCTGTTTACATTCGCGTGTAATCAGTGCAAGTGACAGATTGATATTGATACAAAACAACAAAAATAATTTAGTTAATCTGTTCATCTTGGCGATTGAACCTAAAATGGCAAATTTGAAACAGTTTGTCAACAGTTTGTCAACAGAACATCCTGTACATAACACTTTTTACATCGGCTTTCCAAACCCCTACAACATGAACTACTTTCTGTTCCATTATTTTGTGATTTTATTCTTGTTTAAGCCCCCAGTCCCGATTAAGTTCCAATTTCAGAATATATAATTCCCCTGTCCGATAAACTCCTTGACTCCTTGATAAACTCATTTTTATTCTTTGTATATTTATTGTATGTTATCAAGACAGGTCTGATTACTCAGAGAACATTGCAATAGAAGAGACCATTCCTCCAGGATGGATATCCCCTATTCAAAGGAGACAACTGGCATGTACGAGCCTGTTAGATGATTGTGGTGTTATTTTAGATTTCAGGCACTTTTGGCACTTCATTATTATCATTATCAATTTTTCAATCATATCTCTAGTCATTTTACAAGTTCACATTCTATTAAATGGGCTGACCTGCTCATTTTTCTATTAGATTCAAGTTGGCTTATCATTCGTTATTTGAGAATATTTTTGGTATTCATTTGTTTTTTCGCAATCAAATTTCTTGTATGAATTTCTAACTGATAAAGGTTATTATACTGATTTAGAAAATTTGAATTAATTTATGTGTATCTGTCAATAAAAACTTTAAACAAAAAACTATCAGTTATCACCCTTGCACTACAAGTCTGCTGCACTGAATTGATTATGTTAATTGATGATGATCAAAAGTGCCTTTAATATCAAGAATAATTAAGACCAAAATCAGTTATCAGTCCGGTACATGGTGGTTTGCAGCCTTAAAGGCTGGTTTCCAATAAAACAAAATTGTCGCACAACAGTTGTGCAACTGACCGTTGCACAACAGCAATGAAGTTGGTGGAAACAGAGGGTTGTAAAACAATGAATTTGTTGCTCAACTTTTCTGGTTTTGTTGTTTTGTTTTGTTGGAAATTGGTAACTGGTTGTTCAAAACAAAAATCTGTTCTGTAACGCTTGCAATGAAAACAGGACGCACAACAACTATGTCGCACAACTGTCAAACAACAAGAGTTGTGCAACTGTTTTGTTTTATTGGAAACCAGGCTTAAAATCAGCACCCAGTCTTGTTGCAATAAATTTTTAAAGAAGTAGAAATCTGGGAAAGTAATTTTTTTTGTTGTTGTTGATGTAATTGAAAAACTGGGTAGTAACTTTCGTAAAGCTCAGAAAACTTGAAAAACTGGGTAGTAACTTTCGTAAAGCTCAGAAAACTTGACTCTTGGATAGTTTTTATCAAAATGAAATCAAGTTGTTCAAATTCCCTTGACGCGAATTCCAAGCAATTTCAGCACTACGCTCAATACTTTGAAAAATAGTGACTTTAATTCTGCTATTGTTATGCATGGCACAATATGACCTTTTACAAAAGTGTAAGTGTAGAATGATATTGGTTTGTAAATAGTTTAGTTGCAGTTCACTCCTGGAACTCCTGGAGAACTATTGAACTATTGATGGAGAGCCGAAGAAAAACAAATGATAACAGTTTTTATTTTATTAGTTAATCATTGAAGCAATAAATATATAACCTTAGAACAACTTTCTCAAAACAACAAGACTTTAAACAGTCTTCATAAATTAAGAGAAAAGTTGTCCAATCTTTAAAAAACTGGAGCTCATAATTTATCTCATAACTAATGGTGGTTATCTAACGGTATGTTTGTATACCTGTATAATCCCATCCCATTGTTATTAGCTTTTCCCCAGCTTACTTAACATGGTACTACTTTCTGATCACTATTCCTTTATTTTTCTAACTTATATATGTCTTGCCACCCATGCAGCGCAGTTTCTATTGGTTTATTTACAGTCATTGAAAAACGACACAAAAAAGAGGGAATGGTACACATCACAGAGAGAATTAGTCAGGTTTCCTCTCTCTAGCTAAGGTGTAGCTAATCGAGTGATGAAGAAATAACATAAAACTATTTAGTTCTCAGTAAGCAGTATTAGTATCAACAACGGTCATACTTAAAAACAAAGTTTGTTTAACCAGTTTCTTTTTACGCAAGAGTGTGAGACACAACCAACACACCGTACCGTCACGTAGGTGCCATCTTTGCCTCTCAGTCACGAGTTACTCATTCCGCGCGGGTTGAACCTCGGACGCGTCGGAGAACTAAAATCTCCAATAGAGATAGAGGCGGGAAAATGTAACGACGGACGATTTTTTCCACCTCGAAAACGATGGAAGTCGCTGCAGATAATGTAGATTGAATGAAAAGACAAAGAAACCAAATGTTTTTTGTCAGTTATTGTGCCAAAACGTCAACAATCATGCTGGGGAATGTTCCTTCAAATTTTAGTGCATAATGAGGTAAAATAAAAAGGTTCTGGGGGTCTGACTTGGTTTTTATCAGTCGTTTGAAGGGGATCTGACTTGGTTTTTATCAGTCGTTTGAAGTGTTTGGAGTATGTTTCAAAACTTGCAACTGTTTTTACAATGATAATTATGGGGTAAAATTTGACAACCATACTAGGGTATATTTTTCGGTTCGTAGCACCCAAATAGTCCAAGAGGTACTGACGGTTATTGTTACCTTATCGCTTATAGAAGATTGTCATGGTTTATCCTAGTCGCAATATATAAAGGAACCAAAAATGATTGGTCAGCTGTTCTTAAGCCAGGGGAATGGGCCTGAGTGCGTCCCAATTGACCGACGAAATTGAGTATTTGTTACCTCATTTCTTTCATGGCTCATTTTTTCGAAAATCAAGAACATGTCCAACTAAGTTTAAATGTTCAAAAACTTACCTAAATAATTGGGGGCAAAATTAGGTCAGCTGCTAAAAAAAATGCCCAAATTCGCATATCATTTACCTAAAACTTAAATGTAGCAAGCTCACGTTCGTTCACTTTGCAGTGCAAGGCGGACATTTAGAAATGCGCATGCGCCAAATACATCGTGTGAAGATATTCAACGGGAATGTGTTTCCTGGCTTCGCACCAGCCTAAAAGTCTTGGACCAAATGGGGGAAAATATTCTTATCACTTCGGTATATTGGAATATTCTTGAGCACTAGATGAAAAGTGTTACGATTTTCTGACGAGAACTTCATTTTTCGCGGGAAAGTGCTTGTACACTTTGTCACCAAAAAAGCTTCAACTTTTGAGACCAAATTGAGCCTTCCTGAAATCTTCCCAGTAAAAAACTTAAGTCACTCCTAACCAACAACGTTTCCTCAAACTAATTCAAGAGGAATCACACAGCAGGATTTTTTTATTTTTCAGTACAGAGCTATGCACCCCTATGCACCCCAACCACTCTCCCACACAAGTATGTTGAAGCAACAAAACATCTAAATAACGCAAAAAACTATGGAGAATTTGTTAATTTGTTACAGAAAGGTCCAGTCAGTATTCATAGATTCCATTTTGGTAGATTCCACAAAATTGGAGTATTTATATACAGTTTTTCTTCGTTTTAAAATCAACACAACATCTCGAGCCCCTAGCACAACCAATAAATCCAGAAAAGCAGACTCATTTAAAACCTGTTTACATGGAAACTCCATAGGGAGTTAATTACAAAGCATGTCGATGGAGGTGGACCATAGAAAAATAAGTTGGTGGGGAGAATCTGATTTATAGTAAACATTATTGACGAAGAATGCCCTTTTTATCCCTTTGTCTTTGACTTGTGAATACGTTAAGGACCTAAATTTTTGCGTGCTCAAATAAATGTGACAGAAAATTTTGCGAAGGTTTAAAATTTTATTACTGTATACAGGTTTCTAATGAAGAAAAATGAAGTGTTTCACGAAAATATTTTATAATCAGTCAAGCCTCCCTTGGTAGGAAAAAGAAAAGCTGTGCGATTCATTGCATGGCATGCTAGTATTTTTCGTTATTAACAAATTAGTGTCTGTTTTCTGCCTCAATTCGAAAATACAAAGCAAAAACTAATATTTCGATTCAGCTTGTTTCCCCGAAAATAAATGTCGGAAAACTACAAAAAATAGTGTAAATTGTAAAAATAAATGTCACAAAATTTTTAGGAGCTTCCATTGCAAAATTTTTCTGTCACATTTTTTGCCTGCAAAATAAGATATTTATCTACACCACAATCTTTTTCATTTTTTGACCATTCACGAAAAGTTATGATCGCAAAATTTCTAACATTTTAGCCATTATCCCACCGAAACTTTCGAAAACAATGAGTACGTGCAAAATATAATTATTTTGAGCTCGAACACGCAAAAATTAGTTAAGAGAATTAATCATGGATTTTTGGCACAATCAACAAAATTAATTTACTCGGAAAAGCCATTTCACATTCCTGCAAAATTTCCAAATATTACTTTGTTTATTACAGAAAATTTAAACCGCGAATAAGTCTAATTTTTCAAATCCCGAAATTAAAACTCCTCGAAAATTTCTGCTTTTTAAGGTATACATCGCTTTATGATAAAATGTGTTAATAAGCACCACAACAACAACAATCCATTTCATGTAAAAGAAAACTATTTCTACCCGTACTGAGATCTCAAACAGCTTTGAGTTTAGTACGGCTTTCATGTAAACACATTCTTAATTTTTCGCATAAAATCACTGCGCAAGGATTGTATGAAAATATTAATTTTTCATGCATTTGGCTGTGCTAAAAAAAATTGATTTGCGTTAAAAATTTCTTTTCAAATTGTGGACAGAAATTGAATTTTACGCTTCACAAAAATAAGTACACACAGAAAAATATATATATATACTAGTGTAGCGCGTAAAAACATTTTACAGTTTTTCTCCATAAATTGTTTTTACACGCAATACTGCAATGATAAGTCTGTGTGTTTACAAAAATTGTTGTGTTTCTCCATGTTGGAATTATATCATATTTATCACAAAATTGTTCTATAAATATTTTGGATCGAACATTCAAAGAATGCTATTAATCCCTACTTTTCAGTGTTATCTGGCCTATTTAGAGATTACCAAAGTTGTACAGGTAAACTAAAACCTAAAATTCCAATGTTCAGAGATATAGAAAAGAGACAATACAACGTATACTCCTACCTAACCAATGTATACTCCTACCTAACCACGATTAAACTTCTGATATATAAGAAAATACCTTCAAATTTCCCTATTAACTAAAGCTAGCAAAAACAATACCTTCTCAGACGTTTTTATCTTTCAATTCTTTATTCTGCTATGAATTGTGGAAATGTCAAAACACAAAACTCCACTTGCGCATCATGATATAAAAAGCATGTAAATATCTATGTAATCACTTTCTTCTTGCATTACAATCTTTATACTATTCAATTTTATGATCTAAAAAAAAAGATATCATTCAAATACTATCAAAACAATATGATAATGATCTTGCTACTTTCGTTTGCCTTAATAATAACAATCCACGCACTACAACGAAATACCAAATAAACTGCTAGCTACACATTTCGGCATAGTAGTCAAAACTAACTGATACGAAAAAGCTACGTTCAAACACATTAAAAAAATAGACATCGGTAGAAAATGATAAACACATAAGAGGTCTACACCGTCTATCTCGTCGGATAGAATAGTTACTGATAAATATCAATGCTGTTATTCTTTATTACTGAAATTAAAGCGTTGAGTAAAAATATGTTAAAAACAAAAACAAAAAATTTTACACACAGCGTCTTCATTTCTTTTTAAAGAAACGAGTGATGAAAAAATTTGATGAACTTACGAACTCAAAAAATATTGCATTGTCTTCTCCTCCTGGTGGCTTTATGATGTCTTCCTTAAGGAACAACACTCCATGAAGTAATAAAAACCCGTAAGATGGAGCTAGAGATTCTCCTAATGGGAAATTCTCCCTATACTAATACGGAAAAAACAAACATCCATTGACGAACTTCCCGAGAAAATTTCCCTAACATTCCTTCTTTCAAAGTTAGGTAAGAAAAAAGCAAGATTGCGTATTAGTATAAGAAGACTAGTATCCTGGGTAAAAACATTTTACCGGTGCAATTTTAGATGACGTCACACCCGTCCCCAATGAGTTACATGAGTTACACCCCCATCTTCACCCGTATTCTTTCAAAATATAAGGGTGACGAAAAATAAAACCACAGAATTGCAAAGAATAAGTATCACTTAGTTGTAGAGCTCGAAAACTGATCAAAAAAATGTATGGGATCGTCTGTGTACGATGTACCGTTACGGAGATAACGTCGCTCAAAAATTCTGATGACGTCACACCTGTTCCCAAAAAGTTTAAGACCGCCAATATCGCGGGCCCAAAGTGACGTCAATTATTCCCATTGGTTCTCGAGATATTTGCCCTTAAAAATTGTGTTCTATTTGAGGTGCAATGCAATGTGCCCACTGATGTCGCGCTGCTCCTATAATACTATATCGCCTATATCTCGACAACTCAGTTACGCACGACCTAAAATTTCAATTATAACATTTTCCATACGAACATTTCGTTCCCAGTCCTTTTATTCACACTGACCGAACTAAATTTGTTATGCACAGTAGCTATTAGTATATAGACTAGTATCCCAGGTAAAAACATTTTACCGGTTCCCTTTCCCCATGAGTAGTTACCCCCATCCCGTGATTTTCCTATCAATATAGGGGTGACCGAAAATAAAATCACATAATCCAAAATGTTAAGTATCACTAAGTTGTAAAGCTCCATGGTCACCGCCATATTGTAAGAGAAAGGGTTAAGCACAGGGGTTGGGGTCAGTAACTCATGGGGAAAGTGAACCGGTAAAATGTTTTTCATACATACATAAATGATACATGCTAGTATCCCGGGTAAAAACATTTTACAGGTTAATTTTTCCCATTATTTGCCGCCCCTACCACCCGCGCTCTTCCTTTTTCATAATTTAGGGGTGTATATATAATATAACTTGTAAAATGTTTTTGCAGGTTTACTTTCCCCATGGTTTATATCACATGTTCTTCTTCTTAATATGGTTGTGACGAAAAATAAAATCACGCAATCCAAAAGGATAAGTAGTACCACCCTATAGAGCTCAAAATGCAGATCAAAGTTATTACATAAAAAAAAAATTGAACAAAATGAAAGGTTGTTTTTTGTCCTTATTTGGTAAAGATTATATTTATCTATTGAGTTTTTATAAATATATATATAGATAGATAGATTAATCATAAAACTTATATTTCATTTGAAACAGACGCATTGGTGATGATTGCGAGGGGGTCCTCAAGTCGACAAAAGAGATTAATAAATCAGACAAAAAAATAGGTATGCGAATGTAATTAATAAATTCCAATCTATTGTCTCGTTTTTTTATACAATACCTTAATAGATTTTCAAGATTCAATCCAGGTTTCAGACTTTCAGCATCTCATTTTAATTACAATCGCAGTTGTGTCAAGTTTAATATTTAATTTTATTGTCTGATTTCTTTTAATCTCATCAGCTTCTACGTGGAAACAATAGAAATAATAGAAACATTACATTTCTATTTATTTATTTTTTTCACGAATAGCGCGGCACTACATTTTGAACGGCCTCCACTATCATCATCAGGCATATTAAAAAAATATGCCGAAAATAAAATCACACAATCCAAAAGAATAAGTACCACTAAGTTGTAGAGCATGAAAAGCTGATCAAGAAAATGTATGGGATCGCCTGTGTACGACTTACCGTTACGGAGATATAGTCCATCAAAAATTCTGATGACGTCACACCCGTCCCCAAAAAGTTCTGGAGCCAAATTTTTCGACACCCCACCGCCAATATCGCGCACCCAAGGTGACGTCAGTTATTCTCATTGGTTCTTGAGATATTTGCCCTTAAATATCGCGTTCTATTTAGGGTGCAATGCAATGTGCCCACTGACGTCGCGCTACTCCTATAATACTAATCGCCATTAAAGTCACAACTCAGTTACGCACGATCTAAAATTTAATTATAACATTTTCCATACGAACATTTCGTTCCCAGTCCTTTTATTCACACTGACCGAACTAAATTTGTTATGCACAACTCGCTATTAGTATATAGACTAGTATCCCGGGTAAAAACATTTTACCGGTTCACTTTCCCCATGAGTAGTTACCCTCATCCCGTGATTTTCCTATCAATATAGGGGTGACCGAAAATAAAATCACAAAATCCAAAAGAATATATAGTATCACTTTATAGAGCTCGAAAAGCTGATCAAGAAAATGTATGGGATCGTCTGCGTACGACGTGCCGTTACGGAGATATCGTAGATCAAATGTTTTGATGACGTCACACCCGTCCCCAAAAAGTTTTAGACCTAATTTTTTTTCGTCACCCTTTCGCCAAATTATCGTGGACCCCAAAAATGTCAGTTATCCCCATTGGTTCTCGAGATATTTGCCCCTAAACGTTGCATTCCATTGGTGGTGCAATGCAATGTTACCCGTGCCAAAAAATTCATGTCGCGTCATTTCCTACTACAAATATACTAATACTGAAAAAACGCTTCTCGCAGCATCGTGGTAAAATGTTTTTACCCGGGATACTACCGGTTCACTTTCCCCATGAGTTACCCCCATCCCGTGATTTCCCTATCAATATAGTGGTGACAAAAAATAAAATCACACAACCCAAAAGGATAAGTAGTACCACGTTATAGAGCTCGAAAAGCTGATCAAGAAAATGTATTGGATCGTCTGTGTACGGCGTGCCGTTACTGAGATACTGCGTGTAAAAACATTTTACAGATTCACATTCCTCCTGTGAGTTACCACCCCATCCCCACCCGCGTTCAATATTAGGTTGACAAAAAGTAAAATCCAAAATAATAGGTACCACTGAGTTGTAGAGCTTGAAAACCTGATCACGAAAATGTATGGGATCATCTGTGTACCACTAATCGTTACGGAGATATCGATGATCAAAGATCCTAATGACGTCAAACCCGTATCCCGGGTAAAAACATTTTACCGGTTCATCTTTCCCATGAGTTACTGCACCCACCGCCCGTGCTCTTTCTCTTTCAAATTATAGGGATGATAAAAAATAAAATCACACAATCCAAAAGAATAAGTATCACTAAGTTTTAGAGCTCGAAAAGCTGATCAAGAAAATGTATGGGATCGTCTGTGTACGATGTACCGTTACGGAGATATCGTCGATCAAAGATTCTGATGACGTCACACCCGTCCGCAAAAATTTTTAGACCCAAATTTTTTCGACACCCCACCGCCAATATCGCACGCCCAAAGTGACGTCAGTTATTCCCATTGGTTCTGGAGATATTTTCCCTTAAATATCGCGTTCTATTTTGGGTGCAATGCAATGTGCCCACTGACGTCGCGCTACTCCTATAATACTAATCGCCATTAAAATCACAACTCAGTTACGCACGACCTAAAATGTCACTATATAACATTTTTCATACGAACATTTCGTTCCCAGTCCTTTTATTCACACTAACCGAACTAAAAAGTGGATGGACACCTTGCTATTAATAAAGAAGACTAGTATCTTGGGTAAAAACATTTTACAGTTCACTCTCAAGAATCATGATAAGAAAGAATGCAACCTAAAAATATTTTTAAGATATTTTCCAACTATTGAGTGAAACCGTAAAATTATGCCTTTGCCCGGGATACCTGAATCAATTTAAATGTGAATCGTAAGAAAACATTATACCTCCTCAGTATACACAACCAAAGGATCATTCATCTATGAATTCATTAAGTGCTTTATCCCAATTGCTTGTACCGTGATTATGTAAAACCATGATTGGCACATTCAATATTCTTCTTCATAATTTTTATTTACACCAAATTTTTAATCTAAAAAGAAAGAAATCGTATAGAAAAGAATAAAGAAGATATACAAACAAAAGACTTTTGTGAATTTGTCTCGAATTCCTGCAAAAATCGGCAAAATTAAATCCTGAGAAAGATTGGGTTTTACAAGGATATTTGTTTTTCTCCTATGAAACTCCAATATTCATTACCTACTTTGATTTAAAACAACTCCGATGGTAGCAATAAATTAATTGATAAGTCCTGCATGGCAATACCGTAATTATTCGAAGTAGCGTTGTGGCGATTATTACAAAATTTTTAGATGCGGCCCTTACTCAAGGGCGGTGCTCATTTTTGAAGTTTCCAATGCAAATTTCCTTACAGCACCACATCATATTTGGTGCTGTCTAATAAGGAAACATCCAAAATTTCGCTGATAAACATGAGATTATTTCAGGTAATCAGGTATTTTCCATTTTTTGAAATAACCACAGCATTTAATTACATTTTTTTTGTAATAAGCGTCGCCGTTTGCATCATATTGCAGTGCTTATTCGAGGGCGGCGCTTATTATGAATTTTCACCTCACATGCAGCCCTTAGTCGAGGGCCGTGCTAATTCGAGGGAGGTGCTAATTCGAATAATTACAGTAGAATTTAGATTTTAGACTTTTTTGTCTCCCTGTCTCTAACATATCCAAAGTAAATTTTTGATTTGCAAAATCTGAAGACGAACCGATTAGCTAAATTAAGGTAGTGTGAAAAATTTTGTTTATCAAAATCGATTCCCGGGAAAATCATTTTTCTCCAACTCGCAAAATTAAATTTGTGGGAAGTGTCGAAATGGGAAGAAATAAAGTGGATAAGCAATGATGACATAATAACAAGTGGAATTTTAATTTGGGGTGTAAAATTATTTTTTTATATATAATAAAGTTTCTTGATTTTTTTGCGATAAGGCTTAACCCATTGGGGGGACACTAGGTAGGCTTAAAGAATTATAATATATGAATCTCATGCTTTGAATATTTTGGGGACAGTTCATTTCCAGGCCTTTTTTGTTGTAATTTCATCCATATATTTAAAAGACCTGCAATATGGAGTCTTTTTAGTTTTAGTTTTGTCTGTGTTTTTTTTTTGGAGCCGGTCGTTTCAGGAATATCAACAGGACAGGTCATGTAACATCAAACCCCGTGTAAAAAACAATCCAGAGACACTCACATAAGAAAGTTTGTTTCATGAAATAGGCAAACTTACTTCTCAAATTATTATTCTGGTAATCTAAATGCGTCCCTCTTGTGTCTGAGACATTCAAAGGGTCCTCAACTTTGCAATGAAATAACTTTAAAAAGAAAAAAGAAAAAAAAGAAACTGATAAATTTGTTTTTTTGTACTTGGTTATCCTACGTATGCTCTACCCCTTTCATCTTTACTTATGGTTGGGAAAATTCTAGATTTGTTAAAATCTTATTTTGCCTCGTACCACTTTAGGAGGACCCAAAAAGTCACATATTTTCTTGATTTTCTTGATTTGCTCCTTACGATCATGAAATAGTTCACTGACAAATCCTTCGCCATTCCGTCTATTCGAGCTATGAAACTGCTTATTTCAGCAATAAAATTCGCATAAATTATGCCTCAAAACAGAACGTGTTGCAGGGGCGTCCGTTGAAAACTTTACGCCACTCTGACCGCCATCTTTAAAGAAACATAAGAAAGCCAGCGCGTCCGCATTCTCAAATGTCCGCCTTAAAACGAACGTATGTAGTGTGTGAGTGAGATATTTCACAAATTGATAATTATAAATCTGTTCACCACAAAGTCTGAAAGTATTTTTAGTTGATTATAAAGTTAGAAATTGGACAGAATTAAGAATTAGTTAGGATTCAGATGTAGAAAAAATACAGGCTTTTATTTAAATTTGTTTATTTTATTAAAAAAATTTTGTAGCAAGTTGTTTGAGGGACTTGGAACTATGACGTCATTAGCATGACGTTAAAATGTATTGCCGACTACATGTCGGTCACAATTGAATTCGTGTGCATTTTTTCGATGGGCTCAATATATATGACATTAAACGCATAATTATTGCGTTAACTGTTGCTGTTTGGGACCATATTGGCTTTGAGTTATGGCTCAAATTGATTTCTTTAGTAAAGCTTTACATTAAATATGATTCGACGTAAATATGTAATAACATTTTTAACAAACAAACTTCTTCCATGTTCTGTGATTTCTATTTTTGGCGACAAAGAAAGGAGAAATCAATAGTTTTACCTCAATACACGGGGTTATCAAATGCTTATTATGGTGGGTAAAACATTTATGAATCGATGGAAGATTTTAGGGCGGCGTTTTGGACTGCGTTTTTGTATTTCATAGAGTTATTATAAAATGGTTAGTATAGCGTGTAAAAACATTTTATTGGGAAAGATGTAAAAAAAATTTACACTCTATTCTTGGCAATTTACACTCTACAGCTCTATTCATAAGTCTGATTTGATAATATATAAGAAACTGACCGCAAATCCTGGGGGAAGGAATTGTCATACCCCAAAGTTACTTGACATTTACTCTGTAAACTGGTATGTTGGGGGAAGTGGAAATTCCAGTCATCTTCCAGTCATCTCCACCGTAAAGTGCTGATTCTGCGTTCTGGGTTCAAAGGACAATTATTACTTAACGCAACAGATTTATATCTTTAAAGATAAAAACAAAACTTATTTAGGTATCTAATATAACCTATTGACTACCGGCTTTTGAGTATTCGACTTTCAGGAGACGTCAAAGAAACGTCAAAGACGAAATTTGAAATCAGGAAATAAAATAAAAAGAATTATCACAGTAATATCACGTGTGAAATAAATAAGCAATCAAAACAAAAAATGGAGAAATTGATAAAAACAACTTTCAAAAACAAACTTTACGTTCCTCGGTTATCTATGTGTTTTTATCACAAGTTACATCTAACGATCTTGGGGCCACTTTTGCACGAAACCAATTACTTTTCTATTAGTGAGTCCTCCAGTTTCCAACCAGCCAGCATTTTGTCATGGGTAGGGTAGTACCAATGACATCTAAAGTCTCGTTCTCTGTAGTTTTTCTAAAAGAACAATACCATGGTGGCATCATACTTCCATCTTATTTCTTTGCACCTCTTAGTTTGTCTTCAGTATTCTTTGGTCGTTATTTCTCCAAAAATCTCTCCTTTATGTAGTTTTTTTTCCTTCTGTATACAGAACAGATTTACTTTTCAATGGTGCTGATAGTTTCATCTTTTATCTGTTCAGAATCTCCTAAGCTAGCAAGAGCCTGCTGTGCTACAACATCCTTTTCAGTGTTTTCAATGACTTGACTTTCCCTCTCCTGTTAAACGAAGCGGTATAATTGCAACCAGTTAACCCATGATAGGCTGGAAGCAATTTAGAAAGTGATTCACCAAGAGTTGAGTGTAACTTGTTCTAGTTTATAAAGCGTTGACTGTTGTTGCTTTGATCACTTACTTCTAACCAAACACGCATTTGAGTGTTAATCGAATGTTTACATCCTAGACCGATTACCAAGCAGTCCATATAAGCTGTTCGAATAACAACATTATTTGGAGCACTGATACTATTTAAGTGAAAGAACATTCGGATATCTGCTTCCTTCTGAATACTAAAAAGCTCTGGGGACTTCTTCTCGGTACACCTTTCCTTTTTCTGCGTAATACTTAAAGCACATATCATCACAGTTTGCATTAAAGATTATGGTATGCAAACAAAGGGATTTTGTTCAGCATCTGACCTCATTTTCCCCCCAATTATTTAGGTAAGATTTTGAACATTTAAACTTAGTTGGTCGTGTTCTTGATTTTCGAAAGGTAACAAATACTCAATTTCCTCGGTCAATTGGGACCCGCTCAGGCCCATTCCCCTGGCTTCAGAACAGCTGACCAATCATTTTTGGTTCCATTATATATTGCGACTAAAATAAACCATGGCAATCTTCTATAAGAGATGGAGTAACAAAAACCGTCAGTAGCTCTTGGACTAAAAGGAACCGACAGTAACTTGGCTAACAAAATGTTTCTTTAACATTATCCAGTTAAGGCTGGTTTCGATAAAGCGTAAAATTCCGCACTTGTAAAATGGGGATTCCTTTCTTCTTTTTTTTTCTCCGCGGACAGAAAACAAGTTGAATAGCATTCTAATTCTCAATTTTAACCAGCAGCCAATCAGAATGCCCAGATTTTCCGTCCGCGCGGAATTTTCCGTTTTATCAAAACCAGGCCACATCAAAATATCGAAAAGGCAAGAGACCCTGGGTTCGAGAACCAGGCTTAAAGGCGTCATTTGACAGTATAAAAATTTAATAAAAACGAGGTCGAAATTTTGTTCCTGGCTCTTAGACTATTAGGACTTACCGAAGTACTACAAGAGTATAGCTACTGGCTGCCATTTCAGTTTTTTATTTGTTTTCCGATCTTTGTACAATTGGCTGTGGACATTCTACAAGCATTCCTCCACTTTCCAAGCTTCCAATGAAAGCTTCAGTTTCATCAAATATTCCACCACTCGACATGTCCGTTCATCAAAATCTCCTCATACAAAAAAAAGTGTATTTCCTTTTTGTAAATTCAACTTTTGAACTTTCTATAGTTCAACACAAAAATCATCACGGGCTCAATATTTTCCTGACTGGTTGAAATTCTTGACCATGTTCAACATTAAAGATTTGTCGTAGAGTGGTTAAAGATTGAGGTTTGATTCCCGAGTTACGAAACCGAATTACGCATTATATTACGAATTCTTAAGTTACGGAAATGTGCTATGTTTTTCTAAATTTCTTCTAGTTCTTGTTAAAGTTGGTTTTAGTTTTAGTTTTTTTTTACTGTGGCTAGTCTGGTTAGTTTAAGGGCTGCTTCAGAGGCGGATTAAAAACCTAGGCGAACTTAATGGAGGAGAGTTAGGTCATTAAGAGTACAATAGAAAAACGTGCAAATAACTCAAGCAACACTCGTGACCCTGTACTCCTCCACTTTTTTTGCCTAACTCTAGATTCGCCGCTGTGCTTATTTGAAAGGCGGGACGGGATAACCGAGATCTTCTGGCCAGGGAACCCCAGCTACCCTCTCTAATGTGGTCCAATCTGTGACAGTTGAACTATCGATTTTCTACATAATTACGACACTGTTGGCAATGACATTACAAAAATAGAATTAAACACCGCATAAAAAATCTCATACACAGTTGAAGGATAAGAATAGTTGGGATTCCTGGCTAATCCTGTCCCGGAAAACGTCTCGTCCCGTCTTCCATATAAGGAGCCTCCCAGACAACAGAATTATCTTTCAATGAACCATTATGAAATTAAATGCATTATGTATTAATAACGCATAATTTTGTTTTGGAAACTTGTAAAAAGCAGAAGATGATGTCGTGCTATAGGTGGGCAGAGCTAGATACTATGTCGTTATAGTTACTGTACAGAAATGTAACAAACTGACAAGTACAAGAAGAACAAACGTTTGCATTTGCAAGTCTGGCTGTAAAACCTTATATACATTCCACTCTCGATATCTCGAACTTTCAAGGGACCGAGAAAAAAGTTCGAGCGAATAAATTCAATATTTTCCTTTTCAATATCATTTATTGCATTGCATTTATCTAGCGAAGTCTTGGAGTAGATGATCAGTTTTCTTTTCGGCATCCTCTCTAGCTGCTTTCCAAACGTGATTGATCACACAACAAAAACATTCCATAACTCAAAAACATTCGAAAGGAGAGGTCAAATAGAGGTCAATTATGAACAAAAAGATAATTTCGGATGGTTTCTACCAACTCAATTTTGACAAAAAATCGAGATAGCAAATGAAATGCGCTTTAGGGGCTGTTCTCGTATGGATAAAAATTACCTCGTTAAGCGGTATAGCTTTTCTACTCTCCACTTGGCGAGATCTCGCCCCTTATGAGAAATGCTATAAAACATTACATTGCGTTCATATTAGAAAAAACATTTCCTTGCGGGATACTTTTTAGTACGTCGAAAAGTTTTTCCGCTTGCCGAGATAATTTTAGCCATATGAACAGCTCCTTAGAGACCTAAAAAGTAGTTCAATTAGTTCGAGATAGCGGAACAATTTGTAAGGCGTCGTCAGACTATAAATAGAGGGACTATACGCAAATACGATGACAACAACAACGGCGGCGTGTGAGAAACAAAGGATTTCATACTATACCATTGGGAAAATTTTGTCCGTCCGAAATAAAAAAATGGTATAACTGATGAACCAATCGAGAGCATTTGTTCCTTTTCCCTGTCAAGAAAGAGAAGTAGAAACCGGCCTCAAGGAATAGTTAGTTCCAACCGCCAACCTCGTCCCTAGGGACGGTGAAAATTTATCAAAATACGGATTTTAATTGGTGCACCTCCATCGACGTCATTTATCTCTTCTTCCAAATTTTTCAAAATCTTTAAACAGGTGAGTGAAACAAAGTAAACAATATTCCATTAAACGTCGAGGTGAGTTTTATATGGGGTACCTGATGAACGGATAAAAAATATAGAAATAAATAATTTATAGATGTTTATATTTGCTATTAAATCATCGACTTTTTTTATTACCACTGATGGTGTCCCGGGAGAAAGACTGATTAAACATCTGCACGCTTTTCTTGTGGTTTACTTTTCTCCTATTTCCTAACCAGTTATTTATTCCATGGTCACACATAACATTTATTGGCAATAGAAAACAAACGTTCAAAGGTTTGTGGAATGGTCTCGAATGTATCGATGAAGATATAGTCATTAGGAAATTCTCTGGCCTCTGTTGTTCGGTATTTTAAACAATCTATGTAGTTTGACCTGCGTCGACCTTTGATCACATGGTAGAAAATAATTATTACTGTCCATTAGCTGTATATGTCACATGATTGCAACTGAGTGAGTGAAGATAACTTGTTATAATTTGGTTTCATTTTCTAATGACTAATGGATGAAGGCCAAGTCAACTCAAGTCAAGCAATGTGTGTTCTTAACAGCAACCCTTGGACAAATGTTACAGTGTGTTTCCAACAGATCTTCGTTTTTAAGAGAGGGAAAATGTCTTGGCATGAACGTTACGCAAGTAATAATTAATATAATTAACATAACACGTAATAACAATTTGAAATAATGAGCTAGAATTTTTTTTAAAACATAACGTTTTCTTAAAGAGAAAATATATTGCGTTTAACTTCCACTAAGTAATGGTTTAAACATCGAACAAGGAATAAGCATCTGGAACTTCCTGTAATCAACGGTTTTTATCTGATATATCAGTTATATGTCCGTGTATTGGTTATATAAACATCAAAAGATAATTCCTCATTAGAAAAAAGATTCTTTTGTAAAACATTTTAATGAATATAATTTAAAATAACTTCTTTCAACATGGAAATCGAAGACAAAATGGAGAACAACCAAAAAACAAAAGATTGTTGGAATTACATGCGATGCAAACGCCTTGTATATTTGTTCCTTGAGCGTCCGGAAACAAGAAGCGCTATGATATATCACATTTCATCGTTTGTTTTAATTCTTGGCAGTCTTACCGTTAGCGTTTTGTCGACATTGAGTGAGTTTGATGACGACGTTACCATGGTTAAAGTGATTTTGGTGTATGAGTTGACGCTACTTTCTATCTTCATCACAGAATTTCTCTTGAGATTATGGTCGTGCAGTTACATTAGTCGGTTCAAAGGATTTCGTGGACGGATAAGATTTATGAAGTCATTTTACATGCTTGTCGACGCGTTTGTAATCACGTCAACACTTGTGACTGCAATTTTGCAAATCAATGCGTCCTATTTCACCATTCTACGGATAACGCGCTTCATGCAGATTTTAAGAATACTTCGAATTGATCGACAAAGAGGAGATTTGCGATTCATGGTAAATGTCGTTCGTCAACACAGCAAAGAGCTTGTGACGTGTTATTTTGTCGGATTTATTCTATTATTTTCCGGTTCATATCTTGTTTACATTTGCGAGAAACTCTCCGACGACGATTCCAAAATATCCAACATGGCGGATGGTTTATATTGGGCCATGATTACTGTTACTTCTGTAGGCTATGGTGACTTCAGCCCAAAAACTTGGCCAGGGAAATTTGTGTCTGGTGTTTTTGCGTTGATTGGTTGTGCGTTCTTTGCATTGCCTGCCGGGATAATTGGTTCTGGTTTTGCGTTACAAGTAGACAAACAAAAGAAAGAAAAACGGTACGTTAAAGTTCGACAACCAGCCGCACTAGTGCTTCAAACATTTTGGAGAAATTACGCTGTTCAAAAATCTGACAGTGGACCAACTTGGTTCTATTTATTGCCACAACTGAAGGGATCTGGGTTAGTGAGCAACCACCACGAATTGTCACCGTTGAACGAGTTAATGCGTGTTGAATTCTCCAAAAACCCAAAAAGTTCCGATAAGATGCCAGGGACATTCTACTATAACCCAACTATCGCCGGAAAGAAACCGGAAAAAATGAATTTGCCGAAACCACCTCCACTCCTCCTGAGAGCCAAAACGGAAATACAACAAGTTTTAAGTAAAGAACATTTGTTGATTCCAGCGCATTGCGAAAGTCACGAAAATACGAAGTGCTGTTCGGCAGTGTGTTTGCAAAAGGCTGAAGAGACGGTCATTTTACCAAAGTACCGCATCGCTGTGAGGTTGATTATAAAAATGAAGTGCTGGCAAGTGATAAAAAAATTCAAATCGACTCGCTATCCTTTTATTAATATTCAAGATATCGTGGAGAAAGCAGCTCAAAACCATGTGGATCTTTTGACTGCCATTAAAGAAATGAGAGATTCGTTTGAGAAAGTCCAACACGAAGTTGACGAGATGAAAGCCATCGTCCAAAGTTTCCAAAAAACTAATTTTGAATGTCAAAAGCCACCCGAATATGCATCGGATGTTCCGAAATCATCCCGATAGTGATTAATTTATTCAGACCTTTGAGATTTTTCGACAGACTTTAATTATTGTTGACAAGTCACATGTTTTTATATACACATTTTTATGGTTTAGAAGGCGGATCAAACAGAATGAGGCAAATATCGAACTCAATAAGTTTGGAATGCAATTTCGGGTTAATACTTAAGTACCAACCTCGAATCCAAGCTTCTTGCATATCTAAAATATAATGCAATGCTATAATTATCCGCTTGTGGGTTTGTCATTGATTCGCGGCCAATAATAGCATTGCATTGTGGTAGTTGTATGATAATTAACGAGATCACTTAAAGTCTGTCTTAAAAGTTTGGTCTGAGAAATTTAAAAAATATGCAAAGATTATAAGCCAAAAAACAGCCAGCGTAGCGAGTTGCTTTTCAGCTGGAGCTCCTTTGGCAAGATCAAATATATATACGTCATAGAAATTTCTATATACAAGGGCAGTTCTTTTGGTTTACAGCTGCAACTCATTCGAGAAGATCAAATATCTTAGCACAGCGATATCTCGATAACGGTTCGTCGTAAGCATGTGATCGCATACATTTTTTTGATCAGCTTTTCGTGCTCTGTTACATAGTTCTACTTTCATTTGGTTATTTGGTTATTTTGTATTTTTAATTTTCGTGAGTATAAGTACAAGTGAATTACACGCTTTTTTATAAGAACAGTATTTTTCGTTTCAGTCTCAGTATTCTTAAGGCAATGAACGAATATTAGTATCTCGAAAAAATGATGATGTATCTCAATGATTCTCTAGGCTTTGAATATTTAACTTGCCAACTTTAGCAAGTATCTCTTGCTTACGCAAACCTTTATATAGTGATGGAGACAGACTTTAATTATAATGTAAATTGGATAATGATAACAATTGAGATTTTCATTAATCCAACTCAACAACCACAATTCATTATGAATAACACCCTGAATAACGAAAGAATTTCACAAACAATTTTACACTGTTATTAGGTTGATATTGGATTTATATTTTAATGACCATTTCTCCACGCTATAAACTCAAGGTGGAATGTCTTGATTGTTTAAAAGAGCGAAACACAACCTGACTCTTACCTCACTAACCCAGACAAAATTTATAAGGTTGATGTTAGCACCATTGACTTATTAGGTTGGGAGAAATTGTAAGTTGAACTATATGATTGTACGAAGATTTTAGAACCCAGGAAACAAAGTTGATATAAGCTTTCAGAAAAACTTGTTAATATTCTTGAAACAGTTTTCAACTTCAGAATACTGAGCTTCTTTCTTCTTTCTTTCTTCTTTCTTCTTTCTTTCTCGTTACAGTGGCAGATCCAGAGGTATGTCGGAAATTGTGGAGGAACACATTAACATAATTTCTAGTTGGCTTATTTGTCCATATTTATTTTATTTTATTTTTATTTATTTTATGATTTAATAGCTAACATTCTTCTCAACAAATTTTGACATACCCTCGAGATTATTCGCTTTACAACGTTGACATTTGAAGTTTATCGACTTAAGCACGTACTTCTGAGTAACTTATGCAAGCTCTTGTTTCAAACCAAATATTGCTCAATTAGCGCTCAAACAAAAATGGTTCACGAATTTTTTTTAGGGGGTTCTACTGAATTTTCCCGTTGGTTCTGCTAAGGCAAAATCTAATGGTTGTTCATTTGTCGCAAAATTCCATATAATTTGTACAACATCAAACACACGATGTTCAATACATACTAAATATATATATAGGTTTGGTTAGAAATAAAACCACAAAACATGCGACTAGAAGTTTCACGCTTCTTGCGATTTTCAAGCATTCAAAATATTTTCCAATATACTTATTAAAAAAATTTAATTCCTAATTCCCAAAGCTTTTATCTTTGCTTTTGTAATTCTTTAAAATAAATTTGTTCTCATGACGACACTCGACACTCTTTTGTTTAGCAATTCTCCTTGGTTTTCGTATGTCAGAATCATCAGTTTTTCGGTCAGACATAACAAACATCGTTTCGAAATGTTTGAGTACGCAGGTACGCGTTTAACAATTGGCCATTTAAAACATGGTGCTTTTCCTGTCTCTTTCACTAATCTCTGCAAACAAAGATGCTATCAAGGGGAATTTTCACTTAAGATAATGCAGTCCAATAAAAAGCTTTCAGTAATTAAAATTTCAGTTTTCCGACATTAGTATCCCAGTGGGCAAAATGTTCAAAAAGTCTCTGTGGAGGAGTGTTTTTTTATTGAATCAGCAGGCGATATTGCTTGCCATTCCTACAGAAAACACTCCTCCTCATATACTTTTAGACTATTTTACCCACTGGGATTTCTTGAAAAAGATGTTAGAGATCTGGAACCAAGACAGAAATCATGATGGCTATAGTTTCTTTTGTTTCTTTTGGGTTTTTTTCATTTAATATTTATTTAAAGTCGATACTGTAATTTAAAATTAAATGATTTTTTATATAATAAAATTCAACCGTCTCTCTTCCACAATCTGACAATAGATGGCATTGAGGGACGTTAGAAGAGAGAGTGGTAAGGTATTTTCATAAACATAAATATTTGTCCCTTATAAACTGGATCAATATTCCACCCTAATTGCCAGTGTTATTTACAGATTTCAATGTCAGCATTTCCTTTTGGAAAGATGCTTTTCAGAAAATGTGAAAATTTTATTTTAATCATTTTTAAAGCTCTTTCAAATAGGGCCAAAAAAAAGTTGATGTCTTTGTGTTAACTTTCCCTTTAATAAATAAAACTTTTCGAAAGTACATTATGTGCTATTGGTTTTCAGTCAATGAAACAAAATCTGGTCAGTAGTAGAATATCGACCTATCTGACAACAGGATAAACGTTTTTAATGCAAATCTCAGACTGTGATTCTGTGAAAAAGTATGATGAGGCAATGTATAAAAATATATCATTAATCTAAAAATAATTGTATTTCTATACAGTTAACTATAGTATGTACCCCTGCCAACTGCGGTCTAACCTCATCTTCTGCTTTTTAAGGATTCCAAAACACAATTATTTTAATGTCTAAACCTGAATCTTCTTCTAACTACTGGTACTTGTTTGTTTTTGTAATTTTCGTTTCACGGATGACTGTTCAAAAATTCTGAAACAATAGGATGCTCGATCCAGTGTTACATTTAGATCAGTGATATAAATCTATTTATTTCAGGTTAACGAGATAGTGAGTAAATCACAGAACGATCGCTGAGAGAGTGACTAATTTACAGAACGATCGTCACTTGATACCTAACCGTTCTTTTGACATTATTGATTGATTGATTGATTGATTGATTGATTGATTGATTCATTTTTTTATATGCATTGTGGACGACATCTCACAGTAAAAAATTGACAACGCAGACCTTGCCAGAAATACAAAGAAAGTATCAACTTCGAGGAACGCCCAGAACGGATGTTACTTTCCCGCAACGAGTTTCTGGTATTTTAAAATGTCTCTCATTTGCGTCGAAATAACGTCATCATTTCGATTAGGGTTTACAACAAAATAAAATAAGAAAAATTCCAACTCAATAGTCCTTCACAAAAGCAAACAAGCCCACTACAGGAAGCCGCGACCGAACAAATAAATTGGCTTACTTTACAAGTGTGTCTCATCGACCCATGTCAAAGAGGCATAAAGATGGCAACCGAAGCTAAGAATTTGTGGAGGGAAATTGATAAAAATGATTCTCAGCGTCAAGACCATAAACGAAGTATATATTTGTTCCTGGAACGTCCGGAAAGTAAAGGTGCTATGATCTACCACCTTCTCTCGTTTCTGCTTATTCTTGGAAGTCTTTGCGTCAGTGTTCTATCAACGATGGAGGATTTTCATGACAACATATTTCTCATGAAGATGATGCTTGGTTACGAGTTAGCACTGCTAGCCATATTCATCACAGAATTTCTCTTGAGATTGTGGTCGTGTAGTTACATGAGCCGCTATAAAGGATTTCATGGACGGTTAAGATTTATGAAGTCATTCTACATGATTGTCGATGCGTTTGTAATCACGTCAACACTTGTGACGGCCATTTTGCAAATTAATTCGTCCTATTTCACCATTCTACGGATAACGCGCTTCATGCAGATTTTAAGAATACTTCGAATTGATCGACAAAGAGGAGATTTACAATTCATGAAAAACGTCGTACGACAACACAGCAAAGAATTGATCACGTGCTACTTTGTCGGATTCATCATCCTGTTTGTCGGAACGTACATTGTTTATATTTGCGAAAGACTTTCAGAGGACGATTCCAAAATATCCAACATGGCGGATGGTTTATATTGGGCCATGATTACTGTTACTTCTGTAGGCTATGGTGACCTCAGCCCAAAAACCTGGCCAGGGAAATTTGTGACCGGCATATTTGCGCTAACTGGTTGTGCGTTCTTCGCATTGCCTGCCGGGATACTTGGCTCTGGTTTTGCGTTACAAGTAGACAAACAGAAAAAAGAAAAACGGTACATTAAAGTTCGACATCCGGCCGCAGTAGTGCTTCAAACATTTTGGAGAGATCGTGCAATCCGAAAGTCCAACAGCGGACCCACTTGGTTCTACTTACTGCCACAATTAAAAGATTTGGTTCCAAAATCGAAATCTCAAGCACAATCCCTAAAGGACTTGCTAAGAGTTGAATTTTCGAATGAGAAAAGTAAACACCAGGACGATTCCAGATACAATCCGCTCATCGTAAGCACCAACATTTCCAGTGAAAGACAAACTAATACTAAAACTCGAAATGTGACCAATCTGAAGTTGACCAAAATTGATCCATTTCGAGTTTTGACTTCTTGTAACTATGCCAACGTTGAAATCTTAACAAAAACGGAATTGCTCGTTGAAGGAAGCAACGAATGTCGGAACATCCACGATAAACGTTCGACAAAAGGGAACATTAAATTAGAGATTTGCGCAAAATATCGCGGAGCATTGAGGTTTTACATGAGGCTTAAGTATTGGCGTTGTATCCAAGTTTTCCAAGCGATACGCTACCCTTACGTTAATTTGCAAGACATCATGGAAAAGGCATCACAAGATCATATGGAGTTACTTACCTCAATAAGAGATATGAAAGAATCAATAGAGATAATGCAGAATCAATTTGAAAGCATGAGGGCAATGATGCGTGACTTCAATTCGAATAGCGATGCTTATCTGGAAAAGAAGACGCCGTATTCAGATACGACAATCGATTCAAGTACAAGCGCACCAATTGACGCTGAAAAAATCCAACATTTGAATGAAGGAAAGCAACCCCTGGTTACAAATAAAGACGAAACCCACGATCTGCAGATATTTATGAACGAGAACTGAAAAATAGTTTGTGTAAAAAGTACAAATCTTAAAGAGTTCTTAATTGACCGCTAGAAAAGTCTGAAACAACTAAAACTAAATTGTATTCACATGTTGTATGAGTAAAGTGAAGACGCAGTATCTTCTCAAGAGATGTAAAGTAATCACAGAAGAACGTAACTGTAAAAATAAAATTAATTTTCTTAAACCTTTGAATACAAGAACTTACACAGAATATGAACAAATCAAATGCGTAAAGGAGCATGGGAGAGAGCATGGCAAGACCCTTATCCATGTAAGTGCTGGAACACCATGTGTTCAAACAAATATCTTCTCAGCACAAATTTTTCATCTAGCTTTATGTGAGTCTTTTATCTTTTACAACGAAGATTTAGATCGACCATCAGCCTGAAAACTGCTCTTTTGTTATTAATTAAGGTCTGGGAAAATGAGGCCAGCGTTTCATTCAACGCCATCCACAAACACATGCTAAATGTAATGTTGGGCTCGTTTTCAAAGACAACAAATAAAAAAAGTCGTCTCAAAATCAAAATCGACAGAAACGAGGACGGCGACGTGAGAAAAATTTACGAATTATTCGTGAAGCGATGAATAACAAGGCAATGAAAGTTTAAAGATCTTGTCCGTGAAAATAAAAGGAAATGCATGAAATCAGAAGAGAACCAATACATACAAGAGAAACAGAATTTCAAGTGTTCTCGCGTCTCGGTTGTCAGGACGACTTCAAAACATAACTCTTCATGTTGTGTGTAGAACATGCAAATCTGCTAATGACGTAATTAACAAGCAAGATGTTCCCAGTATAGTATAATATGAAGTACATTCTAAAGGAAATCCACGAGGAAAACGAAACGGGGTCCCTAAAACATAGGTTTTTGAGGAGAGAGACTTTTTGAAAATGAGATTTGAGGAGTTCTGAAAGGCGTGACAACTCTGCACTATAGGACATAAATTTTTATACAGATCACACCACGAAAAAGGTGTATAGTGTAGCCGGATCTTTAGTCTGTTCATACGGATAAATATTACCTCGGTAAGCGGGATAACTTTTCTGTTTTTTACTTGGCGAGATCTCACCCCTCTTGAGAAATGCTAAAAAAATCCATTGCATTTATTTCAGAAAAACATTTTTGGGTTGAGCGGGTAAATATTTTCTCATATGAACACAATTTCCTCGGTAACTTAGTCAGCAAAATTTTGTATTTATTCTTTTGTTCATATACTGTTGCGTCATGCACATGCAGGTCATTTCCTCGCTTACTTTCATTAAAGTAATGAAATCATTTGAACAATGATTTGCATAAAAACGAGTAAGACATTATGACTCGGCCATGATACGGCGTATAAACAGATATCAGTAACTTTCGTGCATACAAGGCCGTGCGTCCATGATATAAGACTCTTTGGCCGATTCGTGAAAGTCACTTATGTTAATGCTCCAAAAATAATTTTTTAAGATGTTTCTGATTCTTAATTAATAGGAATTTAGAAAAATAACAAACTAAAATTTATATTAAAATGGAGTACATTGGACTCTATCTATCTCGAACTCGTAAGGGACCAAGGAATTTGTTCGGGATAGAGAGAGTTCGAGATTGAGAAAATCTTGAGGGCTACAAAAATGTCCAAAGGACAGAGAAATTTGATCGAGAATTTCGAGATATTTCGGGCGTTCGAGACAGAGAGTTCACGGTATTTACATTTTTCTTGGATCCATTTCCAAAATAAATAAAATACGCTCACTTGTCAAGTGATACTTTTAGATTCGATGAGAGTGTTTATGGAAAACAACACGAACTTAAAAATCCAGGACTTCTTGAAGTTTTCCTATAATGTATTTGAACGTGGCTTATCGGGGGGAAAGAAAGAGTCGCGAAAATATGGCGAAATGTTTGCTACTTGACGAAATATACTTCGGATAAATACCTTCCCTGATTATATCTTCGCCGTACGTATTTCTAGAGATCATTTTGTATTTCTTCCACTGACTTGAACACGTACATGTTCTTATCTGTGGTCCCATTTTTACGTTAGTAGAAAGGGAAAGAAGATTGGGTGTGTACGATTGTATACGTATTGGTCGAAGTAAGTTGAAAAAAAGAAAATGGGATACGAAAGGATTGGATATTGACCATGCCTTGATGAGACACGTGTTAGTTCAATATTATTTTTAGAAAATTTAACTATTGTAGTGTCTTATTCGTGTCTTTTTCGAGCGTGAAATATGATATGCTAGACTACGGCCAAGTAAATACTCTTTTAGTAATCTAGAGAACTTCTTGTAATCTATTTGGATTCGGATTTCTTAAAGTAGTCGACTTGTTTTCCCAATAAACAACTTCTCGGGAATTGTCATTTCATAATTTTTTGTTTGTTCGTTTTGATTGATTGATTGATTGATTGATTGATTGATTGATTGATTGATTGATTGATTGATTGATTGATTGATCGTTACGTATTTCAGCATGACAAATGATGCAATTCTTCTCTTCAACTTATCCAGTTTCTCAATCTTAGATTTTAGAGAATAGAGAGATACTATAATTTAATTTTGACAGGAGAAGCGTTTCTGCCAGGTTGCTTTCGTAGTTGATATGAAGCAGTCCGTTTGGAGGTATCGTATCACGTGCAGTTTTTTTTCAACTTGCACAAATTGCTTTCGGTTTCTTAGGTATGATAGCATCAACTTTGTCGCATCATGCATCGCCTAGCTTTCGGAGTTTGCATAAAAGGGTTTTATAGTCAATGGTATCGAAAGCCTTGGAGTAATCGAGATGTCAATGGTATCGAAAGCCTTGGAGTAATCGAGACGTAGCCAAAGTTATTTCTCCTTTGTGCATGAGGTGATATCGTCTCGGATTTCCATCAGTAAAGTTTCGGTATTTTCGGAAGCCTCATATTGATGATTTGTGATGGTTTTCTTCAATGTATGTACAAATTTGTTTCGCCATAACTCGTTCGTAGACAGGATCGGAAGCGCAGTAACTGTTCAGTCTTCGGTATCGGTGTCATTTTACCGATTTTCCATTGATCGTAAAAAATATGCCCATGTTGATAATGTGCGTCAGTGGTGATGCAATTGGATCAGCGATTGATTTGATCTGAGAAACCGGTAAATTATCGTATCCTGCAGCACGGCCATTTTGAGGCGATTTTAGTTCCTGAAGTACTTCCTGATAAGTAACAGGTCGAAAGTGGAATTCTGCATTGGACTCATTGACTGTGTTAAAGAGAAGGTTTTTGGTGTTTTTCACGAGAGGCGTAGCTAGGGCTCAGTCAAAATTTGTGGAGGAGAGTTTAGCCATTTAAAGCAGGAAAACGTGCCCTAATCGACACTTAAGACTGTAATGAAAGATCATAATGTTGGACTCCTCCACTTTTTTGACTGACCCTGAATGCGTCTATGTTCACTGATCTAGATTCCTCATGCAGTCTAGTACCTTACCCATTTTGGGTGTAATAGATGATGTATACACTTACACACCACACTTCCTTGGGACTTTTCGAACTAAGAACTTTTGGGGAAAATGTTTTCTTAGTGTGTTTGATGATTTGTTTAAAGATAATGAACAGTTATAAATAGAACTGAGGGTTGCAGTGTGCTGATGTCAGCATTCCCTCATTTAAACAATAAGAATCGGTCAGGAGCTCCTTCCAGACCCATTTCTTAAATCAATAAGTTCTTTAAGCCAGGGAGTTGGTGGATGGGTAATTCTAATTCTTTTGAAAGGCGCATGCCGTTCAATGCAGTGGCAAGTGATTTAAAGTTTCAAGACAGTAAAGGTAAAACAATTGAAATACATTGCGGACATAACAATTGATGTAACGAAGATGAGATTGTTGGTGACAGCGGTAGCATTTGTTCCTTCTGATTGTTTTAGAGCAAATTGTACATTGCAAAGGACAGGGATTCATTTCAATGTCACCAGCTAAAAGTAATTGGTACCCTGCAGTTGTGGTTTACATAACATTGTATCGGCGCTGAGCAACGGGGGTTCTCTTTGAGATCTCGGCAGATTCAGTTGTTTTGCGTGGGTGTTTTCGGATGCAAGCAGCAAAACACTTTAAAGCGATCATCTTCTTGTTTTTCTACAACAGGTGGCTCCTGTGTCTTCTTTACCAATTTATTGCAATTATCGATCAGAAAGCAGTGTTTTTTTAAGCAAAATAATCCGTTTTCAGAACAGGACGTCAAATTTTTTGTCTGTTGTGTTCGGAAACCATTGCAAAAAAGAATTTTCTAAATCTACCTCTTCGCTAAAAATTGCAGAGGATGCAATTACGGACGTGAATTGACAAAGTATACGACTGCTACTTACTTCTAACTTTTTGTTAATTGGAAGAAAATCTCAAGCCCCTAGAGTTTCTTTTTAGAAAGTCTCAAACTTTCTTCTGCTTAATTCGAATACCGATAATTCGAACCATTTTCTCGGTCCCCAGGCAAAAATATACTTTTGTCTACCTCAAGGAACACGAGCATTCAGTTCTTTCTACGTTTAAATCATACGGAATATGATACCTAAATTTTAATCCGAGTGACAAAATGCGAAATAAGTGGTGAACGAACGCCATTACTTGAAAAGCTAAACCCAGAGGTCTTTTCAATACGCCGGAAAAAACTTTTGCGGCTGTCTTTATTTCGAATTTTTTGTAAGGAGAAACTTTCGCGGATATTTAAAAAATTAGCGGGGAAATAAAGTTCTTTATTCATTTATTTACAATATATTTGAAAGCTTTTCTCATTCGACAAAGAAATATTTTTAAGTCGTTGGTACGGTTTAAGTCAATTACCATGTTGTCTAAGTCTTCCACCATCGGCTTACATTCCAATACTAGAAAAAAAATATCAGATGGCCTTAGAAGATATAAAAGATCAAAAGGGGGGAGTGTAAACAAAACAGACGGTGGGCCGATTGTCCCCTTCCACTGTGTTCCACCATAGAGGAAAAAGCTGAATGGCAGCAAATAATAAGAGAAAGACAATTATCCACCTTGGTAAATTCCTGGTGATCCTTCAACCTTTACAGCAAATGAAAATGTTTTATCATCGTCATTTTCATCAATACATGAAAACGTAAATTTCAAATGTGAATCTGGAAAAAAATTAAACGAATGGAAGATATCCAATAGCCTGTGTTCAATGGTTCCCAGGAAATGTATGAGGTAAGGACAATAGAGGGCTTACGCAAATTTGAATTTCGATTTACCATTGGGAAAATTTGGTCAGTTAATTGCATCATATGCACATTTTCGAGTTCTACACACAACGTGAAAAGTTATGTTTTGAAGTCGTACTGAAAACAAAGACGAAGCAAGGATAGTTGTATCTTGTACTGTTTTTAGCAGTTCTTTCTCTCGTAGTTCATGGATCAAACTTTTAGTTATAACAGACCAAGTCTTTAAACGTTCATTGCTTTGACATTCATTTTCCGAAAATTCATGATTCGTTACGTCGTTGTCCTCCTCTTCTTCGCAGGTGCATAAGGCCCCTTATATGGGGTAGGGACAATATATTTGTACTGAATATCAGAAAACATAACAACAACAAAATATTAAGGAGCTGGATATTACTTACTCGCTACATGATCCACTTTAAGACCAAGATTTTCTTCAAAAAACTGAATACCTTTGTTTAATTTTTCAAGTTTACGATTAACTTGTGCCTCCTTCGACTGTAATGCTAAAAAGTTAAGTCTTCATTCATAAGATAAACATGCGTTTTAAGTGAGAGAAAAGGAAATAGAAATCACATTTCTTTATATGTCAACAAAACATGGTCACAGCTTACTGGTTTGTATTTTGGCATTAGAGTTTTTTATGGTCGCAATATTTTCTTTTTCATCATCCAAGTTGCAAATGTGTTTGTCAGCATCAACAGAAAGCTTCTGTATTTCTGCAGTCAACGAAGTCAGCTCATTTCTTTGACGAGTTGTTACTAAAAGAACACATGAACATAAATTCTAAATAATCCAAAATGCAAAATATTTTGTTTTGGGTGAAAACAAGTTGGATCAAGAAGTGTCTGGTGGCAATTCATGGAGCAAGTGATTTGAAGCACTTGAGGTTGATATTGCTGATAGAATTCACAGTTTTGTTAAAATCATTTGTTAATATAATACAAAATGAAAAAAAAAAAAAAAACAACCAAAGAGGAAGAGACATAAATTACGAGAGATCTACAACAAAAGAATAGTGGAAAATTAACAATCAAATAATCGCTCACTACAGCAGATTATAAAGTTCTCAGTCTCACTGTTCATTTTTGTGACTTATATAGGCTTTACATTTGAAGATTTCTTTACCAAAACTAAAAGCACCCTGGGATGGAGAATTGCCTCACTAATATGGTGAAGATAGATATGTGAAAACACTTTTTTTTCTGCAAAGTCAACAAGAACTTGAATTACTGGAGGTAAAAGATAAAAAGTTGGGTTAACATTCTGTGGTTTTGTACACGTGGCTTCATTTTTTCAAGAGAATAATTACAGAATGTTAAGTGAAAAATAAGAAATGTCTAATGATGAGGAAATAAGAACTTTAAATATTTCACAATTTTTTAGTTTTTATACTTACAGTTTACACCACTCGAAGTGGACCTAAGTGCACCACTCTCTTCAATATAACTTTTTATTTTACTTTGCAATTTGGTAATTTTTCCTATAAAACAAAAAGGATGTATCTGTCATCAGCAAAACCCGATATAGATTTCCTTTTTAAGTAACATGAAAATTGAAATGAACTAATCATTAGTAACTTTTCTATTATAAATATTGTTCATTTAAACTTTGGGTCCAGCCAGACACCCATTTTTATTTGTGTTTAACAATGAGATGAGTTTCACAACTTTCTGATGTAACAGTTAAGGTTTTAAAACAGAAAAAAGGACATTTTCATTGTTTTTAACGCCACTATTTTGTACATACTACTTACTCAACCACGGAACTTAACAAAGAGAAATCTCTGTATACGCTGGCCTTTGCGCAAGTCAGCCGACAGAAAGACGAACTTTTACAGATGAAACCCCAAGGACTCAAAACTCCAGCTCTGTGTGAAAGCTAATTATCTTATGTTTACACATAAAATTTCTTTCAGGCTGTACTGCATTTAGACAAACTTTGTAAAGCCCATGTTTCCTCAAGAAAAACTTAGGGACTTTCAAAATTTATTTTTTACTTTAATGTTGTATATTGGTTCACATCAGTGCTCCCTTTTATTGCATCAACCTGCTTTATCAAATAAATTAGTATATAGTACTACAGTATCATATGCATTAAGTACATATCCATTGTTATAAGAATGGCATAAGTGTATCTCACTAACCTGTTATATCCTTTTCATTTTCACTCCTTTTAGCTTGACAATTTTCAATTTTCGATACTGATTTCTCATACCAAGTTTCAATTATTTCTTTTTCAAAAGTTTGAAAACCTGCTGTATTAGGGACGGATATTGTCGACATTTTCCTCAATATTTAAAATTCATTGCTAGCTATATATAAATCTACATATAAGATATATCATCAGCTATTGTAAAATATATATATATATATATATATAGTGCGTGTTGATGTCAAAGAAGCAGGACAATGTGGGATTTGAACCCACGAACTTCGGCATTCCATGCATTTTCACTCTTCCAACTATGCTATTGATCCATGACTTCAAGCTGGAACTACCCTTAATTCACTAGCAGTTTATACAGTGATACAGATGATATAATGCAGTTTACAGTAGATAGGCAGTTGGCAGACATACTTACCAATACCTATATATAATATATAAAGATGAAGAGGTAGTACGGCCTCCCACCAGTCTCAAAAACCCAAAAGATTATTTAAATCATTCCCAACCACCCAAAATTATCGCACTACCTCAACTCCTGATGTTCAATTTTTATGGGTTAAACTCATTGTCATTCTCATAACTGTCAAAATAAACTGCTTCATTGTTCAATGGTTAAAATCACTTTACCGACACACAGCACTCTCTATAAAATCTAAACATCAATCAATATCCCCATCTCCTCGTCTTTATCGAGCTGTGAATGTTAGGTTTTGCAACATCTGACTGACACTTCAAAAACACACGATGGATGGTCATATCTTGCAAAATTATAAAAATGTGCAAGCTAAAACGGCATATTCCAGTTGTTTGAAAGGTCAATCAATTTGTTGGACAGTTTGTTGGAGGACGACACACTTTTAATCAAGAATTTATGATAGTCAAGTTGACAGGCTATATGTTAAAAATATTGTTTAGCTTTTCTGAGCATGTGAAATACTTTTTTTAAAGTGAAATGTATGGTGATTTTTATGTCATTTCAGGTGTTGGTCTGGTCAGACAGTCAAATTTTGTTATCTGATCAACAGAAAGCGATGATTTTTGCTGAATTAACAAAATTAGCAAATTTTGTACATTCACGCGAATGAATCGCGTGAACTGTTAACTGTTTTGCAACATTCGCACAATCGAGTTGCTCGGTTTGCACAATTTATTCGCAAGAACTGTAAACCGGCCTTAAAGCTTAAATAGATTGAATTACACCAAATTAGGCAGAAAACAACAATTTTGTAGATAACTAGCTTTATATACATGGGAATATCGAAAAATTGCGCTAGAGGCTTCGATTCCAGATTGGCTATAGCTTGTTCTCAAAATATACTTGTGACCAATGGCATGGAACATGCAAATTGTACTTCCTGTTTTGATGAAGCCTAATTAGGAGTATGTGTTCCTAATTTGGATCTCTGAGACGACTAATTAGGCATAGTAAGCTTAATTTGGATTTTTCAAATTTTGAAGCCTAATTTGGAGTCGTCCCTCTGACTGTCAGATAATTCGGATAGAATTAGTTGGGCTTGTTGTTGGGGTGCTGGATGAATAGCTGGTTGAAGGGTTAGTGTATTACCCAAAGATGGACGAAATATAGTTAACTAAACTGAATGTCAAACCAAGAAGTTATTTTTATGAGACATTGGCACACGCACACACGCACACGCACTCTCCTCCTCTTCTCTCCCTCTCTCTCTTCTGGCACTCTTCTTCTTGGTCTTGTGCTCTCTCTGAGCCTTTTCTTCCTTTCAACTTGTCTCTTTACTCATCGTGGACAGTCACCAATGCAATAAAACTATAATCAACGTATTGTAAGGATAAAGTGTAATTTGAATTTCAGCAGTAAATTCATCAACTTATATCTCCCGCCAAAATTTTATTAACACGGATGAAAATAAATATTGAAGACTATATTCCTCTATCTATAAAATTGGGAGCTACAAATTCAGCCATAAATTTTTCAAAAAATACAAAACTATAGACTTTGACACAGAACAAAATAACTTAAAAATGAATAAAAATGAATCGATCTTTTTAATTTTATTGGAAAATTTTTAAAGTCTGTCTTTTATACAATAACTAGCTTGAGTGGCTCTATTTTACACGAACCGAGACTGATTTTTCTTCTTTCTCATCAAAATTTTTACGCTTTCCCCCGTGAGCGATAATCGTATATATTAGAAGAACACCACTGGCTGGGGGAGAGAGAAACAGAAAAACTCATTGCAGAACTATCCACCAAGCTTTCGGCGAAAAGTAAGACAAAAACCCGAGCGTCATCGCACTCACTCACCACTGGCGCTCAGAACCAAAGTATCTTCCCTTTCCATTTATTAAATTTATTAACCAGATCAGAAGTATTCTATGTATCAAAACATCCAGAACGCTCAAACCCACCAACGAACGTAGAGACGAAATAAATGACATATACAGTGAACCGGGGACCGGGAACTCGAAATAGTTCGACTGAACGAATGTTCGAGTTAAGCGAATCTCCCGTTAAGTCGAATTCTGGCAAAAATGAGATATTAGTTAGAGTTAAGACGATTCTTTCTTCGGTGTAAAGATCGTAACAATATAATGTCACAATATTAACATTCACTGGAAGAAGTTTCGTATATCTTCCTTACTGACTTTATCTGGCTGGACAGGCAAAATATATGTCTGTCTTACGCAAAGAATTAATAAAAATGAAAGAAATTTAAATTTTGTAATTTAACAAGTCTTTTGAATTCCTTTTCCCAAGAAAAAAGTTCCAGTTATACGAAAAAATTAGCCGAAGGGAGACTTAAAAATGGTTCGAGATAACGAATGTTTGAGTTATCCGGGCTTCGAGTTAACGAGTGATTTTTATAAGGAAGTATTAGAGAAGGTTCAAGGGACAGAAGAAAATAGTTGGAGATAATAAAAGTTCGAGTTATCCGGTGTTCGAGTTGCCGGGAGTTCACTGTAGAAATAACACATGCCGTTGGTCAAATAACCAACTAAAAAAGATGTATGCTTTGATTGATTTGATTTGATTTTCGAAACATGATGTTTATGCTTTCCAGCGTTTTGATTATGAAAATATGTTAATGCACCAAAATAATAAGAATAAGGTTGACGGAAATTTTATTGCGAGTTGAAGAAGCACTGAATGGAAAATAATGAAAACTTGATATGACGTCACTCTCGGAGACAAGTATTCGCCAGCTCAGGCGCGCGGCAGGCGAAAGCTTAAGTGGAAAATCAACTTTAGACAGGAAGAGAACACGCGCCTAGTAGAAAATAGTTGCCTGTATTCTTCCTTTCTTTTTAACTGATGTTCCTCGAAAGTCTGTCTTGGGGTATTTTGTGAGTTTTTTCGCACCCTACACAGTAGATACAGTAGACTGAACAACCAGTCAAGTCTTGTTACAATTTTCAAGATAGAATGTTCGATACACCCCAAAAAGTAATGTAGAACAATAGTTGGAACTGAAAAAACGAATGTCTTTTCATTGACGAAATCCGATGATACAGTAGATATAGTAAATACAGTAAAGATATGTACCGAGAAGAGCGAAAACAGCGAAATTGAGGAGTACATAGGGTTAACGTACACCAGTATGTATATTTATAGTGTGAAATAGTGAAAAGCTTTAATCCAGAGGACCGCTGAACCACATTCAAAGAGGTGGAATCAAAGTGAAAAAAAGGGCCCATGTAAATTTGGCGGTTTACAACAGCCAAATCCGCCCTTCATTAATAACGTTACAAAATCTACACGGAACTTCCAACACCATATCTTTAAAAACGTTTTATTAATGGTTTAACCATAGATACATTATCAGCTAATCAGTTTTTGCAAAATGCTATATAGATCCGCAAATTTTGAGTTTTGTATCTAATGTAAACGTAGGTTTGGTAAAAAGATAAGAAAGGGGACAAAAGGCACGGACAACTGTAATGTATCTGTATTTGTTATGAAGTAATACAATAGTTTTAAGGAAAGAAATTCTGTTTTAGTTGATTCTATTTTCTCTTTATGGTGTAGTATAATAAGAAATGAAGTTTAACACACTGGTTGTTGTTATTCTCTTCACAGTCGCTCTGGCATTTTTGATGACGATTGTGTCCAGCCAGGGTGGTATGTCTTCATCCTAACTCTTGTAAAGATAATTATAGATTATGATATAACCAAGTATTGTATTGTCTTTTTTTATATATACAGTTGTTCTCTGTGCACTTTAGCAAATTTTCATGACATCCGATGTTCCCCGAAATTCTTTTTGATGCTTTTTATGAGTTCTAGTACTTACTTTCATTTAAACAATTGACATATCCAGCCATAGCAAAAACCTACGCTATTATACACCTACCTAAAGAGGCTATAGCATGAACTCATGAAACTCAAAATATCATTCATAGAGATTAACACATGTTTTTCTTATGATTGGTGTATGCAGTAAAATTACTTAGAGTTCAGTGAATAAAAAGACAAAATATTATTAAATGTTCTTGAATTTTGGGAAGTTTCTTTTATTATATATACATCCTCAGTCAGTATATATAATGAAAGAAGCTTCCCAAAATTCAAGAATATTTAATAATATTTTATCTTTTTATTCATATTTATACCAAATGGCAAACTATTTATTTTTTACTTACAGTTCGATATCGTAGATGCTATTTGTGGATTGGGACCAAAGATTTAGTTCCTAATAACGACTTGCTTGCTTGCTAAAGCGGAATTCGTTATAGTCAGGATAAAATATAAGAGTTTCATAGGTCAAACTCAACAAACTGAAAATTGTATTCGATAAAGTGAATGTTGGTAATAGCTAGCATTCGTAATATCGGGCGTCAACATTAAATCCGCCCTTCGTAGTGGATGATGAAAAAACAGTAGATTGAGGAGCATAAGGTTTTAGTAATTCATTCGGGGGAGGTTTTGAATATAACAGCATTAGGTATAAAAGTGTAAAATTCAATGAAAATCTTTAATGCAAGTGTGTACACTTTAAACCTTTTCTTATTTCAACAATTTTTTTGATAAACATTTTTAACGCGGAACTATTTCTTTCATATTCTGTAATAGCTTTTCTTTCTTTACAGATAATCCATGTACACATGCTACGAATTGTTCGAACTGTTTAAAAGCCGGCGGTGAATGTTATTGGTGCGCAGATGAGGTAACAACAATTCTCTCTGCAAATTCACAATTCTCCATTTTGATAATCACAAATTAAATCATAGGCATATTTTATGAAAATATTTGAACACAATGAAAAGTCCCTTAATAAATGATAAAACCTTCCATGTTCTTCATGAAATTGAATATCGAACATTTGCAATATAAACATGGAATAGTAATTCAAATATAACCTCTATGTCAACAGACGACCTTTTCTAGAATTTCAGCACCAGTGCTTATGTGAAGAGGCCTAGATGCAACAGGAAGCCAATTTTAGAAACAGACGAAACATGTAAAAATGTTTTTATTGAGGATGGCAGCGTTAAGGTAAGAAATCAAATGAGAAGAAGGGTGTAGGTTTTCTTCAAAAGTTAAGTACAGAATTTGGTACACTTTTGTTGTTTATGCTTTTCCATTTGCTAGGTTTTAGAAAATACTCCATTTGATTCAATAACACAACTCAGGCCACAGAAAATTGAAGTAAAGCTTCGACCAGGTATAACTGTTCACACTAGTGCAGAAATTTTTTTTGTTCGTTAAACAAATCCAGGGGTGTTGAAATCCATGAAGAATTTGTTAAAAATGCGTATAAATATATAATATATATTATTCTAATTCCTGGATTGAGTTCGATTAGGTATAAGTGTTTTCATACATTTGTCAATTTTAAACGACTTCTTCTTGTGTGATTCTTTTTTGTATATTGTTTGATCTAGATCAGACAAGATCATTTACCATTCAAGTACGCCCTGCCAAGGATTTTCCTGTCAAGTTATATAACTTGATGGACATGTCTAATTCTATGGATGTCCATTTGTCTAAAATCCAAACATTGGCCCAAAAAATTGGTAACGACAGAACAGCAGTTTCATAGTTGCATTTCTTGGATTTTTAGACATTTTGTTTATTTCTAGAAACTAACATAACCTATTTTTTTGAAAATAACTCACCTTATTTTAGCTGATAGCATAGGAACCATCACAGCAAATTATTCATTGGGTTTTGGAACCTTTGTTGACAAAAATGTTTCGCCCTTTGCCCAAGTTGAAAGATTGTAAGTGACAACTTCACTTCGGTGTAGTTATATTATGTTCACAAGATCCATGTACAAATGAATATCTTTATTTAGAAATGCACCTTGTAAAGGTTGTCAACCTACCTTTGGATACAGACATAATTTTAACTTCAGTAAGGATGCCAAGTTATTTGAGGTAAGGTCTTTTTACCTATTTTTGTTTTTTAAACGAAAGTCAAAATATAAAACATTTGAAAAAATGACTTTTAGGAAGCAATGAAAAGACAAATGATTTCTGGGAGCTTTGACAGACCTGAAGGTGGTTTCGATGCCTTAATACAAGTTGCAGTTTGCTCTAATGTATGTTATAGCTTAAAGGTTTTTCGTATTTTCATAAAAGACTAGTATGATGTACAAAGTACCCCATTGTCTTTCAGAAACTTGGTTGGGGTGATCCAAAGAAATCAAGAAGAATTGTTGTATTTCTAACTGATGCAAGTCCACATATTGCAGGAGATGGAAAGGTCAAAATAATATTTGGTGGTTCTTTTGCAGATTGGTGCATTCACACGTTGCCATAATTCTTTGATTAACCATTTAAATAATGCTAGCTCTTTAAGATAGAAACCTGTCTTTCGCCATGTTCCAAATTTTTATAGTTATTTCATTATTTCAGCCTTTAATTCACTTGCATTTCTTTGTTTTCCTTTACAAGTTCGCAATTGTGATTATTGTTTTAATATTAATTTTTGTAGATTGGAGGCATAACAGTACCAAATGATGGTGCTTGCCATCTTGAAAACATGCCTGATGGTGGTTTAGAGTACACAAAATCAGATTTCTTTGTAAGTAACTTCATCTAAATCCGATGCAGAACGAATGCAACGATATTGAATGCAAACAGGTGATACCTCGCAGGATAATGGTTCTGCTTTATCCATTTCTGTTGCTGCACTTTCCTTTTTCAGGACTATCCTTCTATCTCGTTTCTGAAAGCAATATTAAAAGAAAACAAGATATTTCCAATCTTTGCAGTGACTCGAGATGTTTTTGGTCTATACAAGGTTCGTTAAACTTCAAACACAATCTTCCTTCGTTTTACACGCTTTTTTATAAGCATAGGCGCATTCAAGGTCAATCAAAAAAAAAAATGGAGGAGTCCAACGTTATGATGTTTTTTTCAGTCTTAAGTGTCGATTAGGTTACTTGCACGTTTTCCTTTTCTGCTTTAAATCACTAAACTCTCCTCCACAAATTTTGACTGAGCTCTAGCTACGCCTGCGATGAGCACCACCTTTATAAAGCACCACAAGCTCAAATTCATTAAAAAACATAAGCACCATCTCAGCACCACCCTAGGCTCAAAATCGAAATTTTCCCTCTCCATTACACTTTCTCTGATGCAGGCCGTCCTTATAAGGTAGTAGGTACGTTAGGCTTAGGGGATAGATAGGTGTGTTTTAGGTTTTTGAAGATTTTTGAAGTTTTGAGGATATGTACCCTGATTTCTTGATATATCAAATAAGCACCACTTAAGCACCAAAGTAGGCTCAAAATGACCAAAACATAAGCACCAATGAGCATGGTCGAATTTTACTGGTGCTTGAGTGTAGTGTTTAGATAAGTTTAGATAATTTAGAATATTGTTGAAGAATGGGAAGATGTTGGTGCCAAAGTTTGGCCATTGTCAGAACATTCTACTAATCTTGTAGAGTTGATAAGAAAGAACTATTTTGTAAGTAAAATCAAATTCTTTACTTTCATGCTGTTGAAACTAAAATATAGTTAAATTATTATGGAATTATTATCAGGAAATTGCAACGACAGCTCGTTTAACCGACGACTCTCCAAAGGATATTGTTGTTCATTACAAAGTACAACCTGGTTGTCCAAAAATTGTAGCTGAAAATGAATGTACTAAACTGAAAATGGAAGAAACAGTTGATTTTAAAGTAGATATCACTGCTCTGAAATGTTCTGCCGACCGGAAACCTGATGGAAAGTAAGAAAATCTGATGTCGTAATTTTACAGTTTTTTTCATTTACATATATACTGGATTCAGTTAACATACCATTATTTGAAAACCCTCTTCCAATATCTACAATTTAATAGTTATTGTCATAATTGTTTACATTGCCAACCCTGTTCACTTTGTTGTCAGTTTTTCAATCACTGTTCCTGGTTTTGGCGATGTCGAAGTAAATGTAAAAATGATCTGTGATTGTGATTGTGAAATAAATGATGTGAAAACCAATTCGCCAAAATGTAACAACACTGGTGATTATCAATGTGGTATTTGTAAATGTCCACCTGATACATTTGGTGCACAATGCCAGTGCACCAGTGAAGACCAAGCCGACCAGACTTTGTGTAGACGCAACACTACAGAAGAAGAATCAGCTGCTTGTAGTGGTTTTGGAACATGTATTTGTGGTGAATGTCAGTGTGACAGACGAGAGGTTGGTTTCTTTCCTTCCTGTGTTAAATAAAAATCAATTAGTAAATTATCATTGCACTGAGAAATGGATTTTGCATTCGTCTTTCTTTAGGATCAAAAAGAAGTTATATCCGGACGTTATTGTGAATGTAACAATTTTGGTTGTCCAAGATTTGAAGGACTTTTATGTGGAGGTACATAACTCTTCCTTTTCACCACTTTACTGCCTTTATTGTATGTTTATGTATTGTTTATTTGCAATATTGTTTTCTCTTGCAGGAGAAGAGCGTGGTGTTTGTGATTGTGGCAAGTGTAAGTGTGCAGAAGCATATCTTGGTAAGAACTGTGGTGAAAAAAATTGTACGATTGGTTTGAGAAACTGCATCAAAGATGGAGTAAGTGTTTTTATTCAGTTTTATCAGTTAGTCTCTGTCCAATGTTTTCCACATTCGTGTTTTAGAAAATCCTGAATTACTTTTTCCTTTATTAGGCGATCTGTAGTGGTAATGGCCAGTGTGCTTGTGATCGGTGTGAATGTGAAACAGGTTATAAAGGAACACACTGTGAAAACTGTGTTGTAAGTTGAATGATTTTTATTTTTTCGCCTTATGGTATCATGTCCCCCAATAAATGAGATATTCTTAGTAAGTTTTAACTACCAATGTGAGGTATTCAATTACACCTTCTGTTCTGCCTAAATATGTTAGCTAGTTTTAACGGTCTCTACTATGCTTTTGAAATACATCTTTGTTAGATTTTTGTTGCCATATTTTTGGTTTCCTCTCTCCTTTAGTCGTGTCCCGGAAAATGTACATACAATAAGGAATGCGTTTTGTGTCAAGTATTTAATGAACCAAGTGTGGAAGAATGTGCGAAGAAGGATTGTAAACTGAACATAAGAGTGGTAAACGAGACAGACGAGAAATGTGCTTTCAAAGATGATAAAGACTGCTATGTTATTTTCAGTTTTGAACAGGATCTGATTACACAAAATGAGACCGTTATCGTACAAAGAAATAAACGTAAGAACGCAACAGCTCCATGTTCCATTCCCACACCTCTGCTACCATTTTATTTTACTGCCAAACATGATTCTCCTCCATTTTCTTTTCTTTTAGGTTGTGTTGTTGTGGTGAAGAAAGATCCTAATATTTTAGCTATTGTGTTGGGAACTATTGGCGGGATAGTACTGTTAGGTCTTATCTTGTTGCTGTTATGGAAATTGCTCATCACTGCTTATGTGAGTTGTACTCTACTTGTTGCTTAGCTGGGTTTTTTTTATCGTTCACGTGATTGTCCACATGATTGTCGATTTGAACTTGTTTATTTGAATTGCTCGTGTTTTAGGATAATTATGAATACCATAAATTCGAGAAGGACCGAATGAAGTCGAAATGGGAGAATGTAAGCATTGTTTGCTTTTATACGTCATTTGTTAAGCAGTGCTACAAAAATACTGCCTTTTTCAATGTCACTGGTGATCACCTTTCCCGAATCTCTGTTTAAACATAGGTTTCGGCCTAGTTAGTACAACTCAACCTCATTTACAAAATACCTTTTACACATTCCACGAAGAGTTTTAATGTTTTTTGATGAGTTTTAACAATTATTTCTAAAAAGTGATCCAGACTGTTTTGTATGTCTGTACAGAAAAATAAGTCCCGAAGTCCATTGTAGAGTTTGTGAGACCTTTATTACTCATTACACCAGAGACGGATACAAGCTATGTCGAAAATTGTGAAAGCACATTTATATAATTTCTGTTTTCAGTCAGTTTACCAATGGGCTCGTTTGCACGCTTTAATAGCTATTATTATCCTTTACAAATTTCGACATACCCTTTGCATCCGCCCAGGTATTGATAAGAAATGAAGCCAAATGTAATGGAAAGTAAGAAAATAATTAGCGGAGAGTTTTAAGTCATTGGTTTTCCATCCGTAGTAGTTGGCTATTCTGTCCACCGACTTGCAACTAGGAAGTTGACTTATAAGTATAGCATTGCTCTAACTTATGCAGTGAAACAAAATAGTGCATAAAAATATAAAAACCAGGCTGAGTGCTCCAAAACACGTCTTTTAAATAGAAATTCGGGAATGGTTTACTTTTTGTGTTACTTACTCTAATTCCAGACTAATGCATTACTGTTTCTTTTAAGGCTGAAAACCCAATCTATCGTCCATCGAATCAGCAATTCCAAAATCCAACTTTTGCCGGGAATGACTAAACTTTCGAATTGAGACCATTATTTTGTGAATAAAGGGTGAAAGTCCTTTCTGTAGGACTCCGCTCAATATTTGTGGCACATTTATTTTATTCTTGATCTTTCTTCTTTTTTAATAAACGACTGCTATGATTACGTTCTCTTCATTGCGAATTACATTACTTTCCGACGAGGAGCGGAGGCAGATCTAGAACCTAGTCGAAACTTATGGAAGAGAGTAAGATCATTAAGACTAAAAGAAAAGCGTGCAGATGACCTAATCAACACTTAAGTTTTAACAGAAAGTTCATGACAGAAACCTCCTCCCTTTTTTTACAAACTCTAGATCTGCCACTGAGGAGAATATTGAGAATGCACGCCACTGAGGAGGAGGGAAAGTTCTTTTCTACTTTTATTGTAGCTACAATTCTGGACAAAACTTGTGGCAGTACTGATGTTCTTTATGAAAAATTGGAACACCCTCTTCCCCCAGTATCAATGTTTTGATTATGTCCAGCTAGTTGCCCATATAAACCCTGATAACATTGATGGTGGGGGAGGGACTTCATGTTGTGAATTTGATGCTTCTAAACAGTTTACTGCCACAATATTTTGTCCAGGATTGTAGCTATACTTGTCATATGTTTTGATTGATTTTTGATATCCTAGATGACCTACCCCTAATAATGCTGAACCCTCTAGTCAAAGCATACCAGTAAACAACAGCTTTTTCTTCAGCTTTTGTCGTAGCTGACGAATTAAAACTGATGACAAAACTAATTATGTATTTTCTCTTCAACGTAACTTCTGCACACAGATTTAAAGGTCTGGACAAAAATGTTCAATGTGTTTCAAACACTCGCCCTACTTTATGGGGAAACATTGTTGATTTGGAGTTCATCAGTCCCCAAAATGGCAAATAAACAGATGTGTAGTATAGAACATGAAAATCTTCAATGTTTTTTGAATGAAAATAAACAATGTCAGGTTAGAATTCTCAAGGAGGAAATTTCATCTAAGAAAAGTAATACGGTTGAAAAAGGAATTTTGCTTATTGGTAATGACAAACGTATCCACTTACAACGTCTTATTTATAGCAAAAAATTGCAAGACAATGGTCTAAATGGATCTCCTGGCAAACACGACCCAGATAAAGTGATATTTAACTATACTTCGCAAAAATTAACAACTGCTGAGGAAACTCTACTAAGTAAAGGTCTAAACTATTCTATTTCACCGAAGAAGTTGAATTATGCTGACACGCTGTCACCATTTGAATTGTTATACAGAAATGTAAAAAACCTTAGCATTGAGACGGAACGACGTAAAACAGTTAAAGCTCGAATGAGAGGCATAGCATACTCTACATATAACAACTATGGTCACAAAAGTGAAACCAATCTGTCAATGGACGAACTAAACGCTTTAAAAACATTACAAGCTAGAACTAACATCGTGATACAAAAATCTGACAAAGGTAACTCTGTCGTCATTATCAACAAGGATATTTACATTAGGAAAATGCAAAGCTTACTTTTTGGTTCTGGCAAATTTGAGAAAATTGAAACTACAACTGGTAAGGAAATAAATAAGATTATCAACCAGGAAAAGAAGATTAGAGACACTTTGAAAACGTTGCTTGATAAGGAATCTATATCTTCCACAACTTATAACAAATTGTCATCAACTGGATCTAAACCTGGTACTATGTATGGTCTACCGAAAGTGAATAAAAAGTCTTCAGATGGATCACCACCTTTTCGACCTATACTATCTGCCTTTGACCTATCCAACATATAATTTAGCTAAGTTCCTGGTTGAAATGTTAAAACCACTGACATCTAATGATTATACTGTCAAGGACTCTTTTGCATTCGCTGATGAAATTCGTAACTGTGATCAGAATCTTTTTTTTGGCAGTTTAGATGTGGATTCTTTATTCACAAATATTCCACTAGATGAAACGATCAATATCTGCGTGTCGCAGTTGAATGCTGATACTGATGTGGTCAATGGTATTCATAAAAATGACTTTCGTAAGTTACTTACCTTGGCAATCAAAGAATCGTTTTTTATGTTTAATGAAGAGTATTACAGGCAAATTGATGGCGTCGCAATGGGATTTCCCCTGGACCTACCTTTGCAACCGTTTTCCTGTGCTATCATGAACGTGCTTGGCTTCAAGACTGCCCAAATACTTACAAACCTTCCTTATATAGACGACACGTAGATGCTATTTTTCGTCTGTTTTCATCAGCTAATCAGTTAGAATTCTTTCAAAATCATATGAATACCAAGCATCCCAATATCAATTTTACTTCTGAAAAGGAAGAGAATAATTCCTTTTCCTTTTTGGATGTCAAAATCGATAGAGAATTTGGCAATTTTATCACTAGTGTGTATCGTAAACGCACTTTTGGTGGTGTCTTTACAAATGTTTCCAGCTTTATTCCGTTATTTTATAAATATGGCTTAGTTTATACATTGTTATTTCGCTGTTTTACCTTAGTGTCTAACTTTTCTAAGTTTCGTGTGGAAGTTAAATTGTTGAAGGATATTCTATCTAGGAATGGTTATCCACGTAATTTTCTTGACACTTTAGTCAAAAGATTTCTTAATAAGATACACACGCCTCGTGTCGCTATATCTAGTTTCGAAGTACCCAAAAAGAAGGTTCTCATTGTATTGCCTTATCTGTTTCTTTGCAAGCAAGGACACACCTCGAGAAACTGTTTCATGAGCAGTTACATTATCATTCCTTGAAAGTGGTTTTTAAGTCATCTTTAAGGTTGTCTTCTATGTTTCGTTTCAAGGACAATTTTCCCAGTTCTTTGTTTTCTAATGTTGTATATAAATTTTCGTGTAGTGGCTGCAACGCTACTTATGTTGGTAAAACTATACGACACCTGAAAGTAAGGTCTTGTGAACACCTTGGAATTTCACACCTCACTGGCAAAAGAGTCAGTTCTCACCAACCTTCAGCAGTCAGGGACCACTTACTCTTTTCTTCTCACCGTGCTGACGCAACCAATTTTACAGTTCTTGCATCTGACTCTATTAATTATATTCTAGGAGGAGAGTTTGTTTATACAGAAGGAAAAACCTCCTCTCAGTAGAACTGTTACGTCAGCTCCTTTGTATTTATTTAACTAACTGTTACAACTATTATCATTACTATTATCATAGGAGAATCGATATTTTGTACAATATTTTTTCTTACAGTAATTTGTACATCATTGTGATCATGGCTCACGTACGAGCCGAAAGCTTAATAATAAATTGGAAATGTCGATCAATTTTTTTTATTAAATGAAAATGGGTAATTTCCAGTCCAAATATTCCGTCGGACCAAAGAAAAGACTGAATGAAAGTTTGAATCTATTTAGGAATAAGGAAAAAACTTCACATTCTACATATTGTATGATTTTGGTCCAATATGTTGAATGGGTAAACATCTTGAATTTATTTCGTTTTTCTCCACTGTGCACTCTTATAATCAATTTGAATGACCTGAATGTTGACTTCAACATCCAAATACTAATATCTTTTCGTTAATAAAGAAAACAAAGTGTTAGTGGTAGATCGGTGCACAATCGTTCGGAGATATCGTACGAATTTGTTGTACTTGAACAGGGCGGTGAGGTGGTAATGGTACTTTTCTCCGTGTGACTCTGTACGTTGGCATTTGCTATGGGAAGAGGACATTATAGGATGAATTCTCTGCGCTCGTTTGTTCCTGGAATAAATCCAGTCCAAATTGTTGGGGTGGTAGAATTGCATCCGGGCTTCGGGTGAGTGAAGAAGATATGTACACCTTGGAATCCTTCTGTGGTATTAGATCCATCAAACACCAACTCCCTCTCTATGTCCATAAGTACATCATCGGGAGCAAAGTCATCTGATTGTGCATTGGTAATTAAACGTGCAGCTCCGGCCTCATCAGATTCGGCATAGTCAATATCATCTTGAAACTCTCGTAAAAAATTACCTTGAGAAAACGATCCACCGGTACGTTCTTCGGCTGTATCAAAACATTGTCGTAACGATAAATGTCTATTAATACTGGCCTTTCAAACTCTTCTGAGTAAACGATAATCGCTGTTGTTCTTCTAACCACTTGTCTCGTTTCTCTTCGTTATTATACGTCTCCAATGCAGTTGTAAGTAATTCATCTTTGACTACAAGCACAGGAGTATGTAAAATAGACGGACTCGCCGGCGTATTCCAAAAGTCATCATCCGATATAGTCCGGTGGCCAATTCATGTGACCTTGACATCGAGTCCATATGGGATTTTTTTGCATTTTCTGTTAATATAGTCTATATAGACTCTAAAAAGCCAAACTTGCCCCTCTCAAATGTTGGGCAAAAATTTTTATGGCCCTTAATAAATGGGATATCTCGAAAACCGAAAATCCCGGTAAATTTCTGTAAAAATGATCAGAAACCCTTATTGTTTATACTCGTTGGAAAGATAATTGCCTGCAAATTACAAAAATGATACTTGCTTTTGTTTCTGTCAGTGTTAAAAAAAAGATATAGTGAAAACGAGGTTGTTTCCACCTTTTTGTTGGGATTTTTTTCAATGAAAATGAACATCTCGCTTTCACAAGCATGCGTTATGTTCGATAGATAATTCTGAAGTCTGAATAAATTGCACAATGCAGTGGCTTCTTCTTGAGACCAACAAATTTAAGTTTTGTTGAATATATTTTGAGAATTGGAGACAATTATTCGAATCTTACATCTTTTTACTTTAGAAATATAAACAAAATGGAAATCAAATGATGTAAATAACATGGAAACCACTCCTACGGAATGTATTTTTCAAGACTGCCTTCAATCCTGTTCAAATGGAGATAAATCATTTTCACCGAAGCCACTCTCAGAAAATCAAGTGGCTGTTGTAATGAATTGCAGTCAGAAACGACATGATGGGTTTGGTAAAGATTTCAAGCAATCGAATAACATGAGCTATCATTCTAGCTGTTATGCAACATATACTTCCAGTACAAAGATAGAGAAATATTTGAAGGCTAAGAGGAAACAGAAAGAACAGTTAGAGGGTACAAAGCGAAAGTACTTGAGAAGTGGGTAAGTCAGCTTTAGCACGATAAACTTTATTGTTAGTCTATTATTCGAGGGGAAAATCACTTATAGAAATCTCGTACACCTTCTGTGGAATTGGTGCAATTGATTTTAGAAAATTGAGTATATTTTGTAAATTTTTGCACGATTTAACTCTCGGTTGTTCTAAAAATGCCAAATATCAATGGTTTATAGCCATATATACCGCATAATTTCCATTTTTTGAGAAGAAACATCAATTCAAACCTTAGAAATCCAGAAATCTCCTACACTTTCTGAAGGGGTGATTTACCCCTCGCTATTATTGACCAAGTTATAACAGGTTTTCGAAAATGGTATTTGTATCATTTTCTGTTTGTCAATTCAAATTTTATTTTGAATTTTCAGATCAACGAACGCTGATGGCTCATCGTTTGAATTTCAAAAGCTTTGCTTCTTTTGTGAAGAAGTGTGCACGGTCGAAGCAGATCCGAAACACCCAGATAGATTTGATCGAAACCCAGGAGTGTTGTGTAGAACTGCTGATAGAGGAAAAAGTAAAATTGGTAAACAAAGAAAATCGTTCAAAGAAGTTATCTTGGAGGTATGACATGCATCATATCAGAAGAGAGTTAATTGAGAACCACGCTTCTACAACAAATGTAAAATGTAATACTTTGGCATAACCTTAATGATTTATACCATGGTATTTCTATGTTCCATATAGCTAAAGATTTCTTCTTAAGGGAAAACTCTTTAGAGTAATATGCGATGCACAATATTTTGTATGTTGCCTTTTTAGGGCCTTCAGGGATGATTGGTATAACTACAAATGACAGATCAGTCTCAATATGGGCCAATAGCCATCATCTTTGCAGAGAGCTTCTGACAGAACTTGGGAACCAAAGAAACAGGCAGAAAGCTTCCATGAATACCAAACACAAAGAAGAGGGCAAAGGAAGAATCAACTCTGACAATGAAGATCGACTTAAGATTAGGACAGCATTGGATAAATGTATCCATCCATTAGAAGTTATATCCCATTTATCCGACATTTTGGTAAACATTTACACTGGTGAAGAGTCAGACAAATCAGTCAATGTTCACAGGGCAGCAGAGATTGGAAAAGAAAACATGGAGCAATTTCAGAAAGAGCTTCCTGAGGGTTTTAGAAACAAATTGACGAACAAAGTTGTGCTAATGACCTCAGCAAAGGACAAGAATAAGAATAAGAAGGGACAAGAAAATTCATACAATACAGATCTTATCTTTTCACGTGTACTCGTTCTCCTTGGGACAAACCAGATTGACTTTGAGGATCTATTTGATTTCGAATTGGCAACTGTCCCAACGTCACTGTTTGAAGAATCCGGTGTTGCAAGGTACCCAAAGCATAAATCAGGTCTCATGAATAAATTGAAGATTGAAGAGTCATCCCGCTCAGTAAGACTTGATGCAACTGTTATTGATGGTGGTGGTATGTTGCATAACATTCATTGGCCATCAAATGGTACAGTAAAAGATTTAGTTGATGGAATTGAGCACTACGTGAAGAAGATCAATACAGATGTTTACCTAATATTCGATCGCTATAAGGCTGGAAGCATCAAATCAGACACAAGAGAATCACGTGTTGGGGCATTTAGAAGATCTCACCAACTTTCATTAGAAAGAGAATTATCCCCAAAAGATATGGTTCTACTTTCTTCAACTACCAAAGAAAACTTGATAGAATTGATATCAAAGGAGCTTTGCGCGAGATTCGAAAACAACAGATCACGAAAGCGGTTCGTTGTCACATCAAAAAGTCCAGTTCCAGTGCAGGTTGAAAATGGAATTAAGATCCAAAGAAGAGACTTAACCTCGTATTTTGATGAAGCTGATTATGCCATTCCCCAGTAAGTGCATTCTATTCTGGTAGAAGAAGGAAAAGGATCAGTGAAAGTGCTGTCTGCAGACACCGATGTCTTTGTTCTGCTCTGCCACTATTTCGCAAAAGTTTGGGTCTCGAAAGACGTGTACATGGATCAATTCTCCAGTGGAAGCAAGCTGATAAGTATAAAAAAATCAGTCAATGCCAAACCAGAGCTAATGTCTTCTTTAGTTGCTGTTCATGCCATTTCGGGATGCGACCAAGTACCAATGATGTTTGGTGTGGGAAAAGTCAAACCATTACATGTAGTTGAAAAGGTACAAGTTAAACATATGGGTGAAGAAAGTGCTGAAATGGATGAGGTGATTGACGAAGGAAAAAGGTTTGTGGCAAGGTGTTATGGTCAAGTGGATGTGAGTTCATCAAAGAATAGACGAGCTATGTGGATAGCCAAGACAGACGGAGCGAAGAAGAGTGCTAAACCACCAGCCTTGAAAAGTTTACCTCCTACAGATGAAGCTCTTGAATGTAACATAAAGAGAGCACATTACGTCGCGATTTTGTGGAAGTCCCGTATCACTGGAAATCTTCCAGATCTAGACCCCTGTGACTATGGATGGAAAAAGGACGGTGACTCTTTGAAACCTACCATGCTTCCAGATGGAATCGATGTTGCACCTCAAAAAGCCTTAGAGATGACGAGATGTCAATGCAAGACACAGTGTAAAACGAAGAGATGTAGTTGTGTGAAAGCTGGAACTAACTGTTCTGATTTCTGTGGTTGTCAAAGTTGTGAAAATCACAAAGATATCAATTGTGACTATGTTAACGATGATGATGACGATGATGAAGATTCTAATGATGAAATTGATGACATGAATTGATTAATCGAATAAATGTTTAAAAATTACTCACTGCAAAGTTTCTAGTTTCTGTATTCGATTCCGAATTATTTTGGCAAATTATACAAAATGTTAGGCAGTCTTTTGGCTGTAATTTTTTATTTTTAACGGCTGAAACATAAACAAGTATAATTTTTGTAATCTGCAGGCAATAATCTTTCCAAAGAGTATAAACAAGGGTTTTTTATCATTTTTTACAGAAATTTCCCAGAATTTTCGGTCTTCGTGATACCCCATTTTTAAAAGTCCATAAAAAAATTTGCCCAATACTTAGGAGGGGCAAGTTTGGCTTTTTGGGGTCTATATAGACCGTATTAACAGGAAATGCAAAAAAATCCCATATGGACTCCATATCAAGGTCCCTTTTAAAATCTGCGTTTGGCCACCAGACTAATATAACGATCGTCTCATTCGCCTCAGCATCATTCATCTTAAAATTCTTCACATTTAACTGTTTCTGTGCCATGACTGTATATGAGCATACTAACTCAAAACAACTCCTTTATACCCAAAAATCATGCGCAATAGGAACCCAATAAAACGAATTTGTTATAAATGATTGTGGATAATGTATTGTTCCGTGCTGGCATCTTCTTATACTAATACTAAATCTTGCTTTTTTCTTACCTAACTTTGAAAGAAAGAACTTTAGGAAAAATATCTCGGGAAGTTCGTCAATGGATGTTGATTTTTTCCGTATTAGTATAGGGAGAATCTCCCATTAGGAGAATCTCTAGCTCCATCTTACGGGGTTTTATTACTTCGTGGAGTTTTTGAACCTTAAGGAAGACATCATAAAGCCGCACGGAGGAGAAGGCAATGCAATGGTTTTTGCGTTCGAAAGTTTATCAAATTTTTTAAACGTTCATTTCTTTAAACGAAAAATGAAGACGATGTGTGTAAAAGTATTTGTTTTTGTTTTTATTTTTTTATCCAACGCTTTCAGTTTAGTAATAAAGAATAACAACATTCATCGGTGTAAGTAACTATTCTATCCGAGAGATAATCGATGTAGACCTGTTATGTGTTCGTATTATCAGTTCATCATTTTCTATCGATGTCTATTTTTTAATGTGTTTGAATGTAGCTTTTTCGTATCAGTTAGTTTTGACTACTATGCCGAAATGTGTAGCTAGCAGTTTATTTGGTATTATTAAGGTTCGCCTTTAGGGAACGAAGGTATCAAGATCATTATTATATTGTTTTGATAGTGTTTGATTGATATCTTTTTGTTTTAGATTAGAAAATTGAATAGTATAGATGAATGTTATACAAGAAGGAATGTGTAAATCATGGTTATATACATATTTACATGGTTTTTGTATCATGATGCACAAGTGGAGTTTTGGGTTTTGACTTTCCACAATTCATAGCAGAATAAAGATTTGAAAGATTAAAATGTCTCAGAAGGTATTGTTTTTATTAGATAATAGGGAAATTTGAAAGTATTTTCTTATATGTCAGAAGTTTAACCGCGGTAAGGTAGGAGTATACATTGGTTAGGTAGGAGTATACGCCGTATTGTCTCTTTTCTAAATCTCTGAACATTGGAATTTTAGCTTTTAGATTAACTGTACAACTTTAGAAATCTCTAAATAGGCCAAATAGCACTAAAAAATAGGGATAATAGCATTCTTTGAATGATCGATCCGAAATATTTGTGTTAAATATGATATAATTTCAACATGGAGAAACACAACAATTTTTGTATATACACAGATTTATCATGGCAGTATTGCGTGTAAAAACAATTTATGGAGAAAAACTGTAAAATGTTTTTACACGCTACACTAGTCTCTATACTAATAGCGAGTTGTGCATAACAAATTTAGTTCGGTCAGTGTGAATAAAAGGACTGGTAACGAAATGTTCGTATGGACTGTGATATAGTGACATTTTAGGTCGTGCGTAACTGAGTTGTGACTTTAATGGCGATTAGTATTATAGGAGTAGCGCGATGTCAGTGGGCACATTGCATTGCACTTTAAATAGAACGCGATATTTAAGGGCAAATATCTCGAGAACCAATGGGAATAACTGACGTCACTTTGGGCGCCCGATATTGGCGATGGGGTGTCGAAAAATTTGGTTCCAGAACTTTTTGGGACAGGTGTGACGTCATTAAAATCTTTGATCCACGATATCTCAGTAACGGTACGTCGTACACAGGCGATCCCATACATTTTCTTGATCAACTTTTCGAGCTCTTCAACTTAGTGATACTTATTCTTACAATTATATGATCTTATTTTACGTCACCGCCATATTGTAAGAGAGAGGGTAAGCACTGGGGTTGGGGTCAGTAACTCATGGGGAAAGTGAACCGGTAAAATGTTTTTTACCCGGGATACTAGTCTTAGATACTAATAGCGAGTTGTGCATACCACTTTTATTTTAGAGAGTGATACATTTAGAAAAATTTCACGGTCATTTTCTCACGAGGGGCGCGTAAAACCACGCTGCTGCGAGAACCGTTTTTTCAGTATTAATGTATTGGTAGTAGCAAATGACGCGACATGAATTTTTTGGCACGGGGGACATTGCATTGCAACCCCAAAGGAACGCGACATTTAGGGGCAAATATCTCAAGAACCAATGGGGATAACTGACGTTTTTGGGGTCTGCGATAATTAGGCAAAAGGGTGACGAAAAAAAAATTGGTTCTAAAATTTTTGGGGACGGGTGTGACGTCATCAAAATCTTTGATCAACGATATCTCGGTAACGGCAAGTCGTACACAGGCGATCCCATACATTTTTTTGATCAGCATTTCTAGCTCTATAGCGTGGTACTACTTATCCTTTTGGATTGTGTGATTTTATTTTCGGTCACCCTTATATTGATAGGAAAATCACGGGATGGGGGTAACTACTCATGGGGAAAGTGAACCGGTAAAATGTTTTTACCCGGAATACTAGTCTATATACTAGTACCGAGTTGTGCATAATAAATTTAGTTCGGTCAGTGTGAATAAAAGGACTGGGAACGAAATATTCGTATGGAAAATGTTATAATTAAATTTTAGATCGTGCGTAACTGAGTTGTGACTTTAATGGCGATTAGTATTATAGGAGTAGTGCGACGTCAGTGGGCACATTGCATTACACCCTAAATAGAACGCGATATTTAAGGGCAAATATCTCGAAAACCAATGAGAATAACTGACGTCACCTTGGGTGCGCGATATTGGCGATGGGGTGTCGAAAAATTTGGTTCTAAAACTTTTTGGGGACGGGTGTGACGTCATTACGATCTTTGATCATCGATATCTCCGTAACGGTTAGTCCTACATAGGCGATCCTATACATTTTCTTGATCAGGTTTTCCAGCTCTACAACTTAGTGATACTTATTCTTCACCTTTCTATGATTTTATTTTTCGTCACCGCCATATTGTAATAGAGAGGGTAAGCGCGGGGGTTGAGGTCAGGAACTCATGGGGAAAGTGAACATGTAAAAAATTTTTACCCGGGATACTAGTCTTCTTTACTAATAGCGAGTTGTGCATAACAAATTTAGTTCGTTCAGTGTGAATAAAAGGACTGGGAACGAAATGTTCTTATGGAAAATGTTATAATTAAATTTTAGATCGTGCGTAACTGAGTTGTCGAGATATAGGCGATATTAGTATTATAGGAGTAGCGCGACGTCAGTGGGCACATTGCATAGCACCCTAAATAGAACGCGATATTTAAGGGCAAATATCTCGACAACCAATAGAAATAACTGACGTCACTTTGGGCGCGCGATATTGGCGATGGGGTGTCGAAAAATTTGGGTCCAGAACTTTTGGAGGATGGGTGTGACGTCATTAGGATCTTTGATCATCGATATCTCCGTAACGGTTAGTCGTACATAGGCGATCCCATACATTTTCTTGATCAGGTTTTCGAGCTCTACAACTTAGTGATACCTATTCTTTCGGATTGTGTGATTTTATTTTTTATCATCCCTATAATTTGAAAGAACACGGGTGAAGATGGGGGTGTAACTCATGTAACTCATTGGGGACGGGTGTGACGTCATCTAAAAGTGAACCGGTAAAATGTTTTTACCCGGGATACTAGTCTATATACTAATAGCGACTGTGCATCCACTTTTTAGTTTGGTCAATGTGAATAAAAGGACTGGGAACGAAATGTTCGTATGGAAAATGTTATGATTAAATTTTAGATCGTGCGTAACTGAGTTGTCGAGAAATAGGCGATATTAGTATTATAGGAGTTGCGCAACGTCAGTGGGCACATTGCATTGCACCCTAAATAGAATGCGATTTTTAGGGTTAAATATCTGGAGAACCAATGGGAATAATTGACGTTACTTTGGGCGTGCGATATTGGCGATGGAGTGACGAAAGATTTGGGTCTAAAACTTTTTGGGGACGGGTGTGACGTTATCAGAATATTTGATCGGCGATATCTCAGTAACGGCACGTCGTACATAGGCGATCCCTTACATTTTCTTGATCAGCTTTTCGAGCTCTACAACTTAGTGATACTTATTCTTGTCCTTTCTATGATTTTATTTTTCGTCACCCTTATATTTTGAAAGAACACGGGTGAAGATGGGGGTGTAACTCATGTAATTCATTGGGGACGGGTGTGACGTCATCTAAAAGTGCACCGGTAAAATGTTTTTACCCGGGATACTAGGCTATATATTAATAATAGTTAAAAGTTGTTAAAATAAATGTAAAAGAGTGGTGTGTCATACAAATAGACAAGGAGGTATGATTTTAGTTTTGCTTCAGTTTTATAATTAAAGATTGTCTTTATTGATAAAGAAAAATATGTTTATTCCAGAAGAACCACAAAAGATTTTCGTGTACAGATTTATGTTATATAAAGTCATTATTAAAAATCTTTTGTAATCCATGCAGTTTCTTTGACATGCGATTAAATTGGACATGAAGATAACCCTTTCGACCTTAGTGAAAGCTAATTAACTTATGCGAACACGGAAAGTTTCTTTCGGGTTGTACTGTAGATTGCAACTTAATGGGAATTGCATCGGTAAAAACGTTTTACCCGGGCAGCTCATGGGGAAAATGAACCGGTAAAATGTTATTACCCGGGATACTAGTCTATATACTAATAGCGACTGTGCATCCACTTTTTAGTTTGGTCAGTGTGAATAAAAGGACTGGGAACGAAATGTTCGTATGCACTGTTATATAGTGACATTTTAGATCGTGCGTAACAGAGTTGCGACTTTAATGGCGATTAGTATTATAGGAGTAGCGCGACGTCAGTGGGCACATTGCATTGCACCCTAAATAGAACGCGATTTTTAGGGTCAAATATCTCGAGAACAAATGGAAATAACTGACGTCACTTTGGGCGTGCGATATTGGCGGTGGGGTGTCGAAAAATTTGGGTCCAAAAGTTTTGGGGACGGGTGTGACGTGATTAGAATCTATGATCGTCGATATCTCCGTAACGGTAAGTCGTACACAGGCGATCCCATACATTTTCTTGATCAGGTTTTCGAGCTCTACAACTCAGTGGTACCTATTATTATGGATTGTGTGATTTTATTTTTCGTCCGCCCTATAATTTGAAAGAGGAAGAGCACGGGATGGCGGTAACTAATGGGGAAAGTGAACCGGTAAAATGTTTAAACAGAATTCGGGAAATGTGTATAAAACAAATGTCATGTAGTGAAAAAAGATCAAATGAGTGTGCATACCACTTTTATTTTAGAGAGTGATACATTTAGAAAAATTTCTCGGTCATTTCCTCACGGGGAGCGCGTAAAACCACGCTGCTGCGAGAAGCGTTTTTTCAGTATTTTCATTTGCGTATTAGTAATGGTCCAACTCCATCTTACGGGTTTTTCATGTCGAAGAGTGTTGTAGGGTAAATAAGACAACGAAAGGTCTCCACGGAGGAGGATGCAATGCAATGGTTTTTCGTTTGAAATATTCTCAACGATCATTTCCTTGAACTAGAAGAGCGAAGAAGCGTTTGTTGTAGTTGTTGTTTGTTCTAATTTCAAAAGGGAAGAATAGTTTTGTTATGAAAGAAAGTATTAGTATGTTTGCCACCCGTCGTATGATGCAGAAAAGAAACGAGGGTTTTTAAAACGTAAACAAGTCTGATTTTGTTTTCTTAAAGATTGATTCGCGAGACGAACGAAGAAATGAAACGAAGGATATTGTATTATTATTAAACGCGAATTAATGAGTGGAAGAAAAAATGTATGGTATATAAAAGCAGAAACGTGTACTGTACTGGAAACTGAAGAACATCTGACTTATTTATGTTACAGTTATTAAATGGTTGCACAGAAGAAGAGGTCAAATGGAAGCAAATGGTTTTTAATTTATTTCTTTTTTGTGGAATTGATCGTTTCGTAATGATGGAATCAACGAGTGGAAGTATATACATAAAAAAGTGAATGAAAACACGAACATAATGTCGTTGTTTTTGGTACTAACGTGTGCTGGAAAGCGAAGAAACTGTTAATTGAATTGGAGAGGATTGTTAACGAAGTGGCATTTATTTTCTCTTTGCAGTTATTAAAAATGGTTGCGCCGTTGCAATCACTTCGACCATGTGGGAAACATTATCAACAGGATAATGTTGATATTTATGGTAGAATAAAGGGCAAAATCATTATTTCTGTGGGTTTTTTTGCGTGTGAAACCGTAGTAAAGAGTGTTATGTTACGCTGAGAGATTATTGCTGCTGTGTCATTGTTGTAATTTTTCAAACGAATTTTTGTGGCTGTTTTCAAGAAAGTTAGTGCTCTCCCTTCCCCATTTATTTATTTATTTATTTTCAATTTATTTAGAGTTGACAAATATACAAAATGTAGTACGGAATACTAATTGAAGTCAACTATTACAACACAAAATTTAAAAACAATAAAATAGTACTAGAATAGAAACGCATCCCGGACCCCAGACGACACTCAGACCGGAAAGACAGAGCACCGTATGAGTGTACACAAATAATAGGTTTAATACGTTTTATTTGTGCACACCCACACAGAAGCCCCATCCCTCCATTCCTGATTGCCCGGTGGGGTCCCGCATGCCTCCCTATAAAAAACTATATGAAATAAGGCAGCAAGAGAAAAAAAGTAAACGATTCAAAGAAAGCCAAGGTTCTGAACGTAGATTTTGCATATTCTACAAGGACAATTAGTCGGAATCCAATTTTTTATTTTATTTTTGAATTCTGTAATTGAGGTTGCAGACTTATATTCGTTTGGAAGAGAGTTCCACAGCTTTGCTCCAATGTGAGGGAGCGTTTCAGAGCCATACTTTACAGTACGGATGTTGCGAGTTTCTATCTTTTCACTTCTTAAGTTATACACAGGTTCAGTGAACTTGAAGAGGTCAGTCATAATTTCTGGTCCGATTCCTTCTCTTGCTTTGTAAAACTCTGTAACAAGGGTGCGCAGATTGGACTGATGGATTGTTACGCTTTTATTTTTAAATAGAAGTTCTTCAAAGGGTGACTTGTAGTCTTGATAAATGATTCTTAATGCCTTCTCATGTATATGGTTAATTCTATTATTTAATGTTCTGCTATGGAACATCCATACAAGAGGGCAGTAAGAAAACTGTGAAGTGACAAAAGCGTTTATGATAAGTTTTCGTTGTTCGAATGACATTAAAGAAGATAATCTTGCTAATGCACTTACTTTTTGGCTAGCCTTTTTACAGAGTTTGTTAACATGCTCCTCAAAAGAGAGTTTGTTGTCAATGATAATCCCAAGTAGTTTTTCAGTTTTTGAACTATCTAACAATTTGTTAGATACCTTAAGTTTAGTGTCTGTTTCGCTATTACTAAAGAAACTAGACTTTTCTGGATTGGCTTTCATTCCATTATTTTCAAACCATTTGAATATTAAAGTTGCAGTTTTTTCTAAAACTTGCACAACCTCGTCTATATTTGCACCTGTTGCAAAAGGGGTAGTGTCATCAGCGTAACTGGCAATGTCTATATTCGGTACAAAAAGAAACAAGTCGCATAGGAATATATTAAAAAGCAAAGGACCCAAGATTGACCTTTGTGGTACTCCATATTTTATTTTTGTCCATGAACTGTACTCATTATATATTTTGACCCTTTGCTTTCTATCCGTTAAGTAAGATTTTATAAATAATAGTGCATTTGTGTCAAAACCATATGCATGCAGCTTTGCTAATAAAAGTTCATGCGGAATGCAGTCGAATGCTTTCGATAAATCAGTTAGGAGCGCCCCGAAAAACCCACCTTTGTCAAGAATTGTTTTTAATTTTTCGATCATATTAATTAGGCATTGTTGCGCACTATGCCCTTTACGGAAGCCAAACTGGTATTTTGAAAACTTTGGTTCAAAAAATTCGTATATTTGGTTATAGATGCATCTTTCATAAATTTTGGATAGGTTAGATAAAATGCTGATAGGTCTATAATTTTCTTTTTCTGTACATGAATTTTTTTTGTGGGTTGGTGTTATATCTGCGTTTTTTAGCGATTGAGAAAATTCACATTTTTTTAAAGATGTGCCAAGATTTTCAAAGATAAAATTGCTGAAAATATCACTGTTTTCTTTGATAATACTAGTAGGAACGTCACCTTGTTGTCGTGCTTTTTTACAATCAAGTTGGCGAATATAGTTTTCAATTTCTTGTATCTCAACTTTTTTAAAAGAAAATATTTGATGGTTATTTGAATAATTTTTTATCTTTAGGATGCTTGGATGAGATTTATACTTGGAGATAATGGACTCAAGGTCACCTGCCGCGGAGGCATTATTATCTAGAAGTGGTGTTTTTATACTGAGATTATCAACAATGTTTCCAAAATAGTTATTAAAAATATTTGCAAGGACTTTGTCATTAGACACTGTAACATCCTTTTCAATTAGTGTAATGTTTTCATGTTTGGTTGTTTTATCAGAGAAACATGGTTTTACAGTTTTCCAAAAAAGTTTATTATCAGTTACGCTTTTCACGTTTAGGTTGTTGTAGAAGTTGTCCTTGTTTTTTCTAACTAAAGAAACACAGATATTTCTTTGCCTATTGTACGCTAATTTGCTTTCTATGGTTTTTTCTTTTCTATATTTATTAAGAAGTCTTGATCTTGTCATTATAGCTTTGTTGAGTTCCTTATTCATAAAAGGTGCTTGGTTATGACGTACAAACTTTTTCTTTCGAGGAGCATGTTTGTCTAATACTTTTATAACACAATCTTTAAAGGAATCAAAGTCAAAATCAAAATCTGCGAGATTGATGTCATTATTGAGTGTATTGATGAGGTCATAACGAAATTGGGAACTGTCAAAATTTCAGTATGCTCTATAGTTAATTATTTTTGGTTTTCTTTTGGGAAAGCTGGCCTTTAAGACAGTCACCGTTAATTTGTGAAAATCAGACAAGCCTGTTTCAATAGTTTTAGAATGGCAGAAACATCTTGGGTGATTGGTGAGAATGAGATCAATACATGTTGGCTTTGTTAAACTCTTAAAGCATGTAGATTCTTTAATTAAAGACTTTAGATTATAAGCGTTTAAAAACTCATTTACGTGTTGATTTGTAATTTCAGCATTAAAATCACCCATAATTATATAATTATCGTATTTGCTGGAAAAAGAAACTATGTTTTTGCATATGTTATTAAGGTTTTGAGCAATGAGATTCGTTTTGGGATTATATGCACATATAATAAGCCATTTCTTGTTTCTTAAATTCAATTCAACATAAAAATTTTCAAATTCTTTATTTTCACATTTTGGTTTTAATAATTTAGATGGAATATCTTCTCGTATGTAGAGGATCATTCCTCCCCCATTGCCATTCCTATCGAAACGATATGGAACACCATAGCCTTGTGTAACAAATTGGTTAGAAGGAAAAGAATCATTTAATTTTGTTTCTGAAATAAGCATTATATCTAGATTTCCATTAACCTGGTTTATTAAGGAATCAAACTTATTTCTTAATGAGTTGATGTTAATATGCCCCCAAATGAGTCTATTTATGTTATTGGCTCTCATTTTTTCAAGAGTTGTTTTTGCATTTTCAGATGTCTCACTTTCACCTACAAGATTTTCTATATTACTTTCATTAGTTTCCAAAAAATCATCTATTGCAGAATATTCTTGACATCAATCTCCCGATTTCAATTTTCTAATAATATTAACAGCAAGTTTACCTGTACCCAAATTGTTTAGGTGAAGGCCTCTTCGCCCTAAACAATTGGAGGTAATATTGCTGTTATCAATTAGGTCAATAGCAAGTTCTTTAAGATGCCCATTTAAGTTGCTTACCGTAACAGCGGCTTTAGGGTTATCTGTTCTGTGAATTAGAGATGAAAAACCAAACTTACACTTCGGTAACGTAGCTTCAACATATTGTTTCAATGATAAAAGTTTGTCCAATATGACACGAGACGTTTCGTAAACGGCATTGTTCGTACCTACATGTAGGATTATACGATCGGGTCTCTTTTTCAACAACGGCTTTAAGAAGTCATTCATATTGTCAACGGTGGCTCCAGGAAAGCATCGGACCTTTACATTCCTTTTAGCTGACATTCTTTGCTCATCTAAGCCATAAAGTAACGAGTCACCGACAATAAGTGTAGTTCCAGGTTTCCACATTTGTTTCGTTTCATCATCCTTTGCAATGTCTTTAGCGCTGTTTTCTGGAGTTGTGTTTTGAATTGTGTTGTGTGAAATGTTAACTAAAGGAGCAATTGAATTTGTGTCATAATTAACTTTGTTTTTAGTGTTTGCATAAAACTGTTTCTTACTATCACTTGTATTTGATTAATTGCTCTTCAAGTGTCCTCTGACCTGTGGGAATTGGTGTGTCAGATGTTATTACATTATCGTTATAATTTATGATTGTATTTTTGACCGGCGTGTTATGAGAAGAAATATTGTCCTCATAATTCAAAATGGTGGACTTTTTTTCCAAGATATTTAACAGTTTATCAATAACTTTTTGTTTCTGTTCAAGTTCTTTTGTCAAAAATATAACTTCTTCCTGAAGATAGTCTTCCGGTAATAAACCACTATTTCCAATGCCACGACCTTGAGAATATGTTGTAGTTTCAGATTTGTTGTTTATGCTAGATTTGAGGTTTACTAACTCCTTCCAAATAGCTTCTTTGAAGTCAATAAAATCGAAATCATCGTGTCTGCTTTATTTAAATTATTCTACCCACTACCAGCATCTTATTTTGATTCTGTGTTACTGCTTATGAATTTCTCTATCAGAAATGAAATATATAATAGATTTGTGTTTGGCTCTGAGCTGTAACAATAATACTCATAGCATATATATATTTTTTTGGTTTGTTTTCCTTTTTTTATAATAGGGTATGCATAATAGTCACAAGAATGTGGAAAATTATTTCTAACGACAGTGTAATATTAGAGTTTGTTGTTAGAAGAATTATCGTGGCTGACAATATATTATTGCCATATTTATGTTGAAACTTTGGAGCAAGATGGTTTGGTTTTAATGATGATTGTATATCCCTGTCCTCTACCCCTACCCACACCACTTACTATACCAAGAGAATTATAACTGACCACAACACATCCCAAGCTTTTTCAGATTTTCTTTTGTCCTTCGAGCAATGATTTTATTGCTATTATTCCTTAAAGTATATGCTGCTGATTTGTTGTTTGTTTTTTCTTTTGTTAGCGTGGGAGAGAGACCATTAAGATCATTCCATTTTACTCTTTAGCTACATTGATCATTGCTATATCTATATCTTATATTTCTTTCAATTTATCGCTGTTTGTGTTTTTGTTTGCTGACTTTACGTATGTCGTTTAGGAATCCCCAGACTGAAATTAAGTTATGGTGCTTATCTTGGTTATTTTACATTCTAAGAGCTTTTTTCTGTTTCTGATGATCATGTATTTGCTTCTGTTCTATACAATTTCTTTCTTTTTAGATTTAGAAAATTTAATAAAACGGAATATATGACCTTCGGTTGAAGCCTGAGCAGGTGTAATTTTTTTATGATTCACATTTGATTCAGGTATCCCGTGCAAAGACAATTTTACGGTTTCACTCAATAGTTGGAAAATGTAACAGAAACATATTTAGGTTGCATTTTTATATTTCTTATCGTGATTCTTGGGAGTGGAACCGTAAAATGCTTTTACACGCGATACTAGTCTTCTTTATTAATAGCGAGTGTGCATAACAAATTTAGTTTGGTCAGTGTGAATAAAAGGACTGCGAACGAAGTGTTCGTATGGAAAATGTTATAATTAAAAGTTTAGATTGTGCGTAACTGAGTTGTGACTTTAATGGCGATTAGTATTATAGGAGTAGCGCGACGTCAGTTGACACATTGCATTGCACCCTAAATAGAACGCGATATCTGAGGGCAAATATCTCGAGAACCAATGGGAATAACTGACGTCACTTTGGGTGCGCGATATTGGCAGTGGGGTGTCGAAAAATTTGGGTCTTAAACTTTTTGGGGACGGGTGTGACGTCATTAGAAACTTTGATCGACGATATCTCCGTAACGGTAAGTCGTACACAGACTTTGATCAGCTTTTCAAATTCTACAACTTAGGGATACTTATCTTTTTGGATTGTGTGATTTGATTTTTTGTAATCCCTATATTTTGAAACATGAAGAGCACGGCTGGTGTAAAGTAACACATGGAGAAAATGAACCTGTAAAATGTTTTTACCCGGGATACCAGTCTATATATTAATAGCGAGGTGTGCATCCCCTTTTTAGTTTGGTCAGTGTGAATAAAAGGACTGGGAACGAAATGTTTGTATGGACTGTTATAATTAAAAGTTTAGATCGTGCGTAACTGAGTCGTGACTTTAATGGCGATTAGTATTATAGGAGAAGCGCAACGTCAGTGGGTACATTGCATTGCACCCTAAATAGAACGCGATTTTTAGGCTCGGGTTATACGTCGTGCTTGTCATGTGCCGAACCAAATTGCTGAATTAAGTACATGAAAAGCACGGCGTCTAACTTGAATAAGTTCGACAAAATCAATTAAGCGCGGCAGAACTGACTTGGCTCGACTGTTATTGTCGTGCTACACGGCAGAAGCGCGACATCGAGTTAAACATCGTGCTTGTCATGTGCCGAACTCAATGCATGAATTTATTTCTATTATTTTTGAAGCCAAAACGAGGCCAGGCATGCGCAAATGTGACTGTCAAATTGGCGCCAAGAGAATCTGAATTTTTGTAACAATGTCGAAGAAGAAGATTGTGAGAGTGAAGAAAATGAAATTGATGATTCTCCACCTGCAAAAAAGAAAAAGTACAGCAAGAAAGAAAAAGTACAGCAAGAAACCAGGCAAAAAGACAACTTGGCCTGAGACTTTGTTGAATGATCTCATTGATCTCATTACATCAGACGAGTATTTAAAGAAAAAACTAATCTTTCAAAATGTTAAAAATCAAAAAAATGCTGAAATATATGAAAAGTGCTAAAAGAACTAAAGAAGCGTCTAAATGCTAGAAATGAAACATGCAACTACACAGTCAATTTGAACACCATCTACCTCTTGACAAAGTTGATCTATCATACCAGAGAGTTCAGTTTGGTGAGAATAACAAAGAAACAAGCGTGGTGCGTACTTCAATTCAAGTCTTAATTGCTAATTTGGTTTGGACCTTTTCATTTGACTGGTAAAGACGAAAGTTTATTTTGATTTTGCTTCTGGGAAATGACCGAAAGTCGATTCTTGGGAAATTCGAGTAAAATGTTGTTTTGTTTCTGGAAATGGATTTGAATTTTCATTACACTTTTTTGTTATTTTACCTCTCTTATACTTGTGGTTGGTCATGGTATAGATAAATGTGTTTAACAAGCCTTAAAAAGGTCAGAACAAGTGGATCTCCACTGGGTGAGTGCAGTCTTTCTATATTCGTTAGTCCACTCATACGTCACACGGTGCGTGGGGACTGGACGCTATAACTGAATTTTGGATCGAAGGGGCGAAGCGAAAGGCTGTAATGAAATATCAGGATGTAATGGAATATATTTATCAGTAACTATTTTATCCGACGAGATAGTCGATGTAGACCTGTTATGTGTTCGTGTTATCAGTTCATCATTTTCTACCGATGTCTATTTTTTTATGTGGTTGAACGTAGCTCTTTCGTATCAGTTAGTTTTGACTACTATGCCGAAATGTGTAGCTAGCAGTTTATTTTATTGTAGTATGTGGATTGTTATTATTAAGGTTCGCCTTTAGGGAAACGAAGGTAGCAAGATCATTATTATATTGCTTTGATAGTATTTGAATGATATCCTCTTTTTTTTAGATTAGAAAAATTGAATAGTATAGATGAATGTAATGCAAGAAGAGAGTAAAAATCATGGTTATATACATATTTACATGGTTTTTATTTCATGATGCACAAATGGAGTTTTGGGTTCTGAACATTTCCACAATTCATAGCAGAATAAAAATCATCAGTTTGAAAGATAGAAACGTCGGAAGGTATGATTGTTTTTGTTTGCTTTAGTTAAATAGGGGAAATGTGAAGGTATTGTCTTATACTTCAGAAGTTTAATTGTGTTTAGGTAAAAGAATACAATGTCCATGATCTCTTTTTTAGATCTCTTTTAGTAGCCAGTTGGTAAACACTGTTCTGCCTTGCATTTTGTTTAACTGTACAGGTTCTGAAATCTCTCAATATGCGAAGTAGCACGGAAAAATCGAGTTAATAACTTCCTTTCAAGTGGCTAAGACACGAATCGCGAGATGAGGCTGGAGATAAGATGATATTATGGCTGACCGGAAAAAAAGTAAACAAACACAACAATCACGCGATACATGTCTTTTCTTATAGTTCAGAAGTTTAATTGTGGTTAGATAAGAGAATACATCATCCACGATCTCTTTTCTAAATCTCTTTTTCTTATAGTTCAGAAGTTTAATTGTGGTTAGATAAGAGAATACATCATCCACGATCTCTTTTGTAAATCTCTTTTGGTAGCCAAAGGGGCTAAGCCACGAATCGCGTAACGAGGCTAGAGATGCGATAATGTTATGGCAGACTGAAAGTAAACAAACCCAACAATCTCTTTTCTAAATCTCTTTTAGTAGCCAGGTTTTGTATATAAACAGACTTGCATTTTGTTTAACTGTACAGCTTCTGAAATCTCTAAATAGGCGAAGTAGCAGTGAAAATAGGGATAATAGCTTTCTTTAAAGGGGCTAAGACACTAGAGGCTAGAGATGCGATAATATAATGGCTGACCGGAAAAAAGTAAACAAGCACAAAAATCAACGTGATTCATGTCGTAGCCCCTTTAAATGATCGATCCAAAATATTTATAGAACAATTTTGGGTTGAATATGATTTTTATTTAAACATTTTTGTATATAAACAGACTTATCATGTTAGTATATTATGGCGCGCCGAAAGGAGCTTTATTGCTATCTAACTTTTGTTTGATTATAATACTATCAATCAGCATTATAAGACTATCTTGATGAGTTATAATACTATTTTGATGATTATAAAACTACGGAAAAGGAATATTTAATGCGTAACATGTTTATAACACTAAGTATGTTAAATATAAGACTTTCGTTATGATTATAATACTACATGAACAAATATGAGTATGTTTGTTTATAAGACTTAGGTCTTTACTTTATTAGGTCACGTGAATAGACCTGTTTGTGAACTTGACTACCCAAACATGTTCGTTCCAGAAGGGACGGTGGTAGTGCTCTCAAAGAAGGCGCGAAATCGTAAAAGAAAACAAATATGGCAGATTCTTGCAACCTAGATAGTCTAGAAGACTTCATTAAAGATATTGAGCAACTGTTCAACGATTGTAAGAACTGTTTAGGTTTAAATGATGAACATGTTTCACTGCGTATGGACGAATTGGAGTCAGCACAGCACATAACTTCGTGTTACATCGATGTACTGAGAGGGACAGTTCAAAATGAAATTATTGAAAAGTTGGAGAATATTTTAAGCATCATGGAGCAGTATCGATGTAATTTTGAAAATAAAGTCAATTTTAGTAAAATAAAAAAACAGTGCACCACTTCCAAAAAGATTGAGTTGTCTCAGAGTGACAGGGCTGGTCGGCCGAAAATGATTATTTCTGAAGAACAAGTTTCTGCATTACGATCACTTGGAATGAAATGGAACAAAATAGCAAATTTGTTAGGGGTTAGTGTGCACACTTTACGAAGGAGGCGTAAAGAAGATTTTATTAAAGATCTTTGTTACCACGAGATGCCAGACTCTCAGTTAGATAACTTAATTCGAAATGTATTGACAGAGCAGCCTTGTTTAGGAGAGCGAATGTTGATTGGGAAGCTTTTATCTATGGGCTTCCAGATACAAAGAAACCGTATTAGGGAAAGCATGAAAAGGATTTATCCGGAAAGATCAAATCGCTTCAAGAGGAGAAAAATCTTCGGTAGAGCATATAGTGTCCCCTGTTCCAACGCATTATGGTAAAAATGTAATTTCAGATCTAATTTGTGTGTAAAAATCTGTTCTGTTTTACGTGAGTTGTGAGAAATATCTTCTGGTTGTGCTTTTTTCATTTAAATATCTGAATCTAGCCTTCAGATAATTAACAAATCCTTTTTTAGGCATGTGGATGGTAACCACAAATTAATACGTTGGCGTCTGGTTATTCATGGTGGTATTGATGGATATTCTCGTTTGATAGTGATGCTTCATTGCTCCCCAAATAACAGGGCGGAAACTGTTCTTGCACTGTTTGAAGAGGCTATTCAGACATACGGCTTTCCATTACGCCTACGTACTGATCATGGAACTGAAAATGTTGCAATTGCCAGGTTTATGTTAGAACACCATGGTTTGGCGGAAAATCCAGTTATCACTGGTAAATCTGTTCACAATCAACGAATCGAGAGACTATGGGTAGATGTATTTATTTATGTGACTCAACAATATCGAAATATATTTTACTTTTTGGAAGAACAGTATGAAGTCAATCCAGACAATGACATGCATATGTTTGCCTTACATTTTATATTCATTCCACGTATCAATCGCTCATTGAGGGAATTCTGTAGCACTTGGAATCGTCATCCCTTGAGGACCGAAGGTAATCAAACCCCAATTGCTGTATGGACAGAGGGCTTTTATGCGCATACTGGATACTCAAACACTCAAGATTTGTTAAAGATGACAAAAACAGACGCTCTGTATGGTGTGGATTTTGATGGCCCAACCCCTGAATTTCAGACAAACAATAATATTGTTGTTCCTGACATAGAATTAGAATTGGATGATGACCAGCACGAGTACATTCGTGCCAATTTCGATCCGCTCGAAAATTTGTGCATTATTAGAATATCTTCAGGTTATATCAGAGCAATGATGTACTGTACTGTAAATTTCCTGTTCTTGTTTCTCTATTTGTAAAATGTTTTTACAAACATTTGAAAGATAAAAAACAAAAATACAAAACGGTGTCCTATCTTAGCAATTGATATAATATAATCAATCGATATCTACTTATCCAAGTGAAAAACGAAAAGAAAGAGGCCAACTAAATAATGAGTGTACAAATATTTGCGAGAAATTTTCGCAAAATGCGAAAATTTGTACACTATAAGTATGCTGTCATAATCGGTAAATCGCAAGCGTCAGCAACCAAATGAACAAAAAAAAAAAACCCGTAGAAATACCGAAAATTCGCACATCGAAATATGAAAAGTGCATTTTCTGTATGTCCACAAAAGGTTTTGCATTACATTTTTATGAACTATAGAACATAATAAAATAAGCTACAACGTGCACAGCATTCAAACTCGACCAAAGAAAGGTGATTCTGTTATCGCCCTGTCCATGTCGTCTGCCATGATATCTAACGAGTTAATATGCGAAGGTAAAGTTATCACTAGGGCGCACGTAGAGGATACAGGCAAACAGTGACAGCCTGGAGGACAGTTAAATTTGAACTGGACGGACATTTTTTTCTCGAATCCTAAAACAGGTATGTTCCAACTGCCAGTGATGAATTGACAAACATCGGCGAGATTATGTTGTGACGTTTCTAAAATGCAAAAATCAACATGTACAGGTAACGCTTCTTCATACCCCCATCTCATGTAAACAGCCTCTTACTATAACGCAAATGAAAAAATGAAGTAAAAAGCACTAACTATCATAATATAGCTTTTCCAAGTAGTCACAAAAATACTTGAATATGTTTTCTTCGATTGTTAAATTGTTAGATCCTTCATCGGAGAACACAGGATCTAACTGATCGTAAAATCTCTCTAAAGATAACCCGCCCGGTGGCGAAACAAAATATTCTTTAAATCCTATGGGATTCTGTTGGACTGCTTCTAACAGTCCATTGACGTTCAAGCCATCAGCTAACTGATGTAAAGCTGAGAGCCTTGGCTCCACAACCATTTTGCAGTAAATCAACCTACACAAAATGAAACAAAAACAATGAAAAGTTACAGAGCGATGTTTAATTTGCATTACTTTATAAGGACCTGGCCATAACCTAGAAACAGCCGTTGAAAATATTAGAATGTTTCAGTTAAAAATGCCGTCGTGAATTAATCATTCCGTATTTCGGTATCAAAATCATGTGGGCAAAATGTTCATAGTAAAAGATCATTTTATGAGGAAGTTTGTTTTGTAAGAAGTGAATGTGCCTCTACCAATTAATTGATGAATGTGTGAAAAACAACATGTCAAAAATCAAATAAGTTGTAAAGTAAAGCTTACTTCAAAATACCATCCCTTGAATCTAAACTTTCATTGCTGGGAAGACCTCTATATCCGATCTTTGCCAAAAACTCAAATGATTCATCCAGGGTCAACGCGTTCTGGAAGCTTTCATCTGAATCAGCATTTGCTAACTGTTAATAAACAACAGAAAACAACAAATAATATGCTAGCACTATGGTTATGCTTAATCACAATAGTAACCAAGTTATACATAAATTTAGATTCACATTACTTGCTTCAATGTTGGTTCCTCCAGAAAATCTTTTGGAACATCTAACTTCATAGGGTCAACACTGCCACTGTTGCTAACTACTAGATAACTCCAGTCATTCAAGATGTTTGGCATTGGACCGTCCTGCAACAAAGACCTTGCCATTAATTGCCCAGCATAATAGAAATCTTTTCTATTAACCAACATTAAGCTTTCTACAGGAGCACCATTTTCAAATAGGCTGGTCAACATTTGTTTGAGACATTCTAAAATAAAGAAAACAAAGACAACTGTCAACAATATTGTAATACAATAAAGACATCCCTTCAGTTCAATAGTAGCGTCATAGTAGTAATTGTGGGTCCCTGTAAGATCCTGTAAGATAGTATAATAAAAGCGAAAAAAATTTTTTGGTCTTTCTTACATATATACAGGAATAAGCCTTCTCTGAATATTTCAAACAACAAATGTTAATGTTGTTTAATTTATTCCAGCAACATTAAACAGTAATTTTCTCGTTACCAAAACTCAATAAAAATCAAGATTCGACAATTTAGAATTTCCATATACAACAATAACTTTACAAAACTAAAATTAAGGAGACTTTAGAACCTTTCTGGCTGGACGAGAATAATACAAAATGTTCATTCAGTAATGGTCAGTCTGTTGCTTCCAACTGTCATACATCAGTATAAGATCTGTAGAAGACAATACAAAAAGAGAAACAAAAAAATACATTCATAAAAATGGTTGTAACATTACAAAACATTATAGCTGCATCTGGTCTTTATCAGAATTATTGAGAAAAGTGTCATCCTAATGATTCTTAGCCAGTACAATTTTGGAGAATTACACACAGAGTGAACAATATAAAGAAACCAATACAGAAAAGGATAAATGAAATCAGCTCAAACTCACCAGTGAAAAATTCCCTTTTTACTCCTCCTGTATCAATAGCTGTTTCCTTAAGACAGGTGACAATAATATTGTTGTCTGGGCATGTCCACTGTTTTTTACAATGGGCAAGAAAATCAGCCCAAGCATAGTGTCTTCGACACTTCAGCATCTCTTTATTTTTGGACTTTTGAAACTTTCCAAGTTTTTCCAAAATACGATTTCTTTCTAAGATATAATCTGTGTCCGGTTGAGATGGTTGTTCTTCTTGGTATACAATTGTACTATCCCCATCATCTGTGTCTGAGTCATACAATATGAAATCAAACTTTTCTTCAGCACATGTTCTTGCATGCTCATTTATGAGATTAGATGGGAAAAGTTGAAAACACACTGGACATGATATTTTCGATCTGGGTGTAAAATATTTTTTGATGTTCGATTCCTTGATCGAAGAACATGAGGACGTTGAAGGTTTAATCATTTGTGGCTCTTCTGATTCTATGGAATTTAAGATTGTAGTTGGCTTCTCTTCTACTATATTCACAATGCTGTTATCCATAATATCACTGTCACTGTTTGGGTCAGTTTTCAGTCTTGAAATGAAGGGACTTAGCTCTAACATCTTATCATCATCACCACTGCTATAATCACTACCATCATTTTGTGGATTAGTAGAAAAGTATTTCTTGCTCCTAATATATACAGGACCTTGTCCGGTTATGTGTTTCATGGTTTTATAATCCCATTCTTGGTTGCTAGGGCACACTAAAGAATCGTCCACAGCTTTAAGATACGTAAAATCCAAATTGCTGAATTTTGGAAAAGCTTCACGTACAGTAACACGTACAAGATCACCATCCATGTCACTTGAAAATTTTATAGCCGATGCAACTAAGCCATTGTTATAATAAAACGCTCTATCAGATTTCCTTGGTACATATGTGACTTCAGGATCATTAATCAAAATAACATCTTTTAATGTTTCTGTAACTTTAGCTTTTCTTTCCTTTCCACGGGTACTAGCCGATTTCCTCTTTTTTTTGAGGTGGCCCCAAACATCTGTGGCTGTTACATATTGTAGCTTTTTCGTGCCTCTTTTAAAGACAGTCTCAGACCCATCATTATTGTTGCTACTACTACAAGAAGTACTTCTTCTGCTAGTGTTGCCTACTTCTCCCTCCTCTTCACTACCACCCTTACTATCACCACTAGGGTAAAGCCGTTTCAGTGTTTTGTTCACCGTATTACTATCATCAATAGGCATTCTTTTTGCAGCTCTCACCAAATTGGTTAAAGAAGCGATTAGCTCCTTCTCTGCCATCTTGTTTTTCACGAGGTGAAAGCAGCCAGAGCTTTTCACTCAAAGCAAACGCATAGATTTTGTTAATCGAGTCAAACCTAATCTAGACCTTCAGACTGAAGTTTTATAAAACAACAACGCGATAGTATAATATCCAATAAGTTAGTTTTAGAAAATCACAAAAAAGCTTAAGGACAATGACAATACTATCATAATTGTTTTTTTAGTATAAAATTTTGTTCTTTCCATTATAATCGCTGCTCTTAATAATAAATTCGATTTAAAAGTATTATAATTAGTCACCTGTAGTATTAAATTTGCTTTCATTAGTATCATAATCGATGCGATAGTAATAAAGCCCCTTTTGGCGCGCCATAGTATATAGCGTGTAAAATGTTTTTACACGCTATACTAGTTTTACATTATCGGTGTGCATAAAACTAATACGATATATTGTATATGTCTATTATATGTCTATTTTACAATATCGTTGTCGAGAACAAATGTATTTCTAAAGAAAACATTTTTTCTTTTGTTCTGTCTTGAATTCTATTGGCTGTTCTTTTGTTTTATACACGTGCCTTTAAAAATAAAATAGTTTAGAAAATATATCTTTTACGAAGAAACAGGAGAATTCTTCTACATGGCGCCCCGATGATTGTATAAATTAAATATTTATTTACACTCAGATTATTATTATATCGGATGTGTGTCGGATTATTATTGGTATATTGGATTAATACAAACGTTAGATGTATCGGTATTTCTTTAAAAGTTTCACAAATTTTCGTAAGTTTTCTCTAATTCATTTGTCACTGCATCGGTGTTTTCGGTTTATGTTGTAGCGTTAGTGTTTCACCTTCGGTTTCTTTGAGATTTGATTTTGTTGGCTATTTATGATTTCACGTTATTGAGATACGTTTTTACCTTTGTAGTTGTTAAAGGGATTCCTGCACTTTTTACAATATTTGGTAGATTAGACAGTTTTAATACGAAGATCACCAAAAATAATATCTTTTTAATTACATTTACTTCCTGATCAAAATATCTGTTGATCTTCATCTTCATTTCTGTCCGCCATTACGAGTTTTAACTGCTTGCTTCGATCAGCCGAATGTAAACTCGGTCCAGCTCCTTTAAAACTTGTGATGTCATAAGAAAGTAAGGAGATTACTCGCCGTAGGTGACTAAAAAACATGTTATGATCGTCCCACCTTTATATTCTGTTTTTGAAATGTCGAGATAAAGAAAAACTGTACATAATATGCTGAAAGAAATTGAGCTTCCTCACAGATCTTTGCAATGTACAATTTTCAGCTCACAATGCCTTCAAAATACCCTCGAAAAGAGAAGCTCCAAGGATAAGCGCAAAAATTAATTCCCACAGTAGCCCAACAAATTAGAAAACAATTGCCGAAAATAAGTGCCAAAGTAAGCGAGGTGAAAGAAAACGCACGTTTTCACAGGTGAGGAAACTGGGGCCCGTACTCATCCCCTGGAATTGTGATGAAGTAATTAATGGTCCAGATCATCGTCACTTAAACAAATACCGTATTTTTGCTCGAATTGCCAGGGGCGCTCATTTAACTTCGGAACCTTGAAGAGGGGCGCTCATTCGAGGGAGGCGCTCTATTGAGGTGGGTGGGATTGAGGTTGGGGCTCATTAAATATATTAAAAAAAAACGTTAAAATAATTTTAACTTGTTTTCTCTTAAATAACCATCAGTTGAAAAGGAGATATAAAGGAGATCTACGCCACTATTTACAAAATGTTATGTTTTAGCATTGTTGTACAATACCAAAATGAGGGCCTCATCCGAGCACCATTTTTCGAATGAACGCCCCTTTTTAGAATGGAGGGTAGCTCATTCGAGAGAGGGGACTCATTAAATATTTTACATAAAGAAGGGGGGGCTCATTCGAGTAAATACGGTAGTATTTTTGTAAACGTTCTTTACTTCACAATAACTTGGAACGTCCATACGTTGAAGAATAAAATAATAAAACCGGTTTCAATTTCTTCATCTTCCGTGAATTTTAAGACAGATATTTTTGGTTTTTATACATAATGAACTTGCTTATTTTCAGCACATTTCTTCATACGAAACTATATTCGGTATTATGCCTAACTTGAACTATACTTTCTTATGACATTGCAGTCCGCTGAAGATCTGGAGCGAGCAAAACAAACTAAGCGGCAAGGGGAACTGGTGGTAAAGGAAGAACAAAAATAGTGGAATGTGTAACCCAGTGTGATATTTGAATTACTACTGGAGTATAAATATTTTATCAAATCGTTATTTTTGGCTAATTTTAGTTTTCTGAAAATATTGTAAAGAGAATTCAGGAACCCTTTTTCGGTTTTCTTCACATATTTGGTTGTTTGTTGTTTTATATTTTTCGTGCAAGCGTTTTCCAAAACAGCCGAACACCGACGGCCACTGACCACTTACCACCGAACCTCGACCAGACCGACCAGAAAAAAATGACCACCGACAACTGACCATTAAAGGCGCGACGCCGTCAAATTGTTTTCTTTGATATTCCACAAAAATAAATCCGTGCAAAATACGAGAATATCTGAATCACTGCTGAAGTGATGTTACCGGCACATAACATCAAAGCTAGTGGTTCAATTTTTGCATGGATTTGATTTCGTGAACTACTAGTAACCTATATACACTAGCAGCATAGACTAATGAGTTGCAATATTATATAACTGAAATAATCACTTTTGTATTTCAATCCTGAAAAAAAAACAGTTGCTTCTTGACATGAAGTATATACCCATCTCGAATTAACACGAACCTCCAATTCAGTTCTATCAGAACTGAAGAGGCTATCCTGGGTAAACATTATTAATAATAATAATAATAATAATAATAATAATAATAATAATAATAATAATAATAATAATAATAATAATAATAATAATAAAACAATGGTCTTAACGCAGTAATAAACGCAGGGCAAAATTTCCAAATTAGGAAATAAACGCAGGGGTGTTTATTCCTGGAAATAAGGTGGTCATCATGCTTGAGTGATGGACCAAAAACCGTTAAAAGTTCTTCATTCATGGACATCTTCTTTTATTTCAGAACAATTTGTTTTACAGTTTGCTAATACTTGCATATTTCTTTACACTTTTTGCGAAAGTATAAGTGGCATCAAGAACTTTACTGTTATGAGTTGTCACTTCAGTTGTATACCCTAAGGCATTACTTTGTTATCGTCGTGTGGAAAACATCATTCACATGTACCCACTTGGCTTCTATCTTTTCTACTTTTAATTTAATGGCAAAACAAATAAACCAAAATATATCATTATGAAAGTAAACTCTGTAGCCTCAACATTTTGGTCTTAAAATACATGTTTTATTAATGAAAACATTCGAACGTTCCATCCATCCACAGTGTGATTTGGTGTGTATAATTCGCAATAAGCTTGCTATGATAAACAGTTCGACAAGATCAAAAAAACACACTTTCAAAATCTTGCTGTGCTTTGTTGGCAAGCATTGAGTTTAATACAAGCTATCTGTTGCCAGTACCTTTATGCAAAACCAGTAAAACAAATCAGGGCTTTTTCAATAGAAAAGTTTACAAAATGGTGTATACCACACACGCTATTTCACGCTATTTCCCATTCTATTTCACGCCTACGTGTAAACAAAATATACCAAAAATGCTCGGTGTTCGCAAAAAGTATTTAAGAAACATTTCAAAGGGTGTTTCTAATCCACGACCTCGCGCGTCGACCACGACCACGATCTCAAAAAATTGGACAATCGAGTTTTTCCTTGTTCTCCACCTTAGATGTAAAATCTTTTTGTTAGCTTATTTAAAACAATGCATGTGTGTGTGAACTAATTTGAACCACGTGTGCATTTGAATTTTTGTGGAACCAGTTGTTATTGCCTATAGTCTTGTGTGAAATTTTTGTTATTTTTAAGAAGCTTTTAAGATTTGTTTTCATATTTTAGCATGTAAATCCGCTAGCTTTTTTTTAGTTTAAGGTTGAAATGTTGGACAGAGTAGAGCGTTTAGTGGCTAATACATTTTTTCCTCTCGTGGAGATTCAGCTTTATATTATAGCAAGGCTATCTCTGGGGTTTTCCTCGGAGTTTAAATAATAGACTATTCTACAATCTACCAGATGTTTCTTTCAAATACATATTTTTCATCCAGACAGTAAAGCGACTTTTCATGGTAGCGTGTAAACGAGTTCCATAATAACAACATCAAGAAGAGGTAGCAAACCGACTGGTTCGAAACACAGGTTCAGATTCAGGTTGACATTTCTATGATTAAACGGACCAAATTAAGCTGAAACATGCAATTTACAGACCGAAAGCCATTGCTGTGTTGTAAGGCTGCTTTCACATTCTTTATTTACAGGACAAAATAGCGCAGATTTACGTTGAATAGAGGATTTTCTCCATACCCACCCGATGAACTGTATGAGTACGTGTGAGACTAGAACCAGAAATCAACGATGACCTATCTTCTCGTTTGTTTTCATCATTTTGTTTTTATTTCAGTATAATTAAAACTGCGACTCAAATTCTTTTGTTATCGTTTTTTCGATGAACAGGGAATTATAAATTTAAAGTAGCCTGGAAACTAAGCTCTTACGCTAAGTATCACTTATTTACCAGAAACTATAAAGAAGATTCTTTTCACATTGGAAGAACATTTGTTTGATGGGAACATGGTTTCCAAGCTAACTTCAAAGTTTTCTTTTTGTTATCTTATTCTAGAAGGCATACTGTAAAAGGAGGACTGAGGACCCGAATAGAGAACCCAGGACGGAGGACCCTAAAAGAGGACCCAAATTGAATGTGAGTAAATATGTGTGTAAATCATAACGAAGGTGAGTAATAAGCGTGTGAAACCAAACTGCAAATGATTAAGAAATGGTTTTCTAAGTTTTCTTCATTTCAACACGCTCAGCAAAAATAATACTGAAAATACAAAGATAAAAAAAGCTATAAATTTCAAAAAGAAAAACTAAATCTTCATTGGCTTTAGTTTGAGAAAAGGCTTTTTTAACAAAAATATGCAAACTACAATGCTGGACAAAATATTGTGGCAGTAAACTGTTTAGAAGCATCAAATTCACAACACATCATGAGGCCCCCCGCCCCCCACCATCAATGTTATCAAGGTTTATGGGGGTTACTATCTGGACATAAATCAAAACATTGATACTGGGGGGATGGGGTGTTTGAATGTTTTATCTTGTGCAAGATTCAGAACGACATTGAATTTTTGTTTTCTACATCTACCACAACAGTATACGGATCACCAGGTTTTCTTTCGTTAGCTTTAAAATAAAGATGACTTCCAGTTGGGCCAGTCACGATACGATTCCGATTTGCAATAATAAGAGGTTGCCTCGACGCGAATTTCAACAAATTCTGTATGTTATTTAAGCATAGTGAGGAGTTTGTCTGAAAAATAAAACAGCTATATAAACTAAATTACTTTTCTCTTTGCAAGGAATTCATTTTATAAAACGTCCCCTCTATTTCAAATTGTGAACGATATTCTTCGACCACTCACCATTCTCCTCTACCATTAAACTCATCTTTATTTTCTCTCCAGCGCCTTTGGACTTCTTAATCACGCTGTTTATTGACTCATTGGCGTTCTGATTTTACTCATTTGCAGGGCTTCCTAATCCGCATCTCGTTCGAACTGAAGCTATCATGGATGTTTTCATCAGTTTTGCTTTTTGAATTTCATCATATCGTTTGAAAATCTGGCTACCAGTACTCCCTCTATCGTTCTTCCACATATCTTCGAAATCTACTTTAAATAAATAAATAAATCACTCACTCACTCATTCTTCCTTTTCCGGTATGCCGTTCGTATACCCAAAGGTGGAGAACAAGAAAAAACTCTAGTCAAAATTTTTGAGGTCGCCGGTCGTGGTCGTAGATCGTGGTCGCCGTTTGAGGTCGTGGATTAGAAGCAACCTGATTTTAGTTAAGATTCTGCCACAAACTTTTGAAACAAAGAATTGATTTCCTATAAAAATTTCCATATTAAGAAAAGTAGAAAAATTTAAAACTCCTTCAGCATAATTACTATGATGACATGATAATATTGATTGTTATCTCTTATGTAAAAAATGTGGTGTAAACAGAAACGTGTGTCCAAAAAAAATAAAATCACAATCCTTAATTAAAGTCGATCTTCATGATAGGCTTGTTATGAAAAAAGAAGTTATCACGACACTACTTTATTAAGGCGGGTTTACAGTTCGCGCAAATAAGTCGCATGAGTGACTCGATCCCAACAAGAGTTTACAGCTCGCGCAAGCTAATGTACGAAATTTGCTAATTTCTATAAAATTTTGTCAATTCAGCAAAAATCAACACTTCTATTGATCAGAAATTCAAAATTTTCTTCGGCGCCCAACCACGGTGGGACAAAATTTGGCATTATTATTTTTTTTTTTTTTTTCATTATTGGGCTCAATTTTTTTCTTCAAAAAGTTTATGGCAAAGTGATGACAGAGCATTATATGATCTTATGGTTTCCTCATCTATATTTCATGACGAAGAAGAGACAAACTAGTCTGTGCACAACGTAAAGTGAAACAACACAGCCTTTTGGAATCTCTTATATTATATCCTCTAACGAAACAAAGCCGTTTCAAGTACTCCTGATAGAATAAAAATATAAAGGTTTTCATGATTGCAAGACAATAGATGATGATGGTCACGTGACAATATCAGTGCATAAAATAGAGGTAGGCTGACGAAACATCTACGATTTTCATTTTTCCTATGTCCTAACATTTCATTTTTCCTATGTCCTAACATTTCATTTTTCCTATGTCCTAACATTTCATTTTTCCTATGTCCTAAGATTTCATTTTTCCTATGTCCTAAGATTTCATTTTTCCTATGTCCTAAGATTTTATTTTTCCTATGTCCTAAGATTTCATTTTTCCTATGTCCTAAGATTTCATTTTTCCTATGTCCTAACATTTCATTTTTCCTATGTCCTAAGATTTCATTTTTCCTATGTCCTAACATTTCATTTTTCCTATGTCCTAACATTTCATTTTTCCTATGTCCTAACATTTCATTTTTCCTATGTCCTAACATTTCATTTTTCCTATGTCCTAAGATTTCATTTTTCCTATGTCCTAACATTTCATTTTTCCTATGTCCTAAGATTTCATTTTTCCTATGTCCTAACATTTCATTTTTCCTATGTCCTAACATTTCATTTTTCCTATGTCCTAACATTTCATTTTTCCTATGTCCTAACATTTCATTTTTCCTATGTCCTAACATTTCATTTTTCCTATGTCCTAAGATTTCATTTTTCCTATGTCCTAACATTTCATTTTTCCTATGTCCTAACATTTCATTTTTCCTATGTCCTAACATTTCATTTTTCCTATGTCCTAACATTTCATTTTTCCTATGTCCTAACATTTCATTTTTCCTATGTCCTAAGATTTCATTTTTCCTATGTCCTAACATTTCATTTTTCCTATGTCCTAAGATTTCATTTTTCCTATGTCCTAAGATTTCATTTTTCCTATGTCCTAAGATTTCATTTTTCCTATGTCCTAAGATTTCATTTTTCCTATGTCCTAAGATTTCATTTTTCCTATGTCCTAAGATTTCATTTTTCCTATGTCCTAAGATTTTATTTTTCCTATGTCCTAACATTTCATTTTTCCTATGTCCTAACATTTCATTTATTCTGTGCACTGTGTACAAAAGGAAGAAAGCTTCCTTTTGAACACATTACTTGATAATTTTTGTCGTTTCTTGTTTCGAATTTCCATGGTGTTTCAGCAGCAATACCAAATTTAAAAAGGCAGCCCAAAATTAAAAATTTTCATTGAAGAGTAGAGGCATCCCTTTGAAGTGGCGAAAAACGAAAAAACCTTTTCGATGCCTATGAGTCGAACCACGTTTCGATATGCTGGATATTCTTCTTCGCCAGTATATCGAAAAGTCAAGAAGCCCTGGGGACGAGTTGGGACTTGTCTCGATATTCTGCAGATGCAAGCACCCTCGTAAATACAGATTTCGTTTTTGTTTGAGTTTGTGGTGAAAGGTGAAATCGAGAAAAGTAAATATATAACATTATCACATTGTGGGATGTTTTCATGTTTATCAAAATATTGGACAGTTCCAAATTCAAACTTTAACGCCAGGAGAAAAAAATGCTTTTTTGTTTCTTTCCAGTGTTTTTCGTTTGTAGCTGGAACAGTTTGTAGATTGTCGTTGGTAACTACTATATAGGTATAACAGCGGTGATAAAACTTATCAGTTATTTACTGTGTTTGAGAAATAACCTTTGACATGAGTAACAGAGCCATAGAAATTAGTTCTTCTTATTTTGACAACTTTACATTAATAACATAAAAAGCTTTTACATTTTGAATTTTGAAATATGTTCTATGTTTGAACAAAGTTGTAATATACGTTTTGGGATTTATGGTCTCACGACCCCACCCCACCCCCCTCAACACCCGGTTTTAGCATACTTTTTCCCCTGTAAATTTGTACCAGGCCTTTTTATTTTAGATTTGATACTCTCTTGAAGAAAATTATAAATAAAAATAATTTAGCTTAACTACGTTGAATTACTTACACATTAAGAAAATAATTTCCAGTGACACATTAAATTAGCGATCAAGTTCGTCAATCATAATGGCATAGATGCTTATGCGAAATTGGTGTATTGCACGTTCCGAAAATTAATGGAGACATTAATTTGTCTGATGTATTCAAAATGATCATGTTTAGAAAGTTGACGTCACAAATTCTCAAGAAGGAAATCCCAGCAAGCGTAAAAGCCCTCGTGTAATAGCGAGACACTTAGGATCGTTGAGAAAGTTGAAGCGTTTGCATCAGTTTAAAAGAATAAATACACCTCAGATGAATAACGGAACCGAAGACAGAACAACAACAAAAGAAGGTGTTTGAAAAGTGTGAAATGAAATCCGAGGTTGATAGCAATACCGGTTTGACAAACATTAAATTTAATGACTATGCTATTACTGTTTTAATTAACGAAGAATAACAAGATTAAATTACTTTGTAATTAGGATTGAACATCAGCTTTGATTGTAAAGGTTTTTAGTTTTACTGGGTAGCGGAGGTTTGATACGATAAAAATTCGTATCAGTTATTGATAGAGTCTATAATTATTAAAGACAATGTGTTGTTATAGCTAAATCTGACATCATGATGATCTCAGCACATGAGCATGAACAATAACAAGTAGGATACACAATAAACTATTCCGTAAGCTAACCTATTTTAAGTAACTTTTAGGCATATTTATCTTATAGTTTAATAGTTTACCGTGTAACAGGACCTTAAGAAGTTAAACTAAATTTACTTCTGCTCAAATAATAATTCTCAAAATGATTAGCTCACAAAGTTGCTTGCCCATACCGGAGTCACTAAATGTGTCTGTTTCACTTTTTAGTTTGAACATTCAAAATGCTCGATAAAATCAACCAAATCATCTGGAATGAAAAGTTTTGGTTTCCAGAAGGATACACCTGGAAAAGGCTGGAAAATTCCGGAATCGGAAAACCCGAATTTAGTGATCTCTTTTTTGTACCAATTATTGCAGTTTTTATTCTAATTATTCGTTACTCATTTGAAAGGTATGAAATAGTTGTTAAAAAAATATATATATATATATATATAGTTTCTTCACCCTTTCAAAAATATGAATGGGCGAGTTCATGGTTTGACGAAAGGAAGTACATGAGACAAGCGCATGTAGAAAATTAGAAGGCAGTAGTGGGTTGACTTGGATTGACTAAACATGGATGTAGGGTCAAAGTTTTAGATTATACAGTTTTCTTATCACCGACCATGCCCTTCTGTGGCTGTATTTTCCCGTTAGAAAAATATCATAAATATACCTTTCTTGCGTTATGCAGCTTTCGGAAAACGATCATTTTTCGGATTTTCTTTATACAACAAATGTCCACATTATACTTCGCCATCCTAATTTAAAACTTCTTTTTCTTACTCTTATATGTTAATTTACATTTCCACTCGCGTTCCTTCTCAACAGAAAGGCGATGAAAAATAGGGAACAACAGATCCTTTCGAAATATTTTATATTATATCAGCTAACGGAACAAAGCCGTTTCAAGTACTCCTGATAGAATAAAAATATAAAGGTTTTCATGATTGCAAGACAATAGATGATGATGGTCACGTGACAATATCAGTGCACAAAATAGGGAACAGAAAGTAATATCCGTTATGGAGGTCAATAATGCTTATCCGTAGCCTTTCCTCATCTTGATTTGTTGTTTTGTTGATGTTTTTTGTTTTTATGGAATTAATATTTGACTAATATGTTTACCAAAAATCTTTCTTTTTTTTTTCTTTTCTAACGAAATACATCGGTTGTTTATAAAACGCAAGGTTACATGTTTTAGTTTTCCTTTTCTGAACTTCTTTTATATGTTTGAACAATTCTTTATTTTTTAGGTTCCTAGCTCTACCTTTTTGTTTATCCATTGGTATCACCAGAAGCCAGAAAGTTTCATTTGAAAAAAATCCAATTTGTGAGCATGTATTTAACACAGGTTCAAAGAAACCTAACCAGCAACAAATTGATGGACTCGTTAAACAACTCGGTTGGCCTCAACAGAAAGTTGAAAGATGGTTTCGTAAAAGAAGAAAGTTGTTGAAGCTGCCACTACTAAGGAAAGCCACCGAAAGTTGCTGGAGATGCGTGTTTTACTTTTGGCTGTTTTGTTATGGTTGTTTCTGTATCCTACCAACCGATTGGTTTTACAATACAGACCTGTGGCTTATCGGATATCATCGCTCGGTTAGTCATAAATCATGTTTCTTTTATTTTACTTTTTAAAGTGTATTGTGTATTTTTATGCGGCCCGTGTATGTGTTTGTGTATTTTTATGCGGCCCGTGTATGTGTTTGAAAGAAGCTCAGGTTAGCCACCTCTTCTCAAAGCTAGTCTTTTTACAGTATTGTTTGAATGTCTGTTTTATTCTGTCAACTTAAATATTTTTGCCGCATAACTTAAATTTTACAACCTGGTCGATATTTTCCTGTTAGTTCTTTGCCATACTTTGAACGATTTTTGTGGGTTTTTTTCTTTCAGCATGATTTTAATGTTTATTTACGGTGGTATTATTTGATGGAGCTTTCATTCTACACGTCGCTGTTGTTTTCACAGTTCATGGATGCAAAAAGAAAGGTATGAAGTGTGTTCCAAACATTCCTGGTTGATACAAAACTTACAAGCTCTTTATACAAACCCTGGTTGTCACATCTGATAATGTCTGATCAGAATTAGGCATTAAGATTTCCCGTTATCATATATTATATATATCATATATATATTTCATGTATTATATAGGATTTTTATCAAATGTTTCTGCACCACGTGGTGACAATTTTGTTAATATTTTCGTCGTACGCAATTAACCATCATCGAATTGGTGTAGTTATTATGCTTCTTCACGATTGTACTGATTTTTGGCTGGAGGTACGTTCATTTTCTATTTTTTAAACCTCTACGTCGCTTTCACAGAGATCTAATTGTGGGCTTTCCATTCAATTGTTGAAAAAATCGTAGTTTTCAGATAACAGGTTCAAGCTTTTGACGTTGTATCTGGATGATGATCATGTTCGTTGTATTCTATTTTTATTGTAGGCGGCCAAAGTTTTTAATTATGCGAAATGGCAAAAGTTATGTGATGGTTTATTTGTAATGTTCGCTTTAAATTTCTTCGTTACACGATGGATATATTATCCATTTTGGTATGTCAACTGGTCGTTTCAATTTTGATCAAAATTCGTTAACTCAAATTCAAATTTGCTCATTTGCTCACAATATATCGATACCGGTTCTTCAACAGGAGATTAAATAATCTGCTGTATTTGTTCACTTAAAAAGATGCTTTTAGGTTTTTGAGTTTTCTTCATGGAGAAGGTTGGCGCAAAAACACAAAGTCAAAAATATTTTGTATAGTGCAGAGCTAAGCGAAAAGTATCTTTGATTGTTAACTGATCTCACAATGCTTGTTCCCAGTGGGCAAAATCTTCAGAAAGTCTATGAGGAGGAGTGTTTTCTATAGGAATACCGCCTGCTGTTTCAATAAAAAACACTCCTCCACAGTCCATTTGAAGATTTTGCCCACTGGATTATTCCTTCTTATAAACTTTTTCTGTTTATATGTTTAGGGTTTTAGATTGTATGATAGTAAAATCTTTGAGAATATTTGGTCCGTTTCTGTCATACTATTACTTTTGTACGCTCCTTGTCACTCTCCAGGTGAGTTTATCTTCCATATCTCTTATTATCTCTATCTCTAATATTTGCATGCTTTATTTTAATATTTATCTTCTTGCAATTCAGATATTACATATATATTGGGGTTCATTGATATTGCGCATGGTCTACAAGCTGTTGGTTCAAGGCAATGTAAGTAAATTGAGATACGAAGGTTCGCATGAATAGTGCAGATGGTTTTTAATAATGATAAAACAATAGGTGGAATAATAAGAGAACTTTCCTATCTTGTCTGTTGATTCGCGAGGAAAATATCACGAAACAGTTTTCGACTTTTTTGTTTCAAGTCAATTGGAAGTTCTCCACGTTTGTGTAACGAGAAAAAAGTTTCGCAAATTCATTCTGATTTTGAGTTTTTTCGTGGCATAACCTTTCACGAAAATATGGAGAATATGTTCTTTAAAGATCTTTGACGAGAATATTCTTTAATAAATATATTCTTTGAAAAATACATGATGTCGTTTCATAATCTCTGGTAATCTTTTTCATTCACTGTTCACTCATTCACTCTGCTAGGTTGATCGTGATACACGAAGCGAAGATGAAAGTTCACCGGACGAACAAGAAAAAGCAACAAGCGTAGAACCGTCCAAAAAGAAAAAGTTGTAGAAAATATATTGTTAATTTCACTGTATTTGTTTATTTGTGGAAACAAAGGCTGTAAAACACGTAAAGCAGTATTGTATAATAACCCGAAAGAAGAAGAAGAAGAAGAAGAAGAAGAAGAAGAAGAAGAAGAAGAAGAAGAAGAAGAAGAAGAAGAAGAAGAAGAAGAAGAAGAAGAAGAAGAAGAAGAAGAAGAAGAAGAAGAAGAAGAAGAAGAAGAAGAAGAAGAAGAAGAAGAAGAAGAAGAAGAAGAAGAAGAAGTGCAGCCATGTTTATTTCATATGTAAAATAAAAACAAAAAAACAAACATATTAAAAAAAAATTATTTTTTGCTAAGCTTCTAAGGTGAGAAAGGTGAGAAAAATCATCATCTCGACTTGAAAGATATTAGAAAGGACAGTCTTGACATGATGACGTATAATTCTACTTTTACTAAGGAAAACTGCTGATGCTTCTGCATTGTTTATGAGGAATGTATATGATAGCAGTATTCAAGATGAACCTTTACATATTGAGAGATATAAGTATCATGTCCATGAATTATTCTTTGGGACTAAGAATATGGTTTTTGCATGCATCTTGGACACAAACTGCTTCTGTTTGGGCATTTATGTCACCATAATTAACTTCATTAATATTTTGATGATTTGCATAGTTGCCAACATTTTATATTACTCTAAAAAATATAAGCTCAAAGTATTTAAAAAAACATGGTTATGAGGATGATGGTTTCATTGAATACAAAAATCAAACATTGTCACATTACAACATTACAAATGATGAAGAAGAAGAAGAATTTTCCAAAATACTAGTTAACATAAAATAATTCACCATCATGGTAGTCATTTTAGGTTGCCTTTTAAGAGGGTTTATTCAAAAGTTTGTTGTTTTTTCTCCAATGTTTCAATGTTATACTATACGTTTTGGGCTTGGTTAACAAACTTTTATATCACAGCAAATGAAATATCATTTTTTTCCATCTATCTATTGGAGATGGAGGGAAAGATTTTCTGCCGAAACAAATATAGCTTTGTGTAGTAAACAACAAAAATAATTACTATATAGCTAGAGGTTGAACAATTGTTTTGTTTATTTCATTAGTAAATTTTTTGATTTGTCAGAAAAAACTTTATCAAAGCTCTTCTTCAATTTCTTCAATTCAATATTTTCCCGTATTGACCGGCTAAACGGTTAATAAGCCATTGGCAAGCAGAGGTAGGTAGGATGAAATAATTTCTTTCGAAAGCTGTTTCATTCAGAGAATATATATGGATGATTATAGATTAGTATTCCAGCCGGAGCCAAAGTAATATACCGAAGCTAAGTCAAAATTAACGCAAATTAAAAATTTGCATGAATTCGCGTTGATTTGACGTTGATTACAACGTTTTGAAAGAATGAACTTGGTATTGAATCAATCTCGTGAGCAAATCGAATGTGTAATGTTCGAAATAAATATTTTAAACAGAAGAAAATTCGAAAATGTACCTTCTTAAAAGAAAGTTGAGAATATTTTTGAACCATGTTTCCATTTTCATTTCCTCACTACAATGCGAATGACCAAACAAGACAAGAAACATGTTAAAAACAGGGCCAGAATTACACTTTTTGAGACCGTCACGACATCACATCATGACATCAGCAAAATATTTGAACAACGATATCTCGGTAACGGTTCGTCGTAAACATGTGATCATCCATACATTTTTTTGATTCGATCTTCGAGCTCTATAACGTGTTGCCACACTCAGACTTGCGAACATAGTAGTAGTCTTTAGCTCACGGCAGCGGAACACTTATATATTGAGGCGCAGTCCCGTAGAGCGAGCGTAATCAAGCTTTGTGCGTAGGGGAGGAGCCCATTTGGCAGCAGGCGAAAAAAATGTTTCCACCATCTTGAGAACACCTAACTCGATTTACCAAATAATCTGGGACATTTGAGTAGTCGCTATGGATACAATTACCATGTTGAAAATCTGACATGAGTCAATCAATCAATTTATTTACAAATAGCATAAAATTACATACAATTTGATTAGAATAGTTACAAGTTTTAAAGAAAAGGAAATATATGCGAAAGGAGGGAGACCATTGCTACTAGCAAAAACTAAGACAAAGGGAATAGCCACCCCTTGGGACAAATACAGGTGAACAAAGAACAGGACACCCCAGACACGACACAAAACACAAGACAAACAGTAGATCAGGAGTGTGGGAATGTAGATAGTGTAGGATTAGTGAATCAGTTAGCTTAGTAGGTAGTAGAGACTGGATGTGGTTTCAAGAACAAAGCGCATCGTATCTGATCGAATTTTTGCCAAAACTAGTTGTATAGACAAGGGGGAGTTTTAAAAGGCCAGATTCATATGCACGAGTGGTTTTGCTATGTGAGGGGTCACATAATGAGAACATTGCGTACCCAAAAGAACGCGATGTTTAGGGCCAACTATCTCGAAAATGTCTTCTTTTTTCTTTCTCCCAATCATTTAGCTACAAGTTACCACTTAAATCTTAGTAAGAAAGAAACCACTTAAAATATAAGTTAGTAGTTTACCACAGTAATTATATAATCAATTCTTGTGCGTGTGCCTGTGTACATGACTCACCCATGAGTTACAGTACAAGTCTGGTCCTACATTTTCCTTAGTCACAGTCTAATCAATGCGACTCCTCAATTAAGAAACCACTAGTATCAGCTATGTATCAGCTATACTTCTATATGCCATTTACTTACATTTAGTTTTTGATTTGATTTGATTTAGTACAGTGGTCTCTCTCTCGAACTCGTAAGGGACCAAGGAGTTTGTTCGGATAGAGAGAGAGCTCGAGGGCTAAAGAAATGTCCAAGGGACCGTGTAAATTGTTCGGGATAGAGGACTGTAGGTCCACATTTTGTACCAAATAAATTAATAATAATATAAGAAGAAGATGGCCATAAATGACGTAATTTGGGGTCCGATTTGGCCAAGAGGCATATGGCAAAATTTCGGCGAATTTTGGAACTGTGACGTCACATCATGACGTCAGCATACTCTTTGAACAACGATAAAGCGGTAACGAAGTAGTGAATTCTACTCCCTAGCGCTCATCAGCGAACAGAATTTGGTCGTTGGCGAGCAACAACATTGCGCAATATTGCAAGTTTTGTCGCTGATAGCTGGCGATAAAAATTTCTCTGTGGAGATTCGGCTTAATACGTTTCTAAATATCGTGCATATATACAAATGGTTCATAGTCGCCGCCATATGAAGATGAAACATACTACAACAGCGGAGGAGAGTTTTCTTGTGGACATGACATTTAATGTTGTCTGTTGCTTCCCCGTCTGGAAATATGTTTAATTTATTAAGATTTATATCAAGGTTCGTGAATTGGCCTAAAGAATAGCAACTCACTTCAAAACTGAAAAAAATAATTTTGTTGCGATCATAAATGATACCAGTCGCGACACTTTCTTACCTTAAAGTATACAAGATTCAAAAGGTGGTCAAAAAGAGAATACTTCAATGTTACTGCAACGTCGTTTGACCATAAATTTGCAACTCGCACTTGTGAAATTTGTACACCAACTCGTGGATTTGTGATACCAACTCGTAAAACTATTACAGCAACTCGTAAAATTAACGTACCAACTTGTAAATAGTAACTTGTGATTTAAAAGCAAAAAAGTAACTCGTAACTCGTGATGTTTTGTAGCAACGGGTAACTCGTAACGGGCAACTCGCAACTCGTGGATTACTAAACCACATATGATTCATGGTAATATACATGAAGTACGGACCTGAAGAAACCTAGATTTCGGTTGAACTTGTCTCGATATGCTGCAGATGCAAGCACACACGCTCCTGAAATCAGATTTCGTTTTTGTTTGAGCTTGTGGTGAAAGGTGAAATCGGGAAAAGTAAATATATCACACTGATGGTATGTTTCCATGTTTATCAAAACGTTCCTTCTGGACAGTTCCAAATTCAAACTTTAACGTCATCCAGGAGAAAAAAAAGTTTTTTTGTTTCTTTTCAGTGTTATTCGTTTGTGTGTATAAGAAGCTAGAAAGTTTTTATTCTATAATTTATGATAAAATTAATCGTTTCGGTGACTATAAGCCCTTAGGGAACTAAAAATAGAAATTATTCAATGTGTGCACTATATAGTTGCTATAAATGAATTTTAAAACAATTTGTAACGACGAAATATCAATTAGCTACATAAATTAAAGGTCATTAAGTGATTTCTCTTAACTTAAAGATACTATGCCATAATTTCTTCATTTTCCCTGATTTTAAAGTAATAAAATGGTTTGTACTTCAGAATTGAAGAAAACACATTCAATACAAACATTAATTCTTTTGAAATTGACATTATTGTACAGAAACCATGTTTATTGAATAATGTCAATCATGAATGTGCCTGTTTTCTTATTGAATTAGAATTTCTTGTACATAATATTAATTGTATACAAGTAAAAAGTTCTTAAACTTTTGGTATCTACGTTTCTTAAGGTCGGATTCAATTAAGCGGAAAATGCCGTGCTGGATGAAACGGGGATTCCTTTCTTTTGTTTTTACTCTAGGTGAGCAGAAAATAAACATTTCCGCTCCACTTTTAGTCAATCAGAATGCATAAATTTTTCTGATACAGCAGAATTTTCCGCTGTATTGAAACCAGCCTTTATAAAGATGTTCCTTAAGTATTCCCTATGATTTATAATTTTTTTCCCACCAACATACAGTACAGACCGAAAGAAACTGTGTCCACAGAGGAAGGAATTTTTACATGAAAACACAAAAGATTTACGTATAAAATTTTATCTCTTACATGAAGTGATTATTTTCAAGGCTGTTTTTTTAAATCCCACGTTAGATAAACAAAAAACCCGTTAACTTATAAAGATGGTGAGTCTTTGCTAAAGCTAATTATCTTACGCAGAAATGTAAAGTTTCTGTCGGGCTGTACTGTAACAACATTAAACAAAATTTTGGATAACTGTTGGTGATTCACAATACTTCATTTTTCAAAATACCTCCATTTTTTCCAACTCTGGAAAGTTAATAAATACGCAAATTTTCTTCCTACGAAAATCTCTCTGTTGAAGTATAAATAATGTGAAATGCATCACTAAAAAGTTGAAACTTATTCCAATAGACAAGGAAGCTATGTGTAATAAACAATGCATTTTTGTAAGCATTAATCACAAAATGCACTTTCCAATCACTGCAAAAGATAACAAATTGAGTGGCATTTATTTATTTATTAATTTATTTATTTGGTTATTTGGTCATTTACAAGAGCCAGTGGAATCAATGATGTGGACCTACTAAAATCATATAAGTTATATAAAACGTTAGAAATAATTAAATTGAATCGAAGACCTCTCGCGACCATGGAAAATGTGGTCTTCAAAAGTTTTTTAAAAAGACATCGATTTTTAATATATATTGTACAAGCATCATTGCTTTGCAAGATTAACATCAAAATAACTGATAAATAACCAGTAACATGTTCGAAATGCCAGAGAATTATTTGAAGATTAATTGCTAATTTTCAGATTATCGCAGAAAATATGTACAGTTTATAATATCTCCCATTTACTTCTCAAAATATGTCAGTCGCAAAAATAGATTCCACGAATTTGACAAAATATGACCTGATCGCAAAAATAAATTCTGCCAATTTTTTAATTTTTTTTACCAAATATATGTTTGGTGAAAAACTTTCAGTCAAAATTTACAATGTTTAAGAAGTCGAAAACGAGACGTAGCAGATCTCGCATTAGATAACTGGTACCAAACACCAGATTATATTTTATATTATATAACTTATATCTGACAAGGCCAACCTGTATAAATATGAAAGATAATAATAATGATAATGATATGGATACATAATGGAGGATATGGAACAACCTGTTTCAATAAATTTTCAAAGATTTGTTCCCATGCGAAGATAATGATGAGGTTTCCACAGTTTTATTGTTCGTTTGTATTTTTCTTTTCAAGCTGTCACTTTTTTAACATTCTTCAAATGATTATTATCATAAAGGACTTATATTATACTGTAAAAGGAAAGTATTATTACTTTGATTGATTATCAGGGTGTTCTCAAATGGCTGCACATTTTTTCTTTGTATCTGAGGCATAATACATAATTCATATATGTTATTCTATGTGTGATGTTTCTCTTAAAAGTGAAAATACTTTGTTTTAAACAATTTAACAATTCTCACTTCCTACTATCAAATTGTGTTAAATGTATTAATAATTTATGTTTTTTCTTTCTCTTTTTTGAAACACTTATATATCAACAGCATGTTATTCTACAACGCCGCTCACTTGTCCTATTAGATTGAGAAATTTTAGACATATATTTTTCGTATCCAATGCAGTAGCAAGTAAAGTGAAGTTTAACTGGCTCAATGTATAAGTATATTATGGCTTTTTACTGTAGCCATGACATAAAACAGACTTGATCTATGTGATAGTTTTCATGGAATCACAGCCAATGGAACAGAAAAAAAAACTGTTTGTTTATGTTGAGAGTTTGTTTCCATTAATGCACCAGTGTATACCATGATGAGGTTATTTTTTCGTTTGGATTGAAGATCAGCTTTTATTGTATATAAAGGTTTTTCTGGGTTTTGATAGCTTGCGAGTTACACGGGTTCTTTTATAAGAAACCTAGCGGAGTAGTTCTGTTAGTTTCTTATTTTAGTTATTTATACTAATACACAATCTTGCCTTTTTCTTACCTAACTTTTAAAGAAAGAACGTTAGGTAAGATTTCTCGGGAAGTTCGTCAATGGATGTTTTTTTTTCCGTATTAGTATAGGGAGAATTTCCCATTAGGGGAATCTCTAGCTCCATCTTACAGGTTTTTTGTTACTTGGTGGAGTGTTGTGCCTTAGGAAGACATCATAAAGCCACCCAGAGGAGAACGCAATGCAATGTTTTTTGCGTTCGAAAGTTCATCAAATTTTCTCAACGTTCATTTCTTAATGAGAATAAAGACGCTGTGTGTAACATTTTTTGTTTTTGTTTTTAATATTTTTTTATTCAACGCTTTAAGTTCAGTAATAAAGAATAACAACATTGGTCGGCATCAGTAACTATTCTATCTGACGAGATAGTCGATGTAGACCTGTGCATATATACATGGTTTTTGTATCATGATGCACAAGTGGAGTTTTGGGTTTTGACATTTCCACAATTCATAGTAGAATAAAGATTTGAAAGATAAAAATTTCTGAGAAGGTATTGTTTTTGTTAGCTTTAGTTAATTTTTGTTAGCTTTAGTTTTTGTTAGCTTTAGTTAAATGTGAAGGTATTTTTTTTATATTTCAGAAGTTTAATCGTGGTTAGATAAGAGTATACATTGTTAGGTAGGAGTATACTGTCTGTTCTCTCTAATAATAGCATTCTTTGAATGATTGATCCAAAATATTTATAGAACAATTTTGTGTTAAATATGATATAATTCCAACATGGAACAATTTTTGTAAATACACAGACTTATCATGGCAGTATTGCGTGTAAAAATAATTTATGGAGAAAAACTGTAAAATATTTTTACATGCTACACTAGTTTCTTAATAAACCAAGATAAAAATAAAATCAAAGGACGGTTTGGTTTAAAACTATGTTTTACATTTATATACTCCTCTAAAATAATGTCTGTACTGTTAAAATAGTCCTCTGACTTGTCTGGGAATAATCCTCTGTACTTGACAAGCTTTTTATTGTACTACGAAATGCGTCTAGCAGAAATCAAAGAACCTACTGGCAAAATAGTTTCTTAATCAAAACCATACTGTTTTTCTAGTTCTCAAAGTTTCTTCATTTTCAAGGTACCCACTAGTAGGTTTCTAATAAAGCAGTTTCTTAGAAAACATGTGTAGTTCAACATTTCTCATCGGTGGTGTTGATAGTCTATAAAGGTCCTGTTAGGCAGTCTACTATTAGATAAATTAATCATTAGCTCACATAGTTGCTTTCCCAACAAATGCATGTTTGAGTTACTAAATGTGTACTATTTCACTTTTCAGTGAACATTTAAAATGCTTGATCAAATCAGCAACATCTTCTGGGATGAAAAGTTTTGGTTTCCAGTGGGATACAACTGGAAAAGTATGGATAATTCCGGATTTAGAAAACCCGAATTTAGTGATCTCGTTTTTGTACCAATTATTGCAGCTTTTATTTTAATTATTCGTTACTCATTTGAAAGGTATGAAATTGTTTTTACTTTATTTTTCCAAATTTGTTTTTATGGATTAATGTGCTGGACAGAGTCATTTAAAAATTCCCAGATTTGGAAACCTTTTCATTTGTTTTTAAATAGCTTTTATCTTGTCCCCATTTTGATCACAATGACAAATTTACGACCAATGCATAGTATTTATTTACTGTTAATGCTGAGTAAGACTGTTTAAGTCAAAAATACAGACAATAAAACTGTGGAATCTGATCAGATCAGATCAGACTTTTCTCATTTCCTTGTATTTTAGTTGAATCTTGTATTTTAGTTGGAGACCAACTTTTTGTGCAGCTATGATTGTTTTATTTTTTCCTTTTCTGAACTTCTTTTATATGTTTGAACAATTCTTTATTTTTCAGGTTCCTAGCTCTACCTTTTTGTTTATCCATTGGTATCACCAGAAGCCAGAAAGTTTCATTTGAAAAAAATCCAATTTGTGAGCATGTGTTTAACACAGGTTCAAAGAAACCTAACCAGCAACAAATTGATGGACTCGTTAAACAACTTGGTTGGCCTCGACAGAAAGTTGAAAAATGGTTTCGTAAAAGAAGAAGGTTGTTGAAGCTGCCACTATTAACTAAAGCCACCGAAAGTTGCTGGAGATGCGTGTTTTACTTTTGGCTGTTTTGTTATGGTTGTTTCTGCATCCTACCAACTGATTGGTTTTACAATACAGACCTGTGGGTTATCGGATATCATCGCTCGGTTAGTCATAAATGTTTCTATTATTTGAATTTTGTGTAGTATTATGCTGCCTATGTATGTGTTTGAAAGGAGTTTAGGTAGCCACCCCTTCCATGTGTATTTCCCAGTTGTAGTCAAGAAAACGTCCAAAATCTACCGTAAGTATCTGAAGGAATGCCCCTGTTTATAAGCAAAGCATCATTTTAGGCTTTTGTGATGTTTGAAAATTAGCCGCAAAGCTAACCTAGATTCAGTTATCAAATTGTGCTTTTATACAGAAGTCAAAAGCATGTATCATTTACTCTTGATACTAAGCTAAGCTGGTCTGGTAGGTTTATTTCCCTTGTTTGACAAGCTTATTTCAGATCATTTAATTTTTTTTGAAGTCCTCTGGCTAAAAGTAGATTATTTTGAATAGTCAGACTTAGTTAATGATAAATAGTGATAGAAGCTCATATGTATTCAAACACGAATTTAAACTTAGTAGTACAGGTCTAAAAAAAATCACTTTTGGAAGGGAGTTAATAGTTTATATCTTTGATAGATTTGATACTTTGAAATAAATTCTAAAAACATGGTTTAGTATGGTATCACACTAAAATGTTTTTGGAAACTAAAAAAGAATACAGCCGTGATAAACCATTAAATTTTAGATTTGATGAAACTAGGGCTGCATAAGTTGAAAAACAATATGATGGATGTGTTACATGCTACTTGAGAATTCATCAAAAGATAGTCCCTAAATACTGTAAATCGCTCTTTGTAGGCAATGCAGATCATCTTGGTAAGCATTTTTTTAAGTTCATGGGAAAAAATTTACGAAAGGAGAAGGAAACGGCAGCTCAAGAAGAAGAAATAAAAAGAGATAAAGGGGTTTTGATGAAAGGGAGATGAAGGTATTGCTGAAGAATGTATTGAGGAAGTTTGAGTTACAGGAAATCACAAAGTGCAATCAACAAGAATAAACTTCTTATATGTTAAAGCGAAATAAGTATGGTTCTAATAAGAAAAACTGAACTTTCAAGCAAAGATCTCAAAACTGATAGCAAAAATGAAGAAGAAGAAAAGCCAGAATTCATTAGTATAGCTAGGCAACCAAGGGAAAATCTTATTTCCTAACGAAATCTGGGAAGAACGTTTCTTTGCACACTAGAAAAAACAATTTTTTTCTTATAGATTTCTGCAAGAGAGGAAAACCAGATTTCCCTTTTATCTGCAAATTTCTTTCTGCAAGGCCTAACATGTTGCTCATGAGAAACATCTATTTGTTGCTTTCTTTTGTTTTATTGTTTCTTGTCTTTCTGATTCATTCTGCTATTTTAACCTTCTTATGAAGTTATCTTATTAACATTTATTTAATAATGAAAAAGTGCCCCTATTAATCATTCAGATGATCATTCAGACAGTAGTTTGAAAATAGATAATTTTTCATTTAAAGCATTTGTACATTTTTTAGCAACACTTCAGAAGACCCATGTGCATATTGTCCTGATGGCCATCTAATGTACGCTTTGGTTGTTTTGAGTCTATTTTAAAGTGTTACACATGTTGACATCTATCAAAATTCTTACTCCAGAGTTATTTATTCATAATGAAGTTGTTCAAATTTCGTATATTTTCTGGAGAAATCATACTTTTTTCGCATCTTTCTCATTTAATCTCATATATTTTCTGGAGAAATCATACTTTTTCACATTTTTCTCATTTAATCTCATATATTTTCTGGAAATTTTGTCATATTATCTTTTGTAGCTGAAAATGCTGTAAGAGGCTTGTCTTAAAATTGCACAGAAATGTCTGTTTGAACATCTTTTAGCTTGATATAAAAGATTAAAGACAATGTGTTGTAATAAATACTGCCGGAGGTGCCACCTCGTGCTGACATCATCATTACTGATGCAGACCTTTCAGTTACTTCTATGAAACTAATCATTAAAAGCAACAAAAATAGTAGCTTATATTTATGACCAACGATAATTCAGGTGCTACTTTTACAAAGATCAAACAATACAACAATTCCTTTTCTTGTCTCTCACCTGTTGTTATTGTTCATGCTCGTGCTGAGATCATCATGATGTCAGATTAAGCTATATTTATAACAACCTTGTCTTTAAGATGGAAATCTTCTCTACCAAAGTAGCAAGGAACAGAAAAATCAGAACAAATTCAAATTCCAATCTAGTCAAAATACTAATCTCGAGTACTTAAAAACAAAATTTTTTCATTGGGAAAAGTCTGAAGAGAATGCGTTAGAACTGTATTTGAAATGCAAGCAAAATCTGTTAAGTCAACTTCCCTAATTTGGGTGCATAGTCCATACTTTGAACGATTTTTGTGTTTTTTTCCTTTCAGCAAGATTTTAATGCTTATTTAAAGTGGTATTATTTGATGGAGCTTTCATTCTATACGTCGCTGTTGTTTTCACAGTTCATAGATGCAAAAAGAAAGGTATGAAGTGTGTTCCAAATATTCCTGGTTGATATAAAACTTACAAGCTCTTTATTCAAACCCTGGTTGTCACATCTGATAATGTCTGATCAGAATTAGGCATTAAGATTTCCCGTTATCATATATTATATTTCATATATTATATATATCATATATATATTTCATGTATTATATAGGATTTTTATCAAATGTTTCTGCACCACGTGGTGACAATTGTGTTGATACTTTCGTCGCACGCAACTAACCATCATCGAATTGGTGTAGTAATTATGCTTCTTCACGATTGTGCTGATTTTTGGCTGGAGGTACGTTCATCTTCTAGTTTTTAAATCTTGATGTTGCTTTCACGAAGCAGATAAAAACAAAAACGTGGGCTGTCCATTCAACTGTTAAAAAAATCGTAGTTTTCATAGATAGAGTGTTGTCGGTGTTGTGGATGATGAGCATGTTCGTTGTATTCTATTTTTATTGTAGGCAGCCAAAGTTTTTAATTACGCGAAATGGCAAAAGTTATGTGATGGTTTATTTGTAATGTTCGCTTTGAGTTTCTTCGTTACACGATGGATATATTATCCATTCTGGTAGGTCAACTCCTTGTTTCTATTTACACGATGGATATATTATCCATTCTGGTAGGTCAACTCCTTGTTTCCATTTTGATCAAATTGTGTTGAAAACAAACCACTATCCGCTCATAAGTTTTCAAACGTTTCTTCGTCATGCAGTCAATTAATCTGCAGTGTTTGTTCACTTTAAGAGATTCTTTTGGATTTTTGAGTTTTCTTGATAGAACAGATTGGACACAATGTTTGTTGTTCCTTATATCTTCTTATAACCCGAGGAGGAGGAGTGTTTTCTTAATAGGAATGGCAAGCAATATCGCCTGCTGTTTCAATTAAAGAACACTACTCCACAGAGACTTTTTGAAGATTTTGTCCACTGGGTTATCCCTTCTTATAACTTTTTTCTGTTTATATATTTAGGGTTTTACATTGTATGATAGTAAAAACTTGGATAATGTTAGGTCCGTATCTGTCGTACTATTTTTTCTGTGGACTTCTTCTCGTTCTTCAGGTAGGTTTATCCTTCTGTATTTCATATTATCTCTATCTTGCAATATTTGCATGCTTCATTTTAATATTTATCTTTATTATGCACTTCAGATATTACATTTATATTGGGGTTCACTCATATTGCACATGGTCTACAAGCTGTTAGTTCAAGGGAAAGTAAGTAAAATACTAGGCAAGAGGAAAACGAATTTTCGTAGGCAGAAACTTTCGAGGAAAAATTTGAGGAAAAAACGTTCAGTTATTGGCTCCAGCGATTGCCCCAAATACCTACGCGAGGAACAAAAAAATATGAAAAGTCAAAAAATAATTTTTTCTCTAGCAGAGACACCGAGAAACTGTTTTCACAAAAAAACCTTTCGCCAATTAAAAATTTACCATGTGTTTAACCTTTCGCGAAATTGCTTGGTTTGGAATTTTATCGTGGCATAAACTTTCGCGGAAATAAGAGAAGTTTCTACCTGCGAAAGTAATTGGAAGATCGCTGATAAGATAATTTTTGGGGAGAAGAACAGGAAGTTTTATTGCAGGAAATAAAAAGAGCGCATATTTTCGAATGAAGCCATACTACTGTCGTCATGGTTTCCCTTGATAATATCCTGGTTCTACAGTGAAATCTCTATAAAGCGGACATAAAGAAGACATTTTTTCTATAAAAAAGAGATTTTACAAAGATGTCCACTTTATAGAGAATTTACCGATGAGAAATTTTACTGTAAACCCATCCATCTGTACATGGTGTATGTGTCCGCTATACGGAGATGTTTTTCATTCACTCTGCTAGGTTGATCGTGATACACGAAGCGAAGATGAAAGTTCACCGGACGAACAAGAAAAAGCAACAAGCGTAGAACCGTCCAAAAAGAAAAAGTTGTAGAAAAAAAAATTGTAGACGCGTTTGTTTGTTTTTGTTGTTGTTGTTTTTGATTTTCCTGAAGACATCTGACTTCTAAAATTTTCTAATTCGTAATATATGATTTTTAATTTTTATGGATTATATAACGATACTGTATTATTATAGTACTGTTCAGCTGTATTTGTTTATTTGTTTTATTTGCACAACGTTCCTTTTTAATCACTACATCTTGTATATTTATGTTGTGATACTCTAGTGTATAGGAAATAGCATAATTCGATGTTAGCAAATTAGTTAGGCGAACTTTTATTTAATCTTTCTTTTCTCCTACAAAATATAACCGGATTGGTCAGATATTCTTTTGAATTTATTAATCTAACTTCAAGTTCGCATTTTTCTTTTCTTTTTTTTCAAATTCTACTCTTAACTGAAATAATGACTTTCTTCCACTACGTGGTTAATCTTCAAATACAAAGAGCAGAAAATAATTTTTTTTAACTAAATATGTTCCTTTTTGTTTCGATTAGCAAATGAAATGTTTTCGAAAGTATTGACTTTTTTTGCTATCCCCTTCTGTTGTAATAGTAGAACTAAGGAGTATATTTAACTTACAATTGGAAAGGATTTTACATTTCAGGTCAAAAGCTACGATAAATAAAGTTTGAAAGAACCAAAATTAAGAGGCTACCAAAGAAAGCTTTCAAATTGCGAGTTCTATCTAACCAAACTATCCACATTACAAATTCACTAAAAATTATTGAGACATCCTATTTTGAGGCCAAATCAGGTAAATCCGCATTCCGAAACCCCCTCTGGATTGAATTTCGCGGTTCGAAGGATTTATATAAGGACAATATAACTTCACAGTTTTCTTGTTATTCCTCTCTCGAGGAAAGGATATTAGATCATTTGTTGATAAGGCAAAGTCACCGTATTATAGAGATATCAGGGAGCTTTCGAAACGACGACGACAACGAGGAACGGCAATGTGAGTGAAACTAAGGATTCGTTTTCCTCGTGGATTTCGTTTAGAATGTACTTCATATTATACTATACTGGGAACATCTTGCTTGTTAATTACGTCATTAGCAGATTTGCATGTTCTACCCACAACATGAAAAGTTATGTTTTGAAGTCGTACTACTGACAACCGAGACGCGAGAACACTTGAAATTCCGTTTCTCTTGTATTGATTCTCTTCTGAGTTCATGTATTTCCTTCTTTCTCAGTTCATCGATCAGAAATCGTTTTGTTACCACAGACAAGATCTTTCCTTGTTATTCATTGATTCACGAAAATTGGTAACTTTCCCTCACGTCGCAGTTTTGTAAGGACCCTTTGTCTGTATTCCTTTTGTATTCCGTTTTAGTAGTATCATGTATTGGTTTTATCCTGTTTCGATAGCTTTTTCTTTCTTTCTTCAACGCTCAAACTTCTAGTTATAAGAGATCAAGTCTTTAAACATTCATTGCTTTGTGATTCATTCTTTTCCGAGTATTCAAGGGTTTCTCTGACGTCTCCGTCCTCGTTGCCGTCGCATTTGCATTAGCGTAAGGTCCCCATCAGTCTTTTTTTCCTTCCTATCTTTTCTACTTTCCATCCTTTTAAAACATTAAAATAGAGGAAATAAGAATTTACAGGGTACACACTCCTCCTGGAAACTCCTTCATTTCTAACGACATTTTTCCAGGACCTGGAATCTTGCTTAAACTCCCTAAAATTTTGTTTTCATAACCATTAAACGTTCTATTTTCAATGAATTTGTAATTAACTGCAGCAAATGTTATATTCCTTCTCAATAGATTTGATTTTAGTTCTGTTCTTTATTCTTAAGGCCCGAACAAACGACAGCTACAACGTAATCATATGAGCGTGCTACAGTGTTCATTCTTGTAGCATGCTACACAAAATATGTAGTATGTAGCATGAGATGTGTTGACTAAAACGAATGCGATTTTGGTATTGTAGTATTCGTTTGCTGAGCCTTTAGTCTTAGTTGTGTTGTTAATATTTTTTTCCAAAGCAGAATTTCAAGATCTTATGTTGGGCAAGGATCTTGAAAATACTCCTGGAAGTCACTTTTTAATGTCCTGGAAGCTCCTGGTAAATGAGATTTGTTCAGCGTATGAATTAGCCCCGAATTTATTTTCGCGGTTGACCGAAATTTGGTGCACTTTCCGTGGACAGATGAACAAGCTATTCATGTGGAAGAGGGATCCTTTTCTGAAAATCCTCCGTTGATTCTAAAATCCAAGAACCCAAGACAGGAAATCAATTGTGATGAGTTCGCTTTCATTGATAAACAATTGCAGAGTAAGAAAATACTTTAAACAGGAACTCACTAAGGTGACATGTGATTACTTCCACCAAAACAACACATAAGAATAAGGGGGCCTTGGCGAAACTGAACAAAAACCTGTTTAAGTAGTATCTACTTTGTATAAAATTGTTACAGGATCGAAAAAAAATGTGTTTTTTTAAAATAAAAATAATTTTTATAGCTATAGGGGATAAAAAGTGTCATCTTTTCTTAACCCATGATTATCACCTGAAAGGACAAACCATTTTCTCGAAGCAAACATGGCTGCTAAATTTCATTTCCTTGGTCGTGACATGACCAGACAATCATCACTGATCCTCGAACACTTTCAGGAAAACAGTTAACGATAGCAACGATAGCAGAAATTGTGCAGGGCATAATACTCTAAACAGCATGGGTTGGAACCACTTAAATATTAGAGCACTTCAGGATAATAAGATTTGAGAGCTCACAGATTTCAAAGACTTCAAACATATTCATAAGCGACTTTTAAAACTGCCACAAGTTTTCCCAAGACAGAAAATGAAATGAAATGTGGAATAGCCAGACTTTTGAAACGAAAAGTGAAATTACAGCAAGGCCTCTTATATCAAAACTTTCCGTACAACAGAAACTGTTCAAATATATATACTATTAAAAAATATCAAATCATTATCGTCATGACGTCACAAAACTACAATACCACAAGACACCATCTTTCAAAGAAACTAATAAACACTGATAGAGTGTTTCATGTGGCAATTTATTACTATGGCGAAGCGCAAAACCTTATAATCAACAGTATATAAGAAATTAAAAAAAAAAATAAAAAAAAAATCTAACCAAAATTACAATTATGAAATGTTTTGAAAAATTGAACTGGAGAAATCAACAAAAAATGTCAGATACAATTTTTTTTCGATTTCTTTTGTCATCGCCATGACGACCAACACACACCACGATTCATGAACAGCATAAGTTGGTTGTTGCCAATTTAACTTTCTTTTTTTACGTAAGAACGTCACATAGCGAATGACTGATTTTGCAGCAGATATCGAGTAAACGATTCGACGTTGCCGGGACCATTCGTTGCCACGTCTTCGAACATACGTTGGTAAGATCCATCATCAAAATTCAAATCAGGTGGTTGCTGTTGACTCATCGGAAGGATTTGTGGAGAGTATGGAATCTGGTTCGGAGAAAATTCGGGATCAGAAGAATGGTCCTAAAAACAAACCAACGAAAAGAACGATAGACAGATATCCGTATTGCCGTGTATATACTGTAGAATGTGAAGTGTAGACGTGTCTCATACGTTAAGATACCAAATTGCGATCATCATTTCTCGTTCGCAGTGAAGACTTCGTTATTTGTGCCTGGGTTAACCAGGTCTTGGTTCCTCAATACTTCGTTTTTTCATTAAGAAAGGAAAGTTGTAATCAAAAAGTTTTGTGATGGCAAAAAAGTATGCAAAAAAACTTTAGCTCGGTTAATTATTTCTAGCATATATGTTCCGTCTTCTTCTTGTTCTTTTCTCTTTCTACAGTGTTTATCGTTATTGATTTGTTTGTATTTATTTATATTACAGCACGAAGAACCATTATATATAAATGGATGAGGCGAATAAGTGATTATTTATTTATGTTTACAGTCTTTGATACACGATATAGTCCAGTTGACTTACCATCATCGTATTAGGCGATTGGAAAGCACTTGGTGAATTTACCATTTGATTCATGTTACTTAATTGGTCAACTGATGAATTAGGAATGCTAAACAAAATAAAGAAACAGAGAAAACATAAATACGAAAGAACTTTCTGTTAGGATTGTTAGTCCTTAACAAACGAATCCTTCACTCTTTTTCCATCAATAGTTGGGAGGGTTTTTTTCCATTCATTTCAACTATTTCTAATCATCAACTAATTTCTAAACATTTCTAATCAAGTTCTGGCTAACATACAATCAAGACAATGCTTACATGCGTGCAATTATTCCAGCGTGCACGTAACCTGTGGGATCAGGATCGTGTGTCACTAAATCAACCGAAAGAAAATTTGACTGGGTCAATAATTTCGATGAAAAAGCCATATATTGCTAAAGAACAATCAATGTTCTGAGAAACTATAGATATCCAATTCGTGAAAAAGGGAGAAGAAAAAAGGTAACAGCAATAGATAAAAATAGACAAAATAGATAAAAACATGTTGTTTCCTTCCCATGTTGTTCCCTTCCCATGTTGTTCCCTTCCCATGCTATCCCCTTCCCATGTTGTTCCCTTCTAGTTCTTATAAATTATTTTTTCTTTAATTAGATTGTCAGATAAATACCTTCTAAGGATTTAAAGCGACCAAATGCTGCTTCCTTTGGTATGTCAGGAAATAAATGGGTTAGCTCTGGAATATCAAATATCCTAGAAGAGACAATAGACATCAACAATACCCGCCGACAGGGAACGCCGTCGAAATTAATTGAAAATCATGTTGGAGAGTTCAGTAAGCACAAAAAGTCAGCAGTTTACCTGTCAGCCAGTCCTCGAATGCTGAAATCTTTCGTACTCCATGGTTGTAGATACCAAATATCTTTCCGACCTTAATTCAAGACAATAGTGTGATAGATGTACAAAAAAAAAAAAAAAGAAGGTTGAATTTGTTTTTCATTTAAACGTTAAACATAACATTACGATCGACCTCTTCAGTTCCTGTAAAATTCAAGTGTCGAGTTCCTAGAACATGTGTTAGGTGAACAGATTTGCGTTACTAGATCGATACAAGATAAAATATTATTCCCCGTTAAAATATTTGAACACATCTGCCGATGTTTTGTTTCCATTTAACTTAAAATCTTAAAATACAGCATTACGAAAAACCTAACCAATAGCCCCCAGATGGAAGAAACTTCATGAGCACCGCCATATTTGAATTAAATGTCACGTCACACAGAGAGGACAATTATGATCCATTCTACAGACCAGATTTGGTTTTACTTTTTACAATTTACAGATAAACGGTTAGTACCAAATATCATAAAAACAAATATAGGATACTCAATCTTATTCCGGTATTTATATTCAACATTTCGTACTTATGCAAGAATATTGTTCTGAGAATCTCATGGTACATTCGGCGAACTTTGCACTCCCTTCTCAGAGCTCGCCGAATATAATTTTAAGAATTTAGTAACTGAAGATTAAAATTCGTAGAAGACAGCCACATCAAATTATACACATATATCTTGAGAACAGAGAGTTCAAAAGTTTAATATTTCAACATAACTTTCAAAAAAAACACGGGCTCATCACCACAACATTATTAAACATAAGGGAAGAGAAACTAAACTAAACAAAACCAGCAAGTCGGCCTTGACGATTTCTTACCATTTCTTTCACAACACCAAGCAATTGTGACGGCACCAAGCTCTCCATCACTGAAGCGTATCAAAAACGTTCCAGCTGGTCGTTCTAGAAGTTTCGCATGAGCGGCCTGTCGAGACATGAATTCTAAACACCTACGAAAAGAATTTTATTCATGAGCAAATGAATACCCTGGTCATGCGAAAGAATTCTTAAAACATGATACGTACTGATCCTTCCAATGGTCTTTTAGATTTTTCCGAACAACTTCGATAGCACCGTGAAACCACTCCCAAAATGTGAATGTACGATTTTTCAATGGCTCCTGAGAATCACATATAAAAATAGATGGATTAAATATTCAATGAATTGCCTTTAAAACAATTTCCATTTATCATTTTCCATTTTTCTATTACCTTATTAAAGAGTGCCCATGGAATTTTTGCATCCGCGTTGATATGATCTTGATCTATAAAAAAAAAACCAACAAAATATTAACGGTAAGCCACCTGATCATTAAGCCTGATAACCAATTCAAACTGTAGGAAAAATAGAAGAAGAACGTGTTCAGAATTTCCGTGCCTGCAACATTGGAGAAGATCTTTTCTCTTAAATAAAGGAGATGCTCGTAATGTAGTTCATGTTCGGTTGTCATCATCCAACGAGCATTCAACGCAACAGACATCTCTTTCCAAGTTACTTCTTCAGGAACATCGAATGGTTCTCTGTCCTACAACAACAACAACAACAGCATAAAAACACTTCATCAAAGGTCTAATCAGTGGCAAACCTATCCCTTTTCGTTTCACAGAAGGACAACTTTAAATTGACAAAATCTTACTGGATTGGAAAACATGTTATCCCATATAATAGTCGCCTCTGAGTTTGGACCTTGGTTACCATGAACAACAACCACAACAGGAACCGACATACACTAAAATATTTCATGTTCAAAAAATGCATGTTTTACGTATCACAAATCAAACAAGGTCACTTTATTCAAATTTGCACCTACCAGAACGGGTAATTCATCTCCGCTAATATTCAATTTAGCCGAGAACACGAGTGCACTTTTGGCTTCAAGAACGGACTAAATAAAAGAAACACAGTGAATACAATTCATCGGAATTGAAAACATGAATTACAAAATTAAGTTTAGCAAAGAGTATCGCTACCTCTTGTCCTTTCCTATCTTGTCTTTTAATTTTCTTTAATTGCTAACAAAATAAATATTGGAAAGAACGTATATATCAACCAACTCATGTCAAAAAATAAAAATTAAAAAAAATGACAACAAACCTGAAACCAAAGGGAAAGGGTGCTGCTGTTAAATTAAAAAATATCCAGAAAAATGTAAATGCAGATGGTGGTCTGAGGATAGAGCTTTCTGGAGGCAAAGACTACAGAAATCCGTAATTTGGAATATCATCCTTGAAAGGGACATCTCTTCATTATATACATTTTTACCTAAATAACACTGGTGTGCAGGAAATATATGTTTTAATGTATTAACAGTGTATTAAATAATTTGTACCAGATTTTTGAATTCCGCTTGTAGTGTCGTTCGATCTTTATTGTGTTCCATAACCTAAAACATTATGAGAGAATAAATGTACTAAATGCAAAAACATCACATTTTCCTGTAATGAAAAGTGTCTTACACATTTTTCATTTAAAATATCACCGCAAGTTCCAATATCCCTAGAAAAAAGTTGATCTTTCATTTTCAAAGTAACAACATTAAAATGGATCTATTTAACAAGAGTACATGCCAACACTTACTCAAGCTTTTTCCCTTGCACTAAATCTTTGCATTGTTTCTCACTATGGAATATAAAATGGTTTTCTTGATCTGTTTAATTGTTCATTGAAGAAAAATGAAGATAAATACAAAGAATGGTTGTCTTTATACTTAAGGATGGGATAGTCAATGCTTAATTAAAAATGAATCCCTTACCCAGCCTTATGACCATGAAATATGGCCGAACCCACTTCACAGAGGAACAGACTGACTGGAATATCACAGGGGATATGGCACCTTTTTTTCTTTTTATGGCATTTTTGTCCTGAGGTAGGCTCGAACTAATAGGGATCCATGGTTTTTCAACTCCCTAACATTTTTTTTTAATTTAAATATTATTCACATTTATTATAAACATAAATTTAACATTTAAACAAAACATGTAATTTAAGACAATGACACCACAACTTTACCTTAATATTGACACCGTCACTTCTGGACAATTCATTTGCAAGTTTAGTTTCGAACCAACCAACAATCTATGAAAATAAAAAACTTATGAAAAAAACATACAATATGTTGAAGCCTGTGATATAGATAATAATGAAAAACTGAGCATACCTTACTGAGGCTTGAAATTTAGTTTGTGTTTTTAAAACTTGTGGTGGTTGTTTGTCAACAATGAAAGACCTGAAAAAGGATTGCTACAAGATTTAGCAGAAAAATCCTATATGTGTTTTGTATATAAGAACTATAAAATAAAGAAAAAACATGACTCAAAAGGTGACTCCCTCAGGTAAACACCTTCATACCTCATGATAAATGTTGTAAGGTTTGTAACAACATCTTTTAGCAACTTTTCAATCTGTTCTTTTTCGATGCCATACTTGGTAATTGGCAGTGTGTCAAACAACAGTTTATACTGAAAATGAATGCAGTCGATTTTACAGTTTTATATGAGTAAAGTCAACACACGCCATATTGAAAATAAAAATTAAAAAACAGTACTTTAGTTGCATAAAATTCTTAGTTTGATATGAATTTAAGTTGTTGATATAAATGACCAAAGATAAATTTGGATATGAGACAAGATCCATTGACATTTTCAAAATCGAAAACTACAGTAATTCCATATTGTTATGTGGAAATTTTTATGAAGTTATACCTGAGCAGCTAATGAATAGAAATGCCATAAGATGTCTGTAAGATTCTCAAACCTAAATTATATGACAATACCAATAAGAAAAAACAATCCAAGTGGAGGTAAACAACAAAAAACATATGTGAATAATTTACCACTTTTGTATTTCGTCTAGTAGTCCGGGTTTAGGAGCCCCACTAAGAGATTTCTGCTGCATCATTCTCCAACGCAAAAGTTCTTCAACGATACGAGATCCAACCCCTTGAATTGAATTCTGGGTGGTCAACAGACTTTGCATAATGTGCTGTAAGATTATGATAGGACAGTTAACTGCCTCATGAAGCAAAATGGTAGCAATGATAATAAGATAAACAGTCAAATCTAGTCCTCGTTCTCATTCTGACTCCTATCTTAAACTCTCTTGTAGCTGTCTGGTTTCATTTCTTTTGTGTACAAGAAATTATTTCAAACGTAGTATTTCTGATGCTTTCACAGGTACTGTTATTTGTTACACAATTATTGCATATATCTATCAAAAGAAAAAGCCTTGTACCTCTCTATCTTTCAGCAATTGTTCAGCTTTTCCACGCAATAGGTTCTCAATATCTTGTTTCCTTTTGGCCATCATTTGTACCTGAAGAAAACCTTCACTTTTATTCAGTGTTTTCATCACAGTTATTTTAGTTATATGAAGGCATGAAATCACTGGTCAGCCAAAAAAATGAACCCAACATTTTTTTGGAATGGCCAACAGGTTATATTTCAGAAATCATATGGAAATACATTAAACACAGCCATTAATGATGTAATATTTTTAGCATGCTATCTTGTTTGGCTGAGCAAGCAGTGCAGTAGATATCAGGTTTATTTGATTCACATACTAAGAACTATACCTCCTAAAGATAATTGAGCCTAGAACGAACAAATCATTCCAGTCTTTTCATATACCAGATGGAATTTTGTTGGGAATCATGATATCATTTATGCAACGTTCTGTCCATTTTGAAACTGATGAAGTTAGGACAAAACGTAAGACAATTAGCTCTATACTTTTGAAGGGCATAAAGTCAATATGCTTCTCATAAGGTATTAATTGACCTTACTAAGTTATTTCATGCCTTTAATAAAATTACACTTAACAAGTGTAACTATTTTTAGACTTGATTACATCGTCTATCTACCTGTTGATCTTTTTGTGTGTTCGGATGTTGTGCTCTGACTTGCTGCAAGTCCGCTTAAAAAATACAATATAACAATCAATTGAATGCAGTAAAAATCATAGAAATGGCTCCATAAACTACTAAAATATCAAAGAAAAACTCAAAACAATTGAAAAATTAATTTAATGTTTGTGTAGATCACTTCCAAATCAGCCTGAATATAGCAAATGACCAGGTATAAAATTAATATTTCAACTCACCATCAACTTTACAAACATCTTGATACTGTAATATAAAGTCTTCTTGTCGATTTCTATATTCTTTTATGTACACATCAAGACCCTAAAAGGAATTTAAAAGGGGGAATATATATAATTGTTATATAATTATCAATAAGATTATCAGATCAAAAAAATTACTAAATGCACCTACTCCTACTCGATTTTGAAGCTCTTGCATTGACTGATTGATGTCAGGAACTGGTGCTGCCGGAGGAATCGTGTTGTCAATCATTCCCATTGTATTCACAGGATTCAGTGAAACATTACTCTGCAGAGAATTAAAAAAAACTCTGAAAGGTAGTGCTATAGATATGTATGATTTTATCATGAACTTAAAATAAAGACTATAAGACAATGTTTAATTGACTTTATCAACAAAGTTTTTGGTTTGTTCGTTCATTCGTTTTGTTCGTACATTTTGCTGTAAATCTCTGTTGTCGATTAATTTTTCTTTTGTTTCCTTTCTATCTCGTTTCCATGAATTCAGTGAACTTTTAGATTTGTATGATAGGTTTGTGGATTTTATAATATAATCATTAATCAGCAGCAAACAATGTTACTCTCATTCACTATAGATACCATAAACTTCAACTTCCAATATCCACGTAAAATGGAATTTCTCGGCCCTCGAAATATGAGGAATGAAATGGGTGTTAAATCTGAGATTAAAAAGAACTTCTGGCATATGGATTAAGTTATCAGGTAAGTTGACTATAATGAGATCTAAAAAGGGGGGAGGGGGGAGGGGGTTCTGAAAAACCCTTTTAATTTCATGATCATTTTTACTATTATTGATCAATGAACAGCGCTCTGGTTTTCCGTTTTTATTTTAGTTCATTAAGCTAGAACAGTCAAACTGTTGATTATACTAAGGTATTAGAAACAAAGCTATATAAAATATCTAACCAATGATTTGACGGCAAGCAATTGTTGTTCTTCATTTAAAATATCCCTAACAGTTGCAACAAAAGCTTGTGGCTTATCAAGAAATGCTTCCTAAACAAAGAGTTAGATACTGTTTGTTATCTTGAAAGCAAGATTTAAGAAAATAGCAAAAATATTGTAGACACGTAGCCCAGTAAAACATACTAGTTTTTAGTTACAACTGGAACCACTTACCATAAATTGTTTTCTGACATCATAAAATCTCATTTGAGTCATGAGGTCTTCATGTGGCTAAAATATATAAAAAATTTAGGATGTAACCACATATCATCATTTCTATTTAATGCAGCAAAACGGGAGAACAGTAGTTATTAGAGTAAACTTTTTGATGGCAATAAAATTAATCACCTTTTGACACTTCTCGTCAATTTTTTTTAGCAATGTCTGAAGAAGCTCATTTGTGTGTAACTCATTTTCTGGGCTTTTTTCATCGAAATTCCTGGAAGATTGATGAGATTTACATAGTAAAGTTAATGAAGTTTTAGTTCATTAGTCCAGCTCTCCAATAATATACTTGGTTAACCTCTTATTGTCAAACATCAATCTAGTTAATCTCTATTATCTAAAAAGCAACTATTTTCCTTACTTTTATTCTTATATAAAAAAAACAGAGTTATTTAGTATATATACCAATTTTGTTCTTCAAACCAGTCGGCAAAATTTCCTCTGACTTCCCATGGAAAATTGCGCTTTGTATAAACCTCCATCAACTTTACTGAATATTCTTCCCCAAGTGATCGAAGTTCCGACCATATTCCCATCTCGAGATCGAAAAATCTCTTAACAACTGCTTCAACATTATGAGTTTATTATAAAAACGTGATACAGTAATATTATGGACGACAAAATGAGAGAGAATGAGCTAGCGATATCAAAAGTTTTGGAATTTTCAATTTCCAAATGAATAATAATACTTTTTCTTATTATATTATATGTATAGATCATATAGTGTTTTGCAAACCAACAAAATCCTGACCAAAATGAACAGGGGATCTAGAGCAAAACTAAAGACAAAAAACAATTTCCAAGTAACTCAGCAGTGAGTCATTAAAAAATTAAAGTTAATAACTACATTCGTAGTAAAGAAGAAAATTGGCCGCGTGTTGCAAAGCCAAAACCAAAAGTCGAAAAATGTTTAAGGGAACCTGCTTGTTACAAAAATATCGAATCGAGATCTAGTAGAATTCTTAGAAATTTATCCAAAATATTTCCAAACCCCCGCTGATGCCCAAACCTCGTCTTCATTCAATCCAATGAAGTACAAATGTTCGATACCATTTTGTAAAAGAATATCGGTATTTCAAAAATTCTCGGAAGTATCAATCATTTCTAACGAAAAATGTGTTTGCGCCTTTTAGAGGAAAAATGAATAACACCTGTCAATATTATGTGATGTTATCTACTCATTCTGTTTTCTGTTGGAACTTTAAAGTTATTCCGCGCACTGACACTAAAGTTTCTACTGTATTTTCTCCAATAAACCCCTAGCCTAGGTTCTTTTAAACGCCCATTCTTGACATCATATTTTGCGCCAAAGGAATCCAATAAAACTCTTCAAGAGAAACAAGGAGATCGGTAAAAAACGGATAATCTTTTCTATCTAACAACACAAAGAGGTAATCGAAGGAAACCTCATTGGTGATCAGAGCGACGATGGAGGAAAGATTAAATAGACACTGAATGTATATGAATATGAATTCGCTCATAGTGGTAGACGTCTTCATATCTCAAAAAGAGACAACAACAACAACAACAAAAAAGTCCAAAGTTCGAGATTTGAAATTTGATATTTCGCTGCCATTATCATCATAACGAGAAGAAGAGCGCATCGATTCGAAGAATGATACAATTTTGTAATATAAACTTTAATTTGTAATGTAAACATCTCCATGTATTTTTGTTATCCTTCCATGTTTAATGTCTCTCGTTGGTTTCTGTGTTATTTTTGTAACAATCTCCATTGAAAAAAAGTCATAGGGTAACCCTCTCACTAAGCTAACTATCAGACAAGGATTTTATTTCTTTTCAAACTTCATATCCAATCGGATTCGCACACTTCAATTTGAACGACCAGTCCAAACGTAAGTCAGCAAAAAAGGTTGAGTAACGGTACCTTGATGATACGCTTTATTCAACGACCCCACTTCTGGGTGATAAAAACGCAAATAAATACTGAAGAATCACTTTGCAAATGTGTGAATATTTAGTGCGATATTAACACGAAGTACCCTTTTTATAAACGGTTATATTATACAATATACCTGGCATATACCGGTTATATTTTACAATATTACCTGGCATATACCGGCTATTTTCATCACAAATATAGTGGAAACAAGGTTATAAAAATTCGACAAAAAAATTATTCATTATAGATGTTCAATCATTTTAGGAGAAAAATCATAAGTTTGAAGTTTGAACATCACATTGCTTGGAAAGTTTATTTTTGTTGTTTACATTGGAAGCTACCATTTTTAGGTATCATATTGTATAAACGGAGAGGAATCGATCACTTTATCATTGTTCATTTCAAGGGGTCGTGTGAATGAAGGCCATGGGTTAAGCTGGTATAAGAAAACGGAATAAGATACTGCCTGGGGGCAAGAATCGGAATACGGAAGAATATATAAAAATGTCACTTGGTAAGTTGGTAATTAAAACACTAGAGTACAAATTTACACAAGTTACAAAAAAAGTTCAATTAACATCTCATTTCCTAGTTGAGAATGAACATTCTATGCGCATGTCCATAGAAAATAAAACGTTAATTACATATTTTCAAAATACTAGACAGAAAAAAAACAAAAAAAACCCAAGAAACATCAACATACAGGTTTAAATGATTTAAGTTCAAATTAAGTAATCTAAGGAACACAGAACTGTAGAAATAAACAAACGGTTGTCACGGTTTCATGTGCCCTTTAAAAACACAAGTGTATGTCATTGAATTAAAAGAGATTTGGCTTGATCTGTGTCTCACAATCGCTAAAATTAGTTTCAAGGAATCTCTGCTTTTAAACGGTAACATAAAATCGAATGGCATTAACGTTCTCAGTTAATCAAATATCTCACAAATTAATTTACAAAAGCTGCTGGGTATGGTTAACCTACCACACAGACAAAATAACAACTACAAACAACTACTGTGAAACTTATTCACACTTAAACAGATGTTAAAATTGAAGCTCACACAGTTACAGAGAGAAAACAAGAGCTTTGTTAGCCATGTTCATTTAGGTAGAAGGTCCACTTAATAATGCCACGAGAAAAATCTTGTGAATTCGTGAAATCATTGACAAATCATTATGTTTTAGTTATATTTCCTTTGTTCTCATTAAACCAGGATTTTTTAGATTTTTTGGTTCATTTCTCAAATATTTCAAACTTTCATTACTGTGAAACACCCTCGACGTTTTCTGGCGTAGACGCTCTTGATATTGCAATGTGAACAGTTGGTTGTTATGCCTGGTTTCCAAATTAAATATCATGTTAATCGTAAATCAAAAAAAATATGACAAAATATTGTGTTTATAACTACAATAAAAAAACTATACAAAAGACCTTCCCTCCCCCGTCTCAATCATTAGAAATACAGGAATAGATTTCTTGTGCGTGAAATTACATTCCATATGTTGCTCCAGTCTAACGGTATTTCCAACGCCCAATAATTCAGTAGATTCGCTAAATCTCCTTGAAAACATGATCTGAATTTTACTTCAAACATCAATCGCGACTAACGCGTCTGACAGTGTTAAAAATCATACGGAACACGAAAGGACCATATCCATAATGAAGGGCGTAAACATAGAAGGCGTTTATAAAAAAAGTACATAAGAACAAAAGAACAAAAGAAGTGTCACAAATATTGGGCGCAGTAGTCCTCCAGAAGCACTTTTCACGCTTCATTTTTCACTCACAAAATGACGGTCTCAATTCGAAACTTTACTTATTCCCGGCGAAAGTTGGGTTTTGGAATTGCTGTTTCGACGGACGATAAATTGGGTTTTCAGCCTAGAAGGAAACAATAACGTCATTATATTCTGGAATTATAATTTCAGTATCAGAAGGACAATGAACGCTATACGTCTACCAATTTCCAGCGACTAACGCGGTTAACATATAGTTCATCTGACAATTCGTTACCATCACAAATGCATGATGAAAACCGGGGAAATTTTGCGAGTTTTGGATCAGGCTTTGCCTCGCTCTTTCAAACGCGTTTATAAGTGTTTTCACCGTAGAACATTGATGGTAACGATGGTAACAAATTGTCAGACGAAAATACTCTTAAAGGTTTCTAAAAATCATTTGAAGATATGGTTAGAAATTGGAACATGCACGAAACGTTTTGTTATAAGCACCAAAGACTCAAATATAATAACTAAAATATAAGCAGGACCTGAGCACCACTCGAAGCTCAAAATCAAAGCGAAGGAAAACAAATTCCTTCTCTCTGAAGTTAAAGTAGGTGGATTTGAAAACTTTAAGGAGAAACAATTATCAGCATGCTTTTTGGAAACCTGTGGCGGAGAGTCAAGACAATTACAGCAGAAAATCACATCAACAAACTGTCCATCTGACAATTTTTTAGCCTCCCAAATATATGTATGGTGAAAAATGGGGTCATTGAGGCAAGGTATGTCTCGATATTTCAAACATATTTATAAGACTTTTCACTGGAGACATTTGACATAACTTTATATTTCTCTGTTCTTACGATATCAAATGAGCACTTCTTAAACACCAAAGTATGCTCAAAATGCTAAAAATAAATAAGCGCTGAGCTTGGTCGATTTTTACTAGTGTTTGTAAAAAAGGCGTGTATATAAGCAAAAGCAAACAATGCTTACATTCTCCCATTTCGACTTCATTCGGTCCTTCTCGAATTTATGGTATTCATAATTATCCTAAAACACGAGCAATTCAAATAAACAAGTTCAAATCGACAATCATGTGGACAATCACGTGAACGATAAAAAAAACCCAGCTAAGCAACAAGTAGAGTACAACTCACATAAGCAGTGATGAGCAATTTCCATAACAGCAACAAGATAAGACCTAACAGTACTATCCCGCCAATAGTTCCCAACACAATAGCTAAAATATTAGGATCTTTCTTCACCACAACAACACAACCTAAAAGAAAAGAAAATGGAGGAGAATCATGTTTGGCAGTAAAATAAAATAGTAGCAGAGGTGTGGGAATGGAACATGGAGCTGTTGCGTTCTTACGTTTCTTGTCTTTGTACGATAACGGTCTCATTTTGTGTAATCAGATCCTGTTCAAAACTGAAAATTACATAGCAGTCTTTATCATCTTTGAAAGCACATTTCTCGTCTGTCTCGTTTACCACTCTTATGTTCAGCTTACAATCCTTCTTCGCACATTCTTCCTTACTTGGTTCCTTAAATACTTGACACAAAACGCATTCCTTACTGTCTTTACATTTTCCGGGACACGACTAAAACAAAATAGAGTATAACTCTTGTCAACAATAGATAACTCTGCACTACATTCATTTATTTTCATTCAATCTTTATTCTGTTAAAAGAAGTCGGATGAATAGCTATTCGTAAATATGGAAAAGTCATGGGCAGGATGTGATTTGGCATCTAATACTAAGGTATCAATAACAGAAGGTGTATTTGAATACCTCACATTGGTAGTTAAAACTTACTAAGACTATCTCATTTATTGGGGGACATGATACCATAAGGCGAAAAAATAAAAATCATTCAACTTACAACACAGTTTTCACAGTGTGTTCCTTTATAACCTGTTTCACATTCACACCGATCACAAGCACACTGGCCATTACCACTACAGATCGCCTAACAAAGGAAAAAGTAATTCAGGATTCTCTAAAACACGAATGTGGAAAACATTGGACAGAGACTAACTGATAAAACTGAATAAAAACACTTACTCCATCTTTGATGCAGTTTCTCAAACCAATCGTACAATTTTTTTCACCACAGTTCTTACCAAGATATGCTTCTGCACACTTACACTTGCCACAATCACAAACACCACGCTCTTCTCCTGCAAGAGAAAACAATATTGCAAATAAACAATACATAAACATACAATAAAGGCAGTAAAGTGGTGAAAAGGAAGAGTTATGTACCTCCACATAAAAGTCCTTCAAATCTTGGACAACCAAAATTGTTACATTCACAATAACGTCCGGATATAAGTTCATTTTGATCCTAAAGAAAGACGAATGCAAAATCCATTTCTCAGTGCAATGATAATTTACTAATTGATTTTTATTTAACACAGGAAGGAAAGAAACCAACCTCTCGTCTGTCACATTGACATTCACCACAAATACATGTTCCAAAACCACTACAAACAGCTGATTCTCCCTCGGTAGTGTTGCGTTTACACAAAGTCTGGTCGGCTTGGTCTTCACTGGTGCACTGGCATTGTGCACCAAATGTATCAGGTGGACATTTACAAATACCACATTGATAATCACCAGTGTTGTTACATTTTGGCGAATTGGTTTTCACATCATTTATTTCACAATCACAATCACAGATCATTTTTACATTTACTTCGACATCACCAAAGCCAGGAACAGTGATTAAAAAGCTGAAAAAAGCAAATTGGAAGTCAAATGTCTGTGACCCTTCCTCGATAATTCAACTCTAAACAATAATGCATGATCAAGTCATCTTCTTGTATGTCTTTTAGGCAATAAACTTGTTTATACAACATAGTAGTGCATTTCCTTTGGAGCAACCTTTAATACGTAGCGTGACCATTAAGATGACAAGACACTTTGCTAATGTACAAAACTACAGAAAGAAAACCTGCATTGTTGACTGTTAATTACTACAACAGGGTTTTCTTACTTTCTATCAGTTTTCCAGTCAGCAGAACATTTCAGAGCAGTGATATCTACTTTAAAATCAACCGTTTCTTCCATTTTCAGTTCAGTACATTCATTTTCAGCTACAACTTTTGGACAACCAGGTTGAACTTTGTAATGAACAACAATATCCTTTGGAGAGTCGTCGGTCAAACGAGCTGTTGTTGCAATTGCCTGAAATGAATTTGAACATAATAAAATACATGCATCTCAATTTCAATGCCCTGGTCCCAACTATTAAGAGTGTTTTAACATGATAGCTGTACAGAACTCAAACTGGTTTGACATCTCAGTGCGGGTAGAAATATTTTTGCTTATAAGGAATGGATTTAGGACATTCTGCATTTTTATTCTGCAATAATATTCAATAACGATACCGATTCTTATTACACACTTTTATCACAATGTATTGTGTTCACACTTTTTAAAGCCGTTTCAAAGGCACTACAGAAATAGGTTTGACTTCATAAATGCACAGTCTCAAATCACTTACAAGATAATTCTTTCTTATCAACTCTACAACATTACTAGAATCTTTTAACAATGGCCCAACTTTTGCACCAACATCTTCCCATTCTTCAACAATTTTCTAAATGGATATTTTAAAATTACTTCCACACGATTGTAAAACAAATGAAAAAGAAGGAAAGTTTTACAAACCTTGTACACATCAATAACATCACTAGTCACAGCATAGATTGGAACGATCTTATTTTCTTTTAATTTCGCTTTCAACATTGAGATTGAAGGATAGTCCTGAAAAATGAAGGCAAAAAATAAATAAAAATGAAACAACCGAAGACATATTCAAAGTAGCAAGCTACACAACATTGAAATTACATCTTTGCATTACCTAACTATATATTTGTTTTGCATCATATCCAAATAGTTATACTTACAAACATATTTGATTTTGTGTACTTTAAATCTTCACCCTCTTTTTCAAGATAGCAAACACCATCATTGGGGACAGTTATACCTCCAATCTAAAAAATGAATATTGTAAACTTCGATATTGACTGTGGAAAAATGAAGAATGAAAGGGAAGAATTTTGTCTTTACTACTTGAAAAATCAATCAAAAGAAAAGCAATTAAGTCTTCAGATGAAAAAAATGCAAAAACATCACTAAAAATTAATTTGACCTTTCCATCCCCTGCAATATGTGGACTTGCATCAGTTACAAATACAACAAGTCTTCTTGATTTCTTTGGATCACCCCAACCAAGTTTCTGAAAGAAAAATGGAGTCCTGTAGAATACTAATAACATCAATTGAAATGTTCAAGGAGAGTTCTAGTAATGTTAATTATAGGATTCAGCATATTCCATTTGTATACCATGGTGTACGGAACTGCCAATAAATACTTTCTTTTTTAAAATGTACCTTATTTGTTGAATTATACTTTCTTCTTTTCGTTAAAGCACATTTTCATTTTCTAAAAATGTACTTTCTTTTTTGAAAGGCAATTTCATTACTTAAGTTCATACTTTTACATTAAAATTTGCTTTCTACTTATGCATGATTAGCCAGGTCTTGATTATCCAAAAAATATCATTTAGTAAAGTGAGGAATAGCTGAAAAAAGTACAATCTAAGGACCCACTGGCTTTTTTAAGTCTTCATTTAATACATACCTTATTATTTTTGCAAAATGGCTTCAATTTGCTTCCACTTTAATCCTATCAACACAAGGTTTTTTGTCCACCATGTTTATAAAATATTTTTTGTCCACCATGTTTATAAAATATTTTTTGTCCACCATGTTTATATATGTTAAGAAGTAGTCAGTGCACTTCTTAACTTTTAGATAATCGAGGCAAGCATTCATCATAGTATTTTAAAAGTACCATTATAAGGTTAAATAAATGACTCGTTAACAAAAACTGATGACTGCAGCAAATCTTCATATATGCTGATTTTACAAGTTTATCGTTAAACTATATTTTTCAGTAAAATTTAATAAGCCTTTCAATAAATGAAAGCAAGTTATATAACATACATTAGTGCAAACTGCAACTTGCATCAAGGCATCAAAACCACCTTCAGGTCTGTCAAGGTTACCAGAAATTTGTTGTTTCTTCACTGCTTCCTAAAAAGTCATTTTTTAAGCATGTACGTGAGAAGACTTTCTGTGAAGAACTTATAAAGCTGATAAAGAAAGACCTTACCTCAAATAACTTGGCATCCTTATTGAAGTTAAAATTATGTCTGTATCCAAAGGTAGGTTTACAACCTTTACAAGGTTCATTTCTATATAAAGATATTCATTTGTACATGGATCATGTGAACATAATATATCACAATACTAGAAGTCTTTACTCTTTAACAGATTCCGCTATTAGTCAATTTGGTTTTAACAACATATTATAAACAATAAAGAACTTATGGATATTGAGGAGACACGAGCTTGAAAAGCAAATGTGCCTTCCAAATTGTGGGGATCTAGGGCATGATCACATAGGAAAAGTCAATCCAGCAAATCAGAGGAAATTTGTGCTTTTTCCCTGACACCAAATTTTCAAGAATTGCCCTTTTTCAGCCAAAACAGGCTTGTGGAACTTTTGGTACTTAAAATATTTTCACTGTGAACATTGAGAAAGCCTTGGGCATTGCTTTCTACATTTCTAAATTTTGTTCTATATACACGAACTTTGTTTCAATTTTGTGTTCTTTAGCTAGCTCCCTAGGTTGTGAACGTTTCTTAAAATTTCATTAATTTGAGCCTAATGTTTCTTACAAGCATGTTTCTTTATAAAGAAATAGACGGATACCACATGGTCTATTTTAAACAGTTTCCTATTTATACACATGGAAACTGAATAACTCAGCTAGTTTTTACGAATATTTAAACCATACCAACTAAAGTCGTCACTTACAATTTTTCAATTTGGACGAAGGGCGAAACAGTTTTATCAACAAAGGTTCCAAAACCCAATGAATAATTTGCAGTGATTGTTTCTATGCTATCAGCTAAAAACAAAGTGAGTTATTTTCAAAACAATAGATGATGTTTTATTCTCTAGAGACATTCTCTAGAGACTTAACAAATGCAACTATGAAATTGCGTTCGTTCTCTCATTACCAATTTTCTGACCCAACGTTTGGAGTTTGGACAAATCGTCATCCATAGATTTTGACATGTCCATCAAGTAATATAACTTGACAGGGAAATCTTTGGCAGGTCGTACTTGAATGGTAAATGATCTTGTCTGATCTAGATCAAACAATATACAAAGATAAAAGAACTTGTTTAAAATTGGCAAATGTACAAAAACACCTACACTGAAGCTCCATTTAGACAATCCAACTAAAGTGGTATAACTTTGGTTGTACCACTAAAGTTGAATGTGTAAACATGAAAAGTTGCAAGTTGTAGAAGGCTACAACTAAAGTTGTACAACTTTTTAAAAAGAAGGATGTGTTCTACTTTCTACAACTAGTTGGAAGGAAATGCCGAAGAAAAAGAAAGAAGAAAAATGTTTTGAACATTACTTCTGTTTTTGCCAATGAACAACAAAAGTTCTCATTCTCAACTATGTTCTCAAGCTATGTTTCATTTTAAATTCGTCCCCTGGGATGGCAGTGTGATATAGAACTTTGGTTATGTTATACGCTGTGCTACCAATTTAACAATATCCCTAGATCTTAAATTTGCACTGTATTCATAATCAAAATCTAACTTTAAGGATCCAGGTGCGACTTGAAGATAATTGTCTATTATTTACTTTCTTGATTATCAAATACAGCTGAGTTTTAAATATTTCTTATACAGTATTCTTTTCTGTTTAGTGGAAAACTTTTCTCTGCTTTCATTTTGTTCCATTTTTTAATAAAATGTGGAAAGCCAAGGTAAAACTCACTGAGGAATTTATTGCTGAGTAGTTCAAACAGTTTTTGTAGATGCATACAAAGTCAGATACAGCAAACACACAAGCATGAACCTCCCTTTACAGCAATTCATTAGGCTCCCACAAAAGGATAACATCACAACAAAGGTTTCACCCAAATTTTTCTACATTTTCTTCAATTTTATTTATTTATTTATAAATTACAGCGACAATTACTGCCATAGCAGCTGCTACTTGTTCAGAATGCTTATTTTTAAAACATTATGATGTAAATTCGCAGGATTAATTTCTGCTAGTTGTACAACTAAAAGTTATGATGTTTTATCTTCATTTATGCACATTTTTATCAAATTCTTAATAATTGGATTTGAGCTCTTCTATGCACGATTTTTTTTAACAACCAAAAGTTTTTCCTCAACTAACAGTGTGAATAACAAAGTAATTCTTATACCTGGTCGAAGCTTTATTTCAATTTTCTGTGGCCTGACTTGTGTTATTGAATCAAATGGAACATTGTCTGAAGGCTAAAGAGATAGAAAATATAACAACAGAAGTGAAAAAAATTCTGTATATTACTTTGGAGAAAACTACACCTTTCTTCGCACTGGATTGTTTTTACCTTAACGTTAACACTGCCATCCTCAATGACAATGTTTTGACATTTTTCATCTGTTTCTAAAATTGGTTTTTTGTTGCATCTAGGTCTCTGCACATTAGCACCGGTCGTGAAATTCTGGAAATAAACATTTTATGAATTAAAAATTAGGAAAAAAATAATATATCAACAACTTCAATCGTGATAATCACACTTAACCATTCTTTAAAAAGTTTCAAAATTTTTCTAACTTCGTTATCACACACCATAACAGCCCATTGTATTGTTATTCAATAGAAAATAATGGTCACAGTGACGTATTTAAATCTGATATATATTCAAGAAAGTCAGAATACAAAAAATGATGGCAAAAATCAGCTTTACGATGGCATTTTTTTTTTGTCCGCTGTATTAACCTACAAAAATTCATTCATCAAAAATTACCCCTTTTTTAAAAAATCAGACGGTTCAATTTGGATTCGAGCATCATGCTTCATCGAGCATAACAAGAGAAATTGCATAACAAGAAAAATTCGTCATTAAATTGGAGAGAATCGTGGTCACCTCATCTGTGCACCAATAACATTCACCTCCAGCCTGTAAACAGGTTGAACATTTTGTAGCTTGTGTACATGGATTATCTGTAAAGAAAGAAAAAACTATAATATACAGAATTATTAATCAAAATTAAAATAGTTTTCAACAAACAATATTCCATATGTTCAACATAAAAAGTGCTGTATAGAATGAGCAAGAGGTTTCAAGTGTACAACATGAACTAAATTGTATAACAAATATATGGATATAAAATATTTACGTTTTTACTGAAATGTGGCTCGATTCGGTAGTCAAAACTTACAAATTCTAATTTTTTTACTGCTAGTTTTTTACTCAGTAAAAACATATTATTTTCTAGCAAGCCTATACATAGTATTGACTTTATTCCAAAGTTGAAATATATACATTCTGGTGTTGTTTGGTGTAATTATACAAAATCCTCCAAAACTACTATCCTAGTATAAATGTTATACTAAAGCCTTTAACAGGCTTTCCAATTTGACTATGTTTACCACAAATCTATTTGGGTTCTTGTTTACCTCTGCTTTAAAATAGAATTTAACAGAACACTATGTTTAGCCATCACATTTTCCTTATATTGAATGAAATGGAATTAAATATGTACACCTGGTACATTTGGTATGGACTCTTTCCATACCAAATGTAATGGGTGTGCCAAAAAGAAATGCTGACCGAAAGATAAAGAATGTGTGGTGGCTGAGGGGTGACGTTCATACCTAAGTTCCCACAGATAACCGTTATTTTACAGAACACTGTAGCACTACTACATCATGTCTGTGAGTTCAAATTATCAGTGCACACTTTTCGGCTCAATATAGATAGCTAAACTTAGTTGTTCAGCAATTAAAAGTCTTTATAATTTCTTTATAATTTGACTCTTAATCTTTTAAGACAAATGTCCACTAGGTGGAAAATGTTGCGTTGGATAAATTTCCTGCAAAGTGTAAAGAAAAGAAACCTTAAAACGTTTTTTTCCCGTTTTATGTGGCAACTTGGGTATGGGCGTCATTACCATTAAATAGATTCAATAAACAACATTTTTATAACTAAAATTGAGAATCTAAACAGATTTGCAATAGAACATGTCAGAAGAATCTTAATGTGAATTAGATTTGTGTCGGATTGGAAATTCATTCTCTTTTTATTAAATAATAAAGTCTTTTCATCTCCATCATTCACTATCACCGGGAAGGGGTTAAAAAGAAGGAGCAAATGACAGTACAATGATTGGTTATATCATTATATTATGTTTATATTTTTGGAAGAGTTAGGAAGAAGTCATACATACCATTACCCTGGCTCGACACAATCGTCATCAAAAATGTCAGAGCAACTGTGAAGAGAATAACAGCAACCAGTGTGTTAAACTTCATTTCTTATTATACTACACCTTAAAGAGAAAATTGAATCAAATTTTTAAAACAAAAACAGAATCTCTTTCCTTGTATTGTTATTATGACTTAGAGTATGTTACGCCTCTGTATTAAGTATTAAGAAGAAGATCATGTAAGATGAACTACACACTACAGAAAACACACGACATAACCAACAATACCAATCCCAAAAACATAAAGGGAAAAATTTAATTTATGAAAAGTGAAAATAAAACAGATGACTTTATCATATCTCATAAATATGTTCTCTGCGTTCCTCAAAACGATAAACGGCGCAACATAAACTAATTTCAACCATCTTTTTCTTTACCGACTGGGAGATATATTCCCGCCCACCAAATAAACGTAGTTTTGTAACCCCCTGGCTACTTTTAAATTTCAGTCGATCATAATGCAATATTATCAATATTTTGCAAAAATGGAATAGAAATAACTTAAATTTATAATCTTTGTTTATATATGAAATGACTTCACTTTTGAGTGGATGACCAAACAGAATTGTAAGTTTGTTTTTTGAGATTTATTTTAGCAGTTCTTTCTGTTTACGTTTCCCCAACGGGGGTTCACAATGACTATTATCGAAAGAGAGGCTACGAAAGAACATCGGACTACAGTGAGAAATACCGTTGATGACGCATTTTTTGTATGACACATTGTATACAACAATAACTCCCTTATTAGGATTTAAATGATGTTTTGTTCAGGGTTGTGTGATTAACACGGTATGTTGATTGACGTCAAATTTCATATTTTCGCCCTAAATTTACTTAGATTCCGTGATGATGATATGGATCATTTAAAAATATCGACTGGATGAACTTTCGTATTCGCAAAAAGACAAACTTTCTCCAATGGAAATTTTGGAACACTTTCGCGAAAGTTTCCAGTCAATACTTCTCGTCCCGAGTTCACTTCAAAAGAAAACAGGAGAAAATAAAATTTTGTGATCACAAATGTCCATACTAAAAATGGCACCACAAAAACCTAGTCAGTACGTGTTTACACTTGTAAAACGGTCGGGGAACGAAGTGGTACATATGCCGGAAAACTATGGCGCACGGAACCGCCAATAAATACTTTATTTTCTAAAATATACCTTTTTTCATTATTAGACTTTTTCACTAATATAGAAAATACATTCCTTTTAAATAATACTATGATTAACGTTTGCCTCGATTAACTAAAAGTTAAGAAGTGCACTCCCCTACTCCGTCCTGACACCGGGGGTAAAGATACAGTCGAGATTTATTGAAAGACTCCATGAAAATCCAACTAGCATTAGTGAGGCTATGATTCAAACAATTCTCCCTACACTTGAGAGTATATTAAAAATTAGAAGAGTTTGCACATAATGAATTTCCGTCGGAAAAATAACTCTTGAATTCAGGCGAAACACACGCGTTTGAGAAAACAGAGGGATTCTATCTCACATGGATAAAAACAAGAAATACACGGACATTATTTAAAACACAGAACTGGTTATTATCGGACATTTAGACTTTATTGAAAGCAGCAACGTCCATGGACTGAATGTAGTCTTCAAATTTGGTTATCTCCTCCTCGAGAAAGTCCGTACTGACCTAAAAACACAGCAGGATGAAAAATTTATTGAAAGACTTTATAAACATTCTATATTTTTTTTACTTTACACCATCCCCGAATTTCCGTTTACACGATGTGTTTGGTTTCGAAGTAAGTACATCCAACCTCGTTTTTATTAAATTTATTGTTTCAAAACGTGGTTGCACGTACTGACTAGGTCAAAACACGGTTTAAACAGAAATTCGGGAAATATGTATTATGCATGTCCGTTAAACAAACATCTTATGGATTAACAAATCCAATTCTCGTTAACGGAACACAAGTTCCTTTGCAATCTTGGTAGAGATATAAACCAACTTGGCTGAGGAAAGTACAAGAGAAACTCTACTAACCTTGAGATCCTCGATGACGCAATTAATTTGAAGTTTTTTTATTCCATATCCAACCGGTACCAATTTCGCTAAAGAGAAATTGTTTTAGTGACATGGAAACTACTAACAAATGTACAAGAAACAATAATGCCACAATTACTGCAGCAGCATCCCTTCATATTTGCAGAATACTATCATGGAAAATTCAGATAAGTGTGTGATATTATATAATCATCAGGATGCCTGTTACGGATTTTTGAATGCATGAGTCCTAACTTTATTCTATCCATGATTGATGTCTTGTCAAGTTTACACAAACTTACATTGGCCCCAAAGGAGACCATCACAAGTGACTGTTCGAACACACTCTTCAAGTTTTTTCATATCTAGAAAAAACACAGAATCAATGAAAAAAGGACCAAAGTGTTAAACATTATCGGATAAAGCAATACCATATACCACGTACCAGTCTCGTCATCCCAAGGTTTTACATCTAGTAGTAAGGATGATTTAGCAACAACAGTGGGTTCTAAAAATTAAAAAGATAACAAAATGAATGGATTCTCTAGTCCAATTTTGGAATGAATTTGGTACTAATTTAGTTGACAACATACTTTTACTCTTCTTAGCATTATATGCAGCCACTCTCTCTGCTTTTATACGTTTTTGTTCTTCAGTCTGTTCAAGAAAATAAGGAAAGGTAACAATTAATCATTTGGTTGTTAGCGGTTCCCAAAAATGAAATAAAAACCTAAGATATTCAACGACTTAGGCCTGTTAAGGTTCGCACCTTATATAGTTACAAGGTGGGTTATTATTGCGCATCTACAATCAGGTATTGAGCATAACAACGAGGGTTCTTATTTGATGATTCTTGCAAAATAACAGATGAAAAACAAATTTCCTAGCTTAGCTCCTCCCACTCTTTTTACTTACTTAATTTTTGTTTGAGAATTATTTCATTGAGTAAGTCAGTGTCATGACATTTTCTTCTTCATCTCATTCATTTATAAGTACAAGCTTGATGACAGTGATAATGAGTGTTCTTCGCACACATTAAAAAGTAAATGTTTAGTTTTCATTTGTGTCTATGTGATCTAATGGAAGGTCCTTGAATTTGCGGAATTGATATCACCATACCTGTAAAAACTTCATGTTTTGAGACCGACTAAAATGATATAAAAAATCACACACCTACATAATTTGAGTTGCGTAATAGCAGGCCTCCTGTGCTTCTGTATTGTTCTGTTATTTTTTCAGGTCTCAAAAGTAATTTAAAAGTTAACAAATTACCAAACCTCTTCTTCTTCTTCGTCATCAGATCCATAAAGGTCAAAATCATCATCATCATCATCATCGTCTTTCTTAGCTTGCTCGTTTCCTCTTGGACCATAATCATTGACAGATTTTTTTGCACCCGGAAAACTATAGAAATATAGTTTATCAGCCAAAAATAGAAATGTATTTTTATTATATCTGAATGTCAATCTGAAGTTTATTGTTATCACAATTCCTTATTTTGTATCTTAACTAGTTCAAACTGCATACCTCTTAACATTTCTTCAACTTCAATTTATTCTACATGATTAAACCATAAGAAATGAGCAATCTCTTCAAAAATAAAATGAATTTTCTGGATGATTCATCACATTTGGCATTTTTCTATTTCTTCGAAAAGGAAAAAGTGCCACAAATAAGAAGAGGTGGGTGCACTTATATAAAAAATAAAGAAATACGGTTGTTACCGAAATCAGTATGATAAAATTAATATAACAAGAGGAATAAATGGAGGGCGGGAAAAACATAGTGGAAGGCGTTGTTCAGCCTTAAGAGATTGTCAGTGTTAAGAAGGCAAACAACTTTTCAGTAACTAAATGTTTTGATACAATACACAACTTTTGAAGTGAACAATACGTCAGTATTAAAATATAAACACAAAACAAACTGATTTTTATTGTTTATATCTTCCTTATTTTAAGTTATGCCAAAACATGAATAATCGAATTCAAAAAATACGGGAAGAAAGAAAATAATTATGACAAAGCCATCAACCTGAAACTTCTTACAAAAAAGAAACATAACTAATTTTTTATGTAATGTAAACACTGGACTGGAATACAGTCAGAGTGTCTAATTCCAAACAGCCTTCCTAATTCCAAACGCAAAAAAATACAGTCTATAAAATACAAACCACATCAATAATAATGCATACTGCGTTGTCAATCAAACTAAATCCAAAAGCTAACAAACACAAAACTTCTGCCTTCAATAAATTGACTGTCCCCTTGAGACTCGCGCTTACGAGCTCTGCGATGTAATTACATTTATTCAGAGGTATCAAAACCAAATAGTGTAGGCCATTATTACCACACACAAGAATTATCTTTACCTTGATAATTGGTGTTCAACACCATTTCTGCTTCATAAACATTTTAGTATTTGTGGCGATTTTGTTGGGTATGGATGTACATTTTGTTAACCAGACAGGTCTGTTTTTATATGCATTTGGTAATTAAGTAGGCTGTTAAAAATTAGAGGCACTCTGACAGTATTTATATTGTTCAACTAACCTTCCTTGTTCTTGAGCTGAATATGATTTGATTTGATTATACCATCTTAATGCATGTGTAAATGATGATGTTGGTGATGATGCAAGAGCATGAAATACAACTGTGTCAGCTTTTGAGGGGACAAATCTAAAATCCATAAGAAATTGAATCAACAATGAGCAATAGCTTGCCCGATAATCCACACAGAGAAAAAACAATGTTCAAAAGCATTTGTGTTATGAAAAAAAGCATGTTACTTCTAAGGATAAAGACTAGAAGAATCCCATTCATTTTTTAAAAACTATTTTTTTGAAGAGTTAAGTCATATAAACAATCTGAGAAATGTTTGTGGTAAAATATTTCAGCCATTGCAAAAACTCCCTAAAAAACAGAAAAAGATTGCATTGCTTCGTTGTGTTTTGGCCTTATTGCTCCTCCTGTGTTATATACCACCTTTGTATATTTGGCTTGCCAACTAACTGGCTTACGGGGCCGTACGAATACCTTAAATAAAGTGATTCCTGTGTCCATAATGATATTTTGAAATGTTTCCAAAAACTGTAGAAGGACTTACAATTTTGTGAGTCCTATCATCCCTGAAAATATCATTTTGGACGCAGGAATCCCTCTCCTATCCTATAATATAGTGATGTTGGTCTGTTGTAATGCATGCTGGGGAGACGAAGAAGTGCTGAGATAGAAGAGAAGAGGTAATAAACAAAACTAGAATTCTCATACCCTTCAACGTAGCTTTTATCTGAAAGAAATTCATCAAGACACTTCACCCCGGCATCAGTTCTTAAATCGCCAAAACCCATTCTTGTATTTAATACTCGTGCGATCAGACAGACGTATTCTCACCAAAAGAAAGTTTTGATTAACAACTCGCTTAAAAATCTATTCACGTGTATTAACCTGGCCTGAATCAGCAAAAGATATCAAGAAAGAACTTTTCTGAAATATTCAATGTCAGTGTGACCATATATTATGCAAAAACAGTTTACTTACCCAGACCATAGACGTGCCCCCAGACTTGAAGAAGCCCAGAGGAGAAGGATCAGTTCGGAAAAATTAGGAAAATATTAGATCGCTTACAGTCAAATCTTGGTATCTCGGACTCACAAAAAACCGAAGGAAAATATAGTCTTTCAGCGAGGTGTATTTTTCGTTGATCCAAGGGAAACAGAAATTTGTTCGACTTAACGAAAGTTCGTCTTATCCGAAGAACTAGATAACTCTAAAAATTAAAGATTTTAAGATGAAGGTTTGAGTTAACCTGACGGTAGTTTTTGTCTACGCCACGCCTGGATCTTTTCATCTTGTCATTATGCCAAGGTCGCTGGAAAAAGGGCCAACCTTAGTGATAGAGAAGAACTACAAGGGCCTTGCCAGTTAATGATCACTGTACAAATAAAGTGTATAAATAGACAGAGGAACGCCTTAAATTAAACGTTCTGTAAACCGAAATATCATATTTTCTGTTTGTCCCAACCAAGATTATTAAAGTTATACGAAGAAATCCTCTGGAAGGGAAATGAAAAAATGTTCGAAATAACCAAATGTACTCGAAATGTAAATGTACTTGAATATGTATAATCTATCTTATGAGAATGATGTATTTATTGCATATTGCAGCATTATATAAACCTTTTAATGTTTCTTATAAATGAAAATAATCTTATCTTAAATGTTAGAGTTATACGGTATTCGAGTTAAGCGGCAGCTTTTATAAGGGAACATTAAGGCAGAATCCATGGGAAACATTAAAACAGTTCGAGAACGGAATACTTCGTTATCCGTATTCCAGTTAAGTTAGCCGGGAAAAAGCGACTAATATTTTTGCGAGTGACTTATTATTTCCGCCGACTTTTTTTAAATCTGATTTTTTTCCCTGATAAAAGGAGATAATTCACGAAAGGGACAAAAAATTTGTTTGAAATATAACGAGAAGTCGAGCTATCTATTCGATTGTATGAATGCATGCATTCATGACTCGTGATTTTTTCTCATCCATCCATCGCTATTTCTTGAAAGCTCAAGATAGGCAACGAAACGGATAAACGAAACAATACCATTTACTATACAATTGATATAAATTTTTTATCAAATTACAATTACAATAGTACTTTACAATTCTACTCCAATACAAAATAGTTTAAGTCAAGGCCGGTTTCCAGTTCATTCGTCTGGGTCGCGGGACTGAGCGAACTGCTTTTTGATTCGCTCAGTAGTTCAAATGATTTGAACTACCAGGCAGATGAGATTACTTCAGCCAATCAAAAGCCAGTTCGCTCAGTCGTGCGACCCAGGCGAATGAACTGGAAACCGGCCTTAAAATATTCGTTCAAATCGAATTACATCCAAGTTGCAAATGTGCTATAAGTGCCGTATATGAATATCGCGGAAGGTCGGGCGACACCATTCCATTAAGAAAATCCAGGCCAGATTTTTCATTTCAAAAAGAATCAAACGTGGCTTGCCGACCATTTGTTCATCATTCGATCGGTCAAAGGAGAAATCTCATTTAATAATTTCCGCTCGTGTAACAAGGACTTTCCCAGCTTTAAGTTTTTCTCAGTTTTCGATGAGAGACAGGCATACAATAAAAATTGGTTAAACACATCACGTTGGGCATGACTCCCTCCAATCTTTATAATTTTGTTTTTCAGTGGATACATCAACGAAACAACATCGTCATATCTCTGTTCACTGTATGCTATTATCGCCTGGCATAACTTCTGCCCCACTTTCTCTGATATCCGTTGATTCGTACCTGTAGTATCTTTTACATACTGATCGAAAGAACTCATAAAGTTCTCGATAGCGTCGTCAGTTGTTCGTACACCAAGTAAACACATGAGAAAGTGGACGTCGTTGAATACCGTGATGTGATCATCCAAATGGGGTCGACACAAGTCATAAAGTGAATTCCAACGATCACCAACATTTACACCTTGAAATTCCAAACGCTTCAGGAGAGACGCAGCATCAACAATGTCCAACATTGCACCACTGTTTGACCGCTCCCCAACTTGTTGATCATAAATACCAAGTCCTATCTCGTATTCTTCTTTCTCAATATGATACAAGGCCCAATGCCAGTAGTTATGACAAGCCAGCATTGCACACTTGCTCCAGTCATTTTCCGTACCACTCATAAATTCAATTCCTTCGTTCGTTCGACCAGTCATTTCATAACAATGAGCCTTTGCGTGAGTGGCCCAACAGTCAGTTCGATTGAGAGTTAAGGCGTTGGTGGCATATTTTTCGGCTACGCTATACATGTTCATCTCTTCTAATCCAAACGCATACATTCCATTCAGGTAACCATAGTAACGATCGCTTGAATTCCAATACGGTAATATACGTCCAACACTATCGCGAATCATAAGTGAATTACCCATATAAAAATAGGAATCGTGTGCAAACTTAATAGCCATGATGTCATTTGGGTGTTCGATTAGAATATCTTCCCAAATATTGCAAGCAGCCTCCATTTGATCATGAGCGACGAGCAAAATTGCCTGACAATGGTTCCGTTCACGCCCACTCAATTCTTTTGCAGTCATTAAATTTTCCAGCGTCTTTACCTCCTTCTCAAACTCGCCATCCAAACGAATAGTTCGACCAGTTCCCATTAAGTCCAATCCAATTGAAAGCGCCTTACCCATCACGAACTCTGGATCCTCTTCCGACAGCATTTTCAAAGTTCCCTCAATACCACCGTTTTGTTCAAACTCTGTCCATGTCACGTATTGTGTTAAAACATCGTCAAACAGTTTAGCAGACTGATTGTTTGTTGTGGATAACAGAAGATTTGCATCTTTCCATGCTTTACAATCTTTTGAAGTCATGATTTTTATTCTAAAAAGGTCTAGTAAAAATTGTAAAACTGAAAATATAATTGCCCAGAAAACCTGAAAAAATGACACGAATATCTACAGATTCCTAACTACCTAACATTTTATTAACGAAAAGACTCTCAAAATCGAGCCATAACATGACCCTACCCTAACTGACATAACAGACTTTAGCAGATCAGGGGTGTATAGCGCTTATGATGCTAGGATGATAACTGATGATGGTGGTTCCGAATCTCGTCACTGGAAATATTGAAATGTATGTATGTACACTGCGCATGATTATTAGTTGAAGATGTGAACATTACCCAGTGGGCAAAATCTTCAAAATGTCTATTGAAACAGCAGGCGATGTTGCTTGTAATTCCTATAAAAAACACTCCTCCACAAACACTTTTTGAAGATTTTGCCCACTGGGTAGTGATGTGAATTGATAATGATAATTGATTATCAAATGTGCCTAATAAAATATTATTAAGACCCACACCAGCTTAGGGGTTGAAATCGCTCTCCCAGCAAACAGCCTCGTTAAAATAGATAAATAAAATAAATAAATAAATAAATAAAATTAATAAATAGAAATAAAAAGCACATGGAGTACTGATTAAGGCCTCGTACACACGTTGAAATTCTTAGAATATTAAATTGGGTAATCGTCTGTATTCAAAAAACACGTGACCGAAGAACGTGGACCGGAGAAGCGATTTTTTCGTTTCGACGGCTTAAGTTTTGAAACAGATAATCTATGGTTGATTGTGTGTCGCAATGAGTAAGTAATTTATGCATCAAATTCATAAAACACCTATACCTAAAGTACTTTGCAGGATCCAAATAAATAATGGCACATAAATTTCTTTTACAGCATAAACATCCTAATTTTGTTAACATGTTTTTGTTTACGCGCATGAAAAACATTTTGGCGAATAATTTTATACTTATGGTCTTTTTCGATGAAAGTAAGAACACAATTATATTTTTTGAAGTGACTTTTGAACACATAATCAACCAAAATAATCTTCTAAGCAAAGCAATATGCAGCGGAAATGAACTTCAAAAAGGTTTCAGCCAGGTTTTTTCTGCACCAAAAACCCGTGAGTTTCTCAAGAAAACTAACATTCCTCACATTTCCCATGATTATAGGGATACAAAGAAGCGAATGTTAAATATCCGGTGTGACCAGGCATCTCTTTATTAGCTCTTGAAGTTATTACATCGACATTTGCCTTCTTGGGTTTGGGAAGTACCTTTGTATCGACAGCAGATGAGATATTATTTAGTGAAGGTTCATCGTGTTGAAGTTTATCTTCTTTCGGTATATCAACTTTTGATTTTTTCATACTTGGTTCAGTAGTGACATCATGTTTTGATGATGATCCCTACATGAAAACAAAATCTAATTTTTAAAGATGGAATTGATACATAATACTGTTAAAAAAATCTGCGGCGGACCCAGAGGTACGTGGGAAAATTGTGGAGAAGCACATTAACATAACTTTCTGTTTTCAGTCTGTATCACCAATGAGATTATTTGCACATTTTTGTTTTAAGCTTTAATAGCTAAAATTCTCCTCCACAAATTTCGACAATTCTCTAGATCCGCTGATGAAAATGATATTAAAGAACGGTGAAAAGGTTTTTCAAAATCCAATAAAAATTCTCAACATACTACTGCTGTTGCTCCAACATTGGCTTCTGGAAAGGCCACATTTCTCACGTTCAATGTCCGAAGAAGACATTCAAACGTTCTTATATCTGAAATGAAAAAAACCTCGAGGTTCACTAGTAAAAAGATTGATTCTGAGATATCGTAAGGTGTTACGCAGCAATCCATACCACAAAATCTATGCTTTCTCAGAGCGCCACATGTTCTTTGAACTTGTTCAATGCATGGTGAGAACGAACACAAACGTCCACCAGATTTCTAAAGAAGAACATCGTTGCATTTGCTTAAAGTACCAGTTTCCAATGAATATCTTCAAGATATTTTAAAGCAGCCTTTAACTATTAGAAATATTGAATTCATAATGAAACAGGTAACATTGTCCATTGACATTAAGATTCAAATGTCTCTACAGCTGTTCAAAAACAGCTGGAAAAGTTTTGATACAGTTGAAACTCAGTTATCTAAACTCTCACTGGGCCGAAATGATTAGTTCAAATAACTGGGGTTTCGAATATGTCAGGGTAAACTATGAGAATTACTTAAGTGAAGTTGAAGGGACCGAGTTTGAATAAATGGTGAATTCGGATAACCTGATGTTCGGATAACCTGATGTTCGGATAACCTGATGTTCGGATAACTTCGGATAACTGAGGTTATTGAGATTATACATGTTATATAGTTGCAGCTTTGCCATTAATCGCTTTGCCATTAATCTCTCAAATATTTTAGATAAATTTGGTAATAATGAAATCGGTTGAGTCATCGTTTGTGGATGGTGAATCTTTCTTAGGAATAGGTGATACTTTTGCAAGTTTCCATTGATTGGGAAATGTGTTCTGGTCGATACATGTATTAATAATGTGTGTGAGTGGTGATGCGATGCTAGTTAACCTCAGTTATGAGTTAGAAAAGTGCTGGATTGCTCCTGTTATAAAGTTCATCCTTATAATCTTCTATTAGTTATATATTAAAGTTATGGAGATATACATTTTAGTAATGAATCATAATTAAGTTACTTTAGTCAATACAATATAAGGTTTCGTTTCCAACATGATGTTCACAATCTTTCGGTTTCACACAAACTTAAAAATGCAGCTACAAACAAACCTTTAATGCTCGTTTTCCATGCACAATTACATCCCACGGAGCTGGTAAGTCGAGGAAAACTGAAGATAAACACAAAAAGTTAAATTACCTGTTATTTCAGTCACATTCCTTTCTGGGGGAAACTTGGGAAAAGGGACTAATATTTTTGTGAGTGACTAACATTTTTCCCAACCTTATTTTTACCTGATTTCTTTTTACCTGACTTTATTTATTTATAAACTTCACTGAGGACTTGATACTTTAGTGACCAATATTTTTGCAAATGGCTTAATTTTTCCCTGACTTTTTTCACCCCAATTTTTTTCCATAATAGGTACAAATAATAAAACAGGATGCCAAGGATGAAAAGTCAGTAACTGAAGTATGTGACTTCATTAAAGTTAAAATGTAAAATTACATTACCAGCATCAGCTTTGTTTTCTATAGTAAAGCCATCTTTACAAGCATCAGCTTGTGTGCATGTAACATACTCTCCAATTCCATGCGAGTTGAATTCTTCACTAACACATAATAACAAAGACAGATAATAAGGTAAAGGTATAACAGCAAAGAGACAAATTGCAGCTTTTAATGTATTTCACAAGACTGGTGAAAGGTTAACTGATGAAGATATTCTCCATTAGCTCAGACTTTAAAACTGCTACAACATGAATCATGACATTGCTGTGTTTGTTTACATTTTTTTTACCGTCAGCCAAATCATTATCAAATCTTTTGCCTCAAATTGAATTTCGGTGCTGCACCATAAATCTTAAGATCACGTGAAATATTGAAAAATGTTTTTGAACTTTTAAATTAGAAAAAGATGGATTTCAAATCAACATAAAAGTAACACTAGAGACTCACCGTGCCTTAATTATCCGCTGCTCATGAAAATCATATGTGAACAGGTGTCCATTTGGTTTTATCGTACGAATAATACCATGGGACAAAGAACCACTTCCTGTACCTAAAGGAGTTTTATTCATGAAAATTATTACAAACACCATTATATTTGTTTAACAATCGATGTGGACTGTAAATATACTATTTTGCAATCACAAAACCTTGATGGTTGAAAGTCTCTTGTTTTCATTTGGATAAACAACAGGACAACACACAAGAATGTTCTCGTTTACCCAGACATAAACAAAAGTTTTGATTGCAAACAAGTGATGATCGCATACATTCTCATTACCTGACTCAACGACAACAGATCCTGGTTTTAGTTCTAACTCCAAAGTGATTAAAGATATGTCAGTTGAATATAAGATTTGTGTTCGATGTGGAAGCGTAACAGTCCATAATTCTGGCGTAGGGTGGAGTATATACGCCCATCCTTTTGCCCTTTTTGATTGTACCTACATGAAACTAACTTGGTATCAATATGTCATAAAAAGCCAAAAACAAATCATATATTAATATATTCAACAATCTTCAGTATTTTATAAAAAAATCAAGCAGATCAAAGATGACTATGCTTGATTAGAAAAATTACTTTTGTTTCAGGAAATGTTAAAGAAATGTAATGGATACTATACATAAGAAATTATTATGATTACTGATCTGATGATATTAATGGATCTTATTAGACATGTGCAAGAAGAGAATCATACTGGTAACTGCTCTTTCTACCTTAAGGACAGAAATTTTAGCAGGCATTAATTTTCATAGAACAAATTTTCGCAGTTGGAAGGTCAAAAATTAGTGAATTTGGCGGGATTTATTTTCACCACTAACATGATATTTTAAAAAGTAAATGGGAGATTAATAACGAAGAAATTCAAGTAAATTGTATAGTTTTTGGCAAGAATCTACAAAGCATTTCAAAGATCTTACTGGTAAACTATCAGTTATTTTGATGTTAATCTTGTAAGACAAGGATTCCAACCCTTTTTCTTTTAATTACCTTGGTTCCATATAACTTTCCTATGAAATCTTTGTGTGGAAAAGCACCAAATTTGGTTTGTTCCACTTTCTTCATATCTAGTTGTATAGCAGTCAGTGCTTGTTTCCCCTATCAAAAACAACAAATCATACAAGGACTTAAAAATTTAACTGTTGTTGAATTTGAAAATGAAAGGCTTACCAAGTACATCATTACAGTGTCGCCTTCTTCTACAATTTTTTTCCACTCTTTGAAACTCATTGTTAACCAGTCAAAAATAATAATCAGGAAATATGATTGAATAATGAAGAAACAAAATCTATTTGATATTAAAACTGTTTGGAAAATACATAATACAATAGTCATTGAAAAAATGTCTGGAAGTCTATTGTGAAGTTTTTGGTTGGTGTAACTGTAGTTGGTGTTTTGATCACATAATAGTAATTGTGCATTAGTTTGAATTTTATCATGTGATCAAAAAGTGTGGAAAATCAAAACTTGCCTATTGAAAAGATCAAACAAAAAATTGATGATAAGTTGTTATAATAGACTTGGGAATTTTCTAACATATAAATACATCATTATTGCTTTTCCAGAAGGTTTGCCAAGACACAGATATTACTTTTACTAGACAGCCTTATAAGCCATTTCTAATTAATGAAGGTGATATATATTTGTACAGATGAATTTAACAATGACACAATGTATACTGTGACACAGACAAACGTTTGAAGGGAACCTGAAAGTATCAGTAAAATTATAGATAAAGAAATGAAGATAACATTGTATTAACATTATATTATATATATTATTACACCAGTTGCGCCAAAGAAAAACGCCCATAAATTTAACTCCTATTATTTTGACAATTATACTATAAATACATAAGCAACTTTTACATTTTGAATTTTGAAATATTTTCTATGTTTCAACAAAAAAATTTTTCCAAGTTCGGAAAATTAATGGAGATATGACAAATTTGTCTGGTACACTCAAAATTATGATGTTCAAATAGTTGACGTCAAAAATTCTCAAGAAGGAAAGCTTGGCACCCGTAAAAGCCCTCACAAAATACCTAGAAACATTTGCATCGTAGAACTTCGGAGCAAAATTGATAAAAAAGAAGCATTTGCATCAGTTTAAATCCTCCTAAGTTTAGTAGAATGAAAAAACTTGCACATAATTAATGAAACTTAAAACAGAAGAACAACAAGAGCAGAATGTTTAGCGGAACTTTTTGAACAAAATCTGAGGTTGATAGAGAAATTGGTGGTTTGACAGGACGGAAAGGATTTTACACCCGAGGTGTTAACAAATGTTCAAAATAATAAAATGTACTTTAAAGGGAAGAAAGATGAGTTACCACATTACCAACTTTTCCTTCAAATAAAAAAAAAACAATCAAAGAAAATTTGTTCGACCTAGGATGGGGTTATGAAACCTTTTTTTGTAAATGATAACGGAATGAATGTTAAAGACAAACAACACCTGCAAAAACAACTTTTTCCTGCCATTCAACGCCTTTCACACACAACAATTAGATTTTTATACAGGACATAGTTCAAAGTTTATTCAAGTTATAAAATTCAAAAAACGTTAATTTCGCATTTATTGAAGCTAACACCCACCCATGGTAACGCCCACCCTCATCTCCCGATTGTGACTTCTTGATTAACCAGATAAAAGAAAAAAAAAATAGAGAAAAGAGAAAAATTCATGAATTATGGCTAAATAATCCATTCCAAAATGAAGAACTAAAAGCATACAATTAGAACTGCTTGGAAAGAAGTTGCTTTCCTTCCATTCGCAAACCAACCAAGCTATTCACCAGAAGTCCATGAAGGCCAATGTATCAACAATTATGGTTAAATCGTTTTGGTTTCTTATGTTATGCTTCTCATTTTATTTGTTATTTTAATGATAATGAACAACATTTTGCAGGAACATCTAAATTTTTGTAAGATCAAATTTAATAAAAGACACAAAGTAAAAATAATTGACATCAAAATTTAAACAAATTGAAATCATGCTCTCCCTTACTTCCTTTATTTTCAACTGAAACATAAAATGAATTCTTACCAAAATGGACGCATAAAAATTTTATAAATACATTTGTGAGATAGAAATAAAGAAAGTTTAGGAATATATTTAAAGAAAAGTCAAAGAGACTATATACAGTGTCAAAAACAATTCCAGTATTAATAGTACATCGTATAATGTTCCTGCGATATGGTTTCCAGCTCTACGAAAAACAAATTATTGACATTGCTTCCTTCCAGGTCCGAAATATTGACATTGCTTCCTTCCAGGTCCAAAATAATTTCGATCCTAATTTCGAGCCTACTGAAAACATATATAAACTTTACATCATTCATTTACAAACGCCCGATGATGACAGTAGTAACTGTCGAAACGTCGCAAACAAAAACAACCGGTCTATGACATGATAAACTCTAATTATATATAAAGTTTAGGAAAATCATACAAATTCAAGAGTTCGAATTTTTATGGGCATTTTTTTGGCCCACCCGGTATTATATATGTATTACTTGTTTTTAATAAATTCAACAACGTATCTAATGATGACTTTCTGTTCCTCAAAGTTTAAATCTGATAAATTCTTTTCCATATTACATTTAAATATTGCTTCGCTATTTAAGTATAAAGAAGATCTTGAAACTTTGCTAAAAATTCTAAATTTTGAATTTAGTATTATAGCAATTACTGATACAAGAATTATTAAAGACTCTATTCCAAATTACGATATAGAGTTTTGGATGTATATCAAATATTACAAATGAGTCTACTGCGGGAGGTGTAAACTTATATGAACGTAATCATTTTAACTGTAAACAAAGAAAGGATCTTAACATTTATAAATCAAAAGAATTGGAATCAGTATTTGTTGAAATAATTAATCCTTGCAAAAAAATACAATTGTTGGTTGTGTCTATAGACATTGCATAAAAATTGATGACTTTAATGAAAATTATTATCAACCTTTTCAATTCAATTCAATTTAATTCATTTATTTTGCCATAATTGCTTTTTAGAGGTAGTAACTGTTTATTTTGACATCAAAGTAAGTGAAGAATATGAAGAGTTTCATAGGAGAAAAACAGATTTTTTAAAATATCTTTCATTGAATAGAATTTTTAAAAATCCATCTAGCTTTATCAATCTATTAATGAGCCCTAAATTAACGTTACACATATTAATGCGAAGGAAATTAACGTGGTTGCCTGAAAAGCCATTTATAAAAGAATTAAATTAATGCGGTTCAGTTTGAGTGACTTTTTTTGACAGTTAGTTTTTTTGACATTTGTTTTCCCCTATGAAATTTTATTAATCCATTAATGTAGAGTAGAGTAATGTAGAGTAATGTAATAGAGCATACAAAGATTGAGATATACGCTTTTTATAAAAACAACACGAGCCTTATTGGTCAAAAAATATTAGAACAAAATAAGAACACGCTGAGGCTCAAATTGTTATTATTCAAACTTGCATTTTGTTGAAGAAAAAAAAGGATTTTAAGGATAAGAATTCTCTTGCAAGTTACAAATATGAGTGACCTCCTAAGAACAGAATAAGAACAAATAAGGCTGAAAAAGGCTCTAAAATAAACAGTCGGTCAGATTTTACTGGTTCTTATAAAAAACTTTTACTAAAAATAAAAATAAATTACTCTCAAAGTTATGAATTAGGAGTCAATGAAATTACTTTTTTTATTTATCCGCCAGAATATCTGTTCAATAGAGTACCATCCGTGTGCAATTAGCTTCAAATCAATCCATGCAGTACTCTATTTCAGATTATTCAGAATTTTTTTCAAGTCTATCGCAAGCCCTGAAGAGGAACAACCACATTTTATAATTTTTCATACATTTATTCGGAGCAAAATGGGTGTTTTTTAGGGTAGAATGCTTTGGTTGATGTATACTCTTGGGAGCATGGCTTTTGCTCGATCTGAGTTCATGACGAAACGCCAAAATGTACAAACATGTCTCAGAGCGTTGTATGTTTTCACAATATGATGTGACCAATTGAAGTCACAACTCTGTAAAACATAAAGTAAAATATTTTCAACGATTTCAGCCGGTAGTCTTTCAAACGAATTTGTGTATTTGGATGAGAATTCCCCTAAACGACAATGTTTAAATTAAGTTGTAGATTTGCGAAGGGTAAATATTATAGAACATCTTGAAAGAGAAAAATAACCATTACCATGCTTGAGGGAAAGACTGGGGCTTCCAATTGAATGTGTATATCGTAAAGGCACGTTCGGTTTTCTATTTTGATTAGCTTAAAAAATAAAACAAAAAGCATTCAATTTTTCATTTGCAATTCCATCGTCCAAATCTATGACAATAAATCGCTTATTAACAAATATTAATAAATAAAACTTTAAAAAAGTTCTTAATTGAAAAACAGGGACATGGGTGTGTCTGACGTATGAACCTAATCAATAGACATAATTTATCCGGCAATAAATATCAAGTGCGTCCAATGTAAAGAAAAATCAGTCAATCAGTATTCTATCCTAAGTTAAACCCACACTAAACTTACTCCACGAATATGCAAATTACTCTTTTATTTTTATTCTAAAGAATGACAAAAATGATTAAACGATGTATATATATGGACTGCTGTGATGCTGCCAGCCACAAAAATCTACCCGCACTGCAGAAGCCTGAAAACAAACAAAAAATGTTGACAGAAAAATGCTGCAGTTTTTTTTCAGATCCACCAAACATATATATAGCTTAGAAGCAAGTTTTAAAAATTGGAGTTGATGGTGATGCTGCTGTGCTACTTTCACTTTTTACAATCCAGGAGTCTCAAACATCTTTTCCCATCATCATTACAAAGTATACACAAAAAAATTAATTCATTATAGTATTAAAAACTATATTAAAACACTAAGAATACTTACAAACTCTCAAAAGCATTTATTTAACCTTATAAAGTTTCTGTCTTCTTCACCACGTTTAGAAAACGTAATTCACGAAACCCGGAAATTGTACGCCATTTAAAAAACCTGATTGTTTTCTTAGCGAACCAATTACAGTTCGACTTGGTGAGGGAATGTTGAAGGAACGGACAATAAGGAACTCCAATTCTAAGAAGGGTGTTACGAAAGGGTGGAATTAACTGTGGGGTTACACACTGACTGACACGGGGAAATGAAAGATCAGCTGCCTCGCAGCGCTGACCAATAAAAAGGGAATATTGATTCAAACAATTATCTTTAATTAAATTAAGAAGCTATAATCAGGGATTCCAGTGCTATTTTAAGAAAACTGAAAATGCCATATGCCATATAGAAATGATCTACGCAATTCGGGTAATTGCATGTAGAGACCAGCCAAAATTAACCTTCAGAGTTGTGTGTGGATTGAATTTCATTGTTATTGTAATACAGATTACTTTGAAAAAATTGTCTTTTTCTTCTTTGTATATTTTAAAACTCCCCAAAACGAGGAAATAAGAATTGCATTTAGCGAGGGCATGCATGTTTGTACAGACAGATAGAAAATGTTTACATTTATACAAAAATGTTACTCTTGATGGACAGTAAAAACATTAACACTTCCTACCTGTTGTCTAGTTAATTTAAATCCTCATACATTAAGTTTTCTGTTGATAGTTCTCCAAGCAAGGGGTTATAATGATGGTATCAGATAACAGCTCTTTGCAATAGACATTTTTGTGTATATAATGTTGTTGTTTGATTTTAAGTTTGCACAGTGTATATATATATAATTTAAGCTTCTCTCTAATTAACCTTTTAAATGCCTTTGAAATGCTTTTATCAGGTTAATTACAACCCTGTGTAAACTTTGAAATCAAACAAAATTTATGAAAATACAGAAAGTGCTGAAATGTCTATTGAAAAAAATCTTATATCTTCATTTATGACTCCTTAGCAGAGGCTGTTCTCATAGATGACTTGCAAATGACGTTTTTTGTTTTTATTTGACTTGATTAGGCAGATTTCAACAATAAGTAATCAGTGTTATTCCAGAGGGAGTTAAGATAAACTGATTGCCAATTTTGCCTGCCATTTTCAATGCTTGAAACACACTTGGCCCATTACAAGATCATTCATTTCTTACAGATAATGTTAATACAAAAATACAATAGCATTTTTAATGTCGCAAACTAGAGGGAATATCAATCTCAAAATTATAATTCAGATAGTGCCTTAAAAAACATGTAAATATTTGAAAATCATCTATATATATTGATGATTATCTATTAAATGTCTAACGTTGTGAATGGCCAAGTTAGTGCCATTAAAAATAAAGAAGGACCATTAGTTATTATATATATACAATCCAAAACAATTTGTGCACATGCTGGTGGATCATACCTTGATCATTAAATATTCTATGTTGAAACATTGTAATTATTGAGCAAATAACATGAATAATAAAAGCAAAATACATCACTTGGAAAGTCATGTATAATAGTAGTAGTAAAAGTTTCTTAAATTCTTAGCTTTGAGGTCCATATTCCAATATATTATTCTCACACCAGTTGTCAATACCCCTACCACCACACCAGCCCCACAAGCAACACAAAAACAAAATATATACCACACAAATAAATCATACACCATACTTCATTAATTTCTATCTGTTTTCTACTATCATCGTCTTGAAAACAAAGACAAAAACATGCTTTATATTTTCCTCAATAAAGCAGGGGACATTATAATATTACAGGGTTTATTCAAGCTAAAAATTCCCTGACTTTTTCCTCCTGAAAAGTATATAGTATATTATAGCTACTATTTTCCCTGAAAATGAAACCCCCCAAAAATGATGTCTCTTTCCCTGACTTTCTTGTGAAATAGATTGTTTCTCACTGACTTTGCATTCCCCAACTTCACTTCACCAACTTTCATGATCTCAAACCACAGAACAAACAAAATGAAGTTATGAAGGTAACTTTCCTAGAAGCACGTTGCTGTACCGCCATGATCGCACATGTACGATGATGATGGCCATCATAAAGGCGCTATTTCCTTTCCGCACCCCCCTATTTTTTTCACTCCAATCCATCCCAAACGTTACAAGGAACATTAATATAAAAAAGTCATTTGAAGTAAAATTTAAGGTTTTCACAAAATTAATTTTAGCAAAGCTTTGATAACCCCCTGGGTACGGAAAGGAAATAGCGCCCATCATAAAACGGATACGAATAAATATGGCCACCTCTCCGTACAAGAAATATCATCGTATGGAAAAAACAGAACATTGAAAGTATCAGTGTGAACACTACACCACTATAATATACTATTATATAATCTCTGAGCCCCTAATTTTATCTGCGGGGGTGGGTGTTTCAAATTTAACGTCTAATCGATGTTAAGCGTGGCACTTTCAGTTTTGACATCTGGCTGTCTCTCTTTCGAAGGACGACGACACAAGCTCCTCTGGGGAATACCAAAACAACAATGCATACAAACTCACTATAGCCATGTTCCTAAAAAATGCTTCCTAAAATGACTCGTTCATCCATTTAAATGATTTTACTTAACCATTAATCCTCTCTCTGATTTTTTTGGTTTTGGTGCAAAGGAACCAAGCGCATGATTTAAGCCGAAGCACAGACACCATTATTATTTGATTTTACAGAACAGCTTTCAAGGAAAAAAACAAAATCGAACTAAAATCCTTTGTTTCCGGGTTATTTAGAAATCAGCATTTCTCAATGCAATTTTAGTTTAAAGTACATTTTCCAAAACTTTAGAAATTGAAAATATTAAAATAAAATTGCTTTAAATATATTTTTTAAGAAGGTCTAATTTTTCTATGTTAAACTTATGTATTATTATAAGTATAATTTTGCTTAACCCCCCTTATTCAGTCATAGTAGACTTATCACATATAGTTCTCGCAAAAACAACAACAAATTTCTTTTAAATTTAAGAACACGTCAGACAAAGACTTTACGAAAAGTAGAAATAACAAGGTAATTTTATGGTTTATACTAATTCTTTTTATCACGATTTTTTGTTAAATTTATGGAATATTTTTTAAATGTATGAATAGCTTCTGGGAATTATCACAAAATATCTGACACGATTCAAAATAAAAACACATTTCTCCTAGCTAATCATAAACCTCATTTGTTGTGTGTGTGCCACTAATAAATTTCCAATTTCTTTGGTTAATGAAAATGGTATACATAAGAAATCTTGCAAACCTTCAGAATGGTGTCCTATATGGAAGTTGTATTCTTTACCAAATATATACCACTGATACCACTTTTTTATAGTTAATTGCAGTACAGTAATCCTAAGAGACTTTTTGACGTACCCGCCGTATAAGATAATAAGCTTTCACAAAGGATTGGTGTCTTAAAATTTAACAGTCTTTTGTTTATTTAATATGCATTTTCATGCTCCGGTCAATTGCCATGTATATAAACTGTGTAGAATAGATGACTTCAAATGTTTTTTATCAGGTTAATTACAAGGCCTAGTCCTAGTTGCAGTTGAATCCTGTTACTACTGACCCCTTCCATAAACCTGTAACGGTTTCAAAGAACCATTCATTATGTTCTGACTCATTCTTTGTAGGACAACATAATCATTACAGGGCTAAACTGCAACTAAGCCAATTAAAGCTTATATCCTGTGTAAACTTGAAATAGAGATAAATAAATAGAAAATAGAGATAAAGAACTAATGTCCATTAAAAAAATCTTATTTTATTTTCAGTTATGACCCCTCAGGGGAGCAGGGGAGAGGCAAATAAACGGAAAGTTTTTCAAGGTGTACAAACAACCAAACAACATTTAAATTGCCAACCAAGATTCAGTAATTATAGCTAGACACTCTTGATATGTAAAAAAACGTTCAAGATATTCAAGATGTCAAGACAAGACAAAATACGAAACGAAACCCAAACAAAATTGGAGCATTTGTCATATATAAAAAAGAATACAAACCTTTTGAGATCCAAAGCTTTAATGTGAATATAACCTGACCTTCACTGTGTAGAACGGAAGCATAAATTATTTTTTTCATTCTTGATAGTAATAATATAATTAGAAGAGTTAAAGTAACTCTAAGATGCAGCCTCTCAAAATCATAAAAAGTCATAGTCTGATGCGATTCTGTTTCTCAAAAACGCAAGACACGATTCTGCAGCTTTGTTATAAACTTTATAACCTGAAACTTTATTACAACATAAATATAATAACACAAGCAATTACAACTTAACATTTCATTCTTTTTATATAGGACAACTTAAAATGGACCAGATTCAACAAGCTATAGAGCCATGTAAAGAATTTTGTAAAGACTCCATAAGGCTGGTGAAGAGATGTACCAAGCCAGATAGAAAAGGTACAACTGCATATTGTTGCATCATTAGATTTATCAAGAAATCTGGACTTGTGCTTCTCTGTCAATAAGTCCTTTTGATGACATAAATATAAAACCTTGTCACTTATATAAATGACAAACAGCAAACAGATATTCTCATTTTGCACTTGAATCTCTGTTATCCATGACATCCTAGCATTATATTGAAATGAAGGGATCCGCAATTTTCATATGCCATGTGAAATTCATATCTCTATATATATTTGAATATGTTTTTAGAATTTCAAAAAATTGCAATGGCAACTGCAATCGGTTTTGCTATCATGGGATTCATTGGATTTTTCGTAAAATTGATTCACATTCCGATCAACAACATCATTGTTCAATAATATACATTGGGTAAGTAAACATAAACTTAGAAATGTTATATATTTAAATATTTATATATATTTTATATATTTGATATATTTATATGCTTCCTGTGCCTTGGATAGAACTGGATAAAACTGTACCTTTGTTCTCTTCCTTTTTTTCAGATGATTTTGGAAAATTGACACTAAATTATTGCAAGTGTATCACAGGGAGAAAAGAATATATTTCTTATTCAATGGTGTATTGTACAGTTCACACTTGTATTGATTTTCATAATAAAATAAAATACTAGCTGTGTTTTTTATATGAACTTTACATATTATGACATCCAAGCATATAGTCATTAGGTGTTGACGTGCCTAAATAGGTCGCTGTCACAGGACGGTAATTATTAAATTTGGATGTGAGTTTTACTTTCAAGGAGGTACTTTTGAGAAAGAAAGGAAAAGCATTTTCCAACTGGCCAAGCCTTATAAGGTCATTTTAAAACCAATCGAATCAGCGGAATCGAGATTGTTTTACCACAAAAATTGAGAAAAAGAATTTATTCATCAGAAATACCAGTAACACATTGGCCACCTATTTCACTTTGAAATAGACAGTACATGTCAAACACAAAGTGAAAATGGCCACCGCACCAAGTGAAACAACGTAACAAAATAGTTTGAATGTTCTAAGACTATCTACGCCTCGTGAACTGAAGAGGCTATCTTCTGACATCAGCAGACAGATATTTCAAAGAAGAAGGCCTAAAAATGTTTTTTCCGAATGTTTAGTTTATTTTTTTGTTTCAATTTCCGCGATTCAAAATCAGAAACTTATTGAGTTTCTTGCTAATTCTGACTTGCTGTTGCTTTTTTCCTTTAGAGCATTTCTCCCTAACTCATTTCTTACGGTGAAAAGTCTTATTAAAATGTTTGAAAGAACGGGACATAACCTGAATCTAGCCTCACTTTCCTAAACAACGTTTGCATCATAAACTTAAGTGAGGAGAAATTGCCAGATGAAACTATGTGTATCATCGGTATCAGCTTGATATTGACATATGAATTTTATGAATGGAATAATCGCAATATGTCACTTCACCCACCCCACCACCACCTATACGTAGATGCGATGGTATAGTGGATGGTACCTCTGGTGCGACTGCCGAGGACTGTGTTCGAGTCACAGTCATGTCGTTTCTTGATACTTTCTATTGGACTTGGAAAATTTCTGGAACGGTTAAGTAGTCTATTCTAGTAGATGTTACTACATCTTTTTGTTATAAGAACCTCATTTATAAGAACCTCGTTTATAAGAACGTCGAGGCTAAGATTTGCCCAAAAATTAAGAACATGCTCAGCCTGAATTTACTTGTCGTTAAAGAAGAAAATAAAGAGAGTTGCTAGAATTGCTAAGAAACATTTCTTTCCAAATAACCACAGTAAGATATTTTCTTTCGCAGTTGACACAATTTTTTTATTTTTTTATTAAAACAAACAAACAAACAAAACAACCACATCAAGGGTATTCAGATATCCCATATGTTTCATTATTCTTAGTTTAGTTTGGCAAGTTTTAGTTAAGGTTTTGATGTGCTCGTCCCAGTCAAGGTGAGAATCAAATGTGATTCCATGGACGTATAAATAGAGAAGAACTTACAACTTCTATAAATCCATTCAAATAAAGCTCGCCTCGGCTCATTGAAATTTTAAGGCAGTTTTGAAATTCCTCAGTACAGTTAAGAATATATGCTTCTATTAGCTTCTAAAGCGGATTTCCACTTCAAAAAATAATTATGCGTATTAGCACTTACCGTATCATTGATCATATGCATTGATTGTAATTTGGAAATACGTGTATCAATAAATCTCTTCGCATACCAAAAGTAAAGTTGAATTGGACCAACCAAACTAATAAAATTTTGCAACGTCTGCAGTTTTGCATGAATATTATGCAAAAAAATACGAACACATTTTTTGAATGGATATTAATACGCTTTTTGCGTCGAAAGTTCCTTACCGTATTTTGTGCTGATACGCGTATCAAAAAGGTGAATTGGAAATCCCTGTTAAGATCGTAAAAATCAACCGGAAATGAATATCAAGATATTAAGTTTATTTTGTAGCCAATTTTTAAGCTCTGATTCCCCGTGATCCTACAAACTTTCAGTATCGAAGGAAAATATATTGTTCTTCTTGTACATTTTCAGGCGTCAGTCAGGCATCTGTCTAAGTCCGGATTTTTCGCAAAAACTATTTCCACATAATTCGACCAAAGTCGCTGTAAAAACGCCCATTGTAAATTGAGTAGAAGTTTTAACTAGCAGTTTTGAAGTTCTAATAAACGTCGCATATTCACATTTCTTCTAATTTCTAAACAGTCGTATAAAGCCGGTCATGTAAACCAAAATCAAGTGAAATGCGAGGCGAGATTTATATCAAAGAAATGCCGACATAAAGGATTATAACAATAGATTTGAAAAGATTTAGAAGTTAGTTTTGCTTTTTTACCAATTCGAGTTCTTTGCAGTTGTTAATGTTGATTTTGTAAAATTCCTAGTCACCGACATCCAGTTTAGTTTCGAAAGTGCTTTCGTGGAAAACAGCATTGTTTTGGTTTCCTTGACGTTCAACGTTACATTTGACTTGCTTGCCCAATCATTTAGTATTATTGATATACGGACGCCGTCCATATAAAAAAAGGCAAGAAACCCTGGGTACGAGGTTGATCTTGGATGTCTTTTATTTTGACGCTCTTATAAATTGTTGTATCTTCAGCGTATTGAATGCAATGACTAGCAAGTTATTTTTGCATACTAGCGACATAGTATTGGTCGTCCTAGTGTACTGCCTTGTACTCCAAATTTGAGCTCGATTGATGTGAGTATTTTATCTTCGATTTCAACAAATTGGTATCTGAAAGTGAAACTGAAACTGAAACTGAAACTGAAAGTGAAAGTGAAAGTGGACTTTTTCCCTCTTTTTGATTTAGAATGATTATTCTTTCAAATGCGCTTGAAAAATCATCATACTTTGTTTCCGCCATTTACCCCTGCAAGTGCGATAAACTATATGTACCGTGTAAATCATCTTCATCGCTATATTAAGGTTTGCGTTAGCAAGAGCTAGTTGCTAAGTTGGAAAGACAAATATTCAAAGCCAAGAGAAGCAGGAGAAACAATGAGGCTGAAATGCAACTACTATAATCAATACTGACGAAAATTAAAATTACAGAACTTAGCAAATAGCTCTTCCTTTCACAAACCTTAATTGTGAAGCAAAAACAAAGCCTATAAATATAGGCCGTCGCTAACTTGCTATGCTCCATATATACAGTTTGGTCGATTTATGCGTTGCAGCTGGAGCTCATTACGCAAGCATAAAAAGAGCGTCCGTAAGCAACATGCGTTGCAGCTGGAGCTCATTACGCAAGCATAAAAAGAGCGTCCGTAAGCAACATGCGTTGCAGCTGGGGCTCATTTGGCAAGCATAAAAAGAGCGTCCGTAAGCAACATGCGTTGCAGCTGGGGCTCATTACGCAAGCATAAAAAGAGCGTCCGTAAGCAACATGCGTTGCAGCTGGAGCTCATTACGCAAGCATAAAAAGAGCGTCCGTAAGCAACATGCGTTGCAGCTGGGGCTCATTTGGCAAGCATAAAAAGAGCGTCCGTAAGCAACATGCGTTGCAGCTGGAGCTCATTACGCAAGCATAAAAAGAGCGTCCGTAAGCAACATGCGTTGCAGCTGGGGCTCATTTGGCAAGGTCAAATATTTCTTCATGATCTATTATGTAAACAAATAGAGTTTCAAAATTTTGTACGTAATAATTTAATATGTTTTTTCCAGGACATAATAATAATAATAATAATAATAATAATAATAATAATAATAATAATAATAATAATAATAATAATAATAATAATAATAATAATAATAATAATAATAATAATAATAATAATAACGGATTATATTTCAGTTCCAAAATATTTATAATTGGCTATTCTACTGAAATAGCGTAAGATAAGCAGTAATATATGCGTAAGTGTTTTTTTTTGTTTTTTTTTATAGACTTTTTGCTAATGCTTTGTCTAATAAATATGTCCTGGTTGCTTTGCAAAAACTTTTGTAGTTTATACTTTTACGACACGCGGTGGTAGATCGTTAAATAATTTTGAGGCTTCATGCCCGAACGTGGATACGATGTTGTGGCTCCAATTCAGTTTTAATACGTTCTCTTTAAAGTTTCTCGTTGGTCTCGTTGGTTCGTTGGTTTGCATTGGCAAAAATTTTGGCCAGTCTTGGCAATTGATTGATTTCCATGCAAGTTTAGCAAGACTAAGTTCGGCTCGTTCTTTTATTGGTAACCATTTGAGAGCAACAACATCTGAATATTTGAAAATATTTCCAAAACAACTCCAATATATATGCACTTTAATGATCGTAGATGGTTAGCCTCAATTGATGCTTACAAAATTATCTACGTGTTTATCCCATTTAAAGGCGGGTGCATTGTTAATTATAGCGTTACCATAATCGAGTTTACTTAAAACAAGAAATTCAGCAAGTTGTTTTCTTAGGTTGAATGGCAAATATCTTTTCAAGAGTGTCAGAGTTTTTAGAGTTGCATATGCTGATGTTGTAGCTTTGTTGACGTGAAGGTTCCATTTTAGATCTTCACTAAAGGTTATTCCTAAGAGTTTAAAAGAAGAGACTTGTTCGATTACTTTGCCATCTGAAGATTTGATCTCAAAAGTGATCTGGTGTTTCTTTGCCATTTGTTTGGTGGAAAACAACATTGATTTTGTCTTTTTGGCGTTGAAAATTAGATTTGTTTCTTTTGACCAAATCTGTAGATCATCAATTCGGAAATCTGTCAACAATAAATCAGAAAAAACTGTGATCACGATGAACACGGAGAGAAACCATTAACAGAAAAGAAGGAGGAGAGCAGGTGCTTTTTTGTAAGCACCTGTAAGCAAAAAGAGCGAGCGTGAGAGTTGGCAAGATCAAAGTTTCTTCAGACCACGAAATTTTTGAACGTTTTAAACATAATTAAATCGGTTTTCCTGCGCACACGAAGGAATGCTAGTTCCAGGACATTCGGAAATATGTCAACATAAATCAGAAAAAAACTATGACCACAACGAACACGGAACAAACAAAAGGGAGAGAGAAAATATTAACAGAAAAGAAGGAGGAGGGCAGGTGTTTTTTTTTTGTATAATTAAAATACAAAAACTAGAGAAAAAAAATAAATGTAAAACAAAAAACAAAACAAAACAAAAAATGCAATTCACTGATAGAAACACCGTTAAAGGAAACCGCTGAAAACAGGAAGAAAAATATTTTCCACAACATCAAAATGAACTAGAACGGTAAACATTAATTTGAACTTCAATCAGCGGAAATTCAATCCTGGGTCATTTGTCTCAGAAACTAATGAGATTGGATTTTTTTTTCTTTATTAGCTGTTGTTTCTTCAGGATTTTTCTAACTACGACAAATAAAGGTTAGTATTAAATAACACTGTTTGTTTGTTTGTTTGTTTGTTTGTTTGCTTTTTGTATGTTGTTATTTGTTTGCTTTTGCTTTTGTTTTTGTTCAAGTTGTTTGTTGGTTGTGGAGGGGTGTTGGCGGGAAGGAATTTTTTGTTTGTTTGCGGGCGTTCCTCTACTATAACCTGCACGGTCTTTCAGGTTTCCAGAACTCCCCGACTGGATATGTTGATATCTGCACTCATACAACATTTCTTAGGCCCTATTTCCTTTTAAAAACGAAGAACGATTAATAAAAATAAAGATGTTAATTCTAACAGTGGAGGAATCGGTGAAAATTCCTTACTACATTCACTTCACGAAACGAATAATCCGCCATATTTGTAACTCTCCATCGCGGTCCCCCGCTAGGAAACAAAAAACGACTTTCAGCTATTAGTATTTCATAGAACGACCCGATTTCAATATGCAGACCAAAAACATGTTTTTAAAAGATAGCGGTTTAAAAAAAACGTTTTTATAAAATTAAGTTGCATCACACTGGATACAAAGTGGCAATTTGATCCCATAGATGGAAAAACCGTGTTTGGCGAATCGTTGGTTCCACATTAACTCTGACAGATAGTCAGGAACAGCATTTCGCTTTGTCGGACCATGCATTGCTTTGAACTTGGTCTTACTTCTCTGCCACATTGCCTCCTCTAAGCGATTCGTTGTTACCATTGTATTCGGATCAACGAAGTGTGGTACGTGTGGTTCACTGTGCGGTGTTGATAACCTCGAGCCCGAAGATTGTTGTACGCTGCCCACAGGTCACTCCATATTTCCGTTCCAGGACGAATCCATTGTTGGATAATAGGGAGAAGGGTAGCAGCGTCTCGACGTTGTACAAGGACTAGAAATCCCTGCTTTGTTGCTGGTTCATAGCCACCAAAAACCCATTGTTCCGGCACAATCCTTCCACGATTATATTTGCGACGTGCAAACAACGATTCATCAATTTCCAGTTTTTAGGATTTCTCCGTAAGCAGTAGATGTTTTTTCATCTACTGTCCAAACCTACGCAAGTTTTTTTTCTGAAAGTTCATTGGTTATACAGCTAATTTATGATATCTGATTGGCCTATTATGTCTAAGTAGCCTACTTAACGCAAGCGGTGAACGCAGACTGAAGTTCACTTGTGTTTTCTCATCTGTGCAAAAACGTCTTTAAAAAAGCGCACAAGTTACGCTCAAACTTTGTAATACTTGGATAGCGTTTGGAAATGGCTTTAGATGAAGAAATATTCTCACAGAACGTTAAATATAGAAGAATCTTTGCCCTGGAAACTTTTAGACTTCCTTATATTTAAGTACTAATTGCTTGATATGTTAAAAACATTTGATGGAGAATGAGAAGAAACTCTTGATATTGAAGGAAGTAGTCAGTGACAAGTGTTTACTAATTTGAAACTTGAAAGAAAAAGCTTTTGAAAAGGTAATTCTTTTCATTTACTAAGTAGTTTTATAGTGAATTATAATAGCACAGGGTAATGCTTGGTATTACATGATTTTTGGAGCTTTCCGGATATGCATTAGCACAGCTTCCACTCTATAGAGAGACCTGGGGCACTTTCTTCCTTACGCAGAAATCCCAAAACAAAAATTTTGTGTCTAATACGATAGAAATATCTTATGGTTATTATTTAGAAAGAAAAGTTTCTTTAGTAATTCTAGAGACTCTCTTTATTTAATTTTTTACGGGTAAGTAAATTCAAGGACACGTTTTTGTTTCAACATCCGGTCAACAAAACAAACAACATGATGCACCTGCCAGGAAAATTATAGTATTTTGACCGTCAAATTATCAGGGTGACGCCTCCATTAGCCCATTGATCATTAATAAATTATAAAGCTTTAACGTTTTCAATATGGTTTTGGCAGATGGGAGAAAGAAACATTGAAACATTTATTTTATTTTACGTTGGTTTCCTGTAGTTACAAAAAAATGAATAGACTAAATTTATACTAACAGAGAATTTCAGAGAATTCCACCAAATAAAAAGCAGGATGTACCAAATTTTATAGTTCTCGTTACAGGCAGTGACAAAAGATCAACGGTACGAAGATCATACTTAACTTGTTTGGGAATAAAGAATTCCTGCATGAAGGCAGGATCTATGTTGGCTTTAGTTTTGAAAATTTCGGTGGGTAGAAATCGTAAATGAAATTCGTGGATGCTGGAAGTTTCTGCCATAGCTACTTTCATAATCTAGGAATAAAGCCCGCTGTATTGTTAAAATCGCTGTATTGTTAAAATCTTAGAGTATGCGGTTTTGTTACAAAACATCCATATTATAGGGCCATAATTAAATTGAAATATGATATAGCTATTAAACAGAAGTTTTGCTTGATCTGATGTAATAAGTTTTCTGACTGTGTAAAGGCAATTGATACCTCGACTGGCCTTTTTACACAAACTCAGAATGTGATCATTAAAAGTGAGTTTGTTACAGATTTCGTGTATAGAATTTTACAATTTTGTATTTCAATAAATAGATTTTCAGTGTAACCATTACCAAGTAACATGATCTGAAATTTCGCTGGGTTTGCTACGAGATGGTTTGAAATAAACCAGTCAAGTATGATGGAAAGATCATTTTTACGTGAAGTCATGACGCTAGTGATAGTGTCATCGCATTTATAAATAGTGCTGTCTTCAGCGAAATAACAGAGATCTGTGTTAAGAATAAAATAAAAAATATCATTTAGGAAAATATTAAATATAAGTGGTCCTAGTATCGACCCTTGTGGTATTCCAAGTTCAATCAAAAGCCATTCACTAAGAACTTGACCAACTTTGGTACATTGGGAACGACCTGATAGATAATGTTTTAACAATTTGAGACTATCTTTGCTAAACCCATATGCGTGTAACTTAGCTACCAATAAATCATGAGGGATGCTGTCGAACGCCTTGGAAAGATCCGTTAATATAGTACCAACGACTCCTCCTTTATTGAGAAAACTTTATATACGCACTTGCACTTGCAGTCTCGCCGACTTCCTAGTTTCTTCGGGTTTTACGAAATGATATCCATTTATGTCGTTGTATATCCTATCACTTTTGTCTTTAAAGCGTCTTATTAATATTTGATAAGGGATATTAAATTAGATTTTCGTACAAATTTCAAAATATATTTTAGTATGTGTTGTTTCGTCTTCTTTCTTACAGGGAACAATTTAAAAGTACGCAAACTGAAAAATACTTCATGGTTTATATATGATTCAAACTGTATATGAAATCAACAAACTGATGCCTATAGTAAAGACACCTCTTCTTCTAGAAGAAACGGACGCAATGCAGATGAGAAGTGCCAAAGCTTCAAAATGTATAATTTACTTTATGAGTGAGCGACCGGCAAACGATGTTTTGTGTAAGAGATTCAAAGAGTCTGCCGCTGGAATGTCGATTTTATTCAAAACCATCGTCACGAACGAAAACAAACTTCACGAAAATATTTCGAGCGAACCGTCATCAAAAATCATCGTCATCTTCATCGACAAAATCGGGTTACTTAACCGGGGATTTCGGCAATGTCTTATGACATGTGTTGCGGCCAATTTGAATATGATCGCATTTGTTGACAGTAGACTGAAAAAGGAACATATACTCCACCTATTTGAATTTGTTCGCTTCAACAGATATGAAAAGCTGAGAAAACTACTAGATGAAAGTATCCCCTACGATGGAGTGAATTCTATTCTAAATACAACTGTTGAACACATACGACAAATGGGAAGGTCATCAGCTGATGTTTCGCAAAGAACAGATATCGTGAGGAAAAGGAATCCAATTGAAAAAGATTTGAAACAATGTTTGATCCATCAGAAGCTAATTCTTATAGAACCGGAAAGACTGAAGAGACATTCCTTTTACTCCTACAATCTTGTCAGAACCGCTGGCAACCGCCATCCAGGACACAAATATTCTGCTCTTCCAAAGAGTAAATTGAAGAGCGCACCCAATATTCAAAGTTCGGGAAGTAATCTTACGGCATACGACGAGGAGAGATCGATCGAAATTGTTGGGGACAAATTATCAAACGTTAGCCGAGAGGAAATTGTTGGTAAGTCTTTGGTCAAAGATAAGAGTTTAATTGAGACTCAAGTGAGCTCAGGTAAGAATTCTAATACAATTACTGTATCTGAAAAAGATTACTCAAACGAACGCGGAGATAATCAAGAATTAAGCTCACTACAAACCGAAAACTCATCTTCTTTCTTAGATATTGGTTTAAATTTAAAGAAGAGGTTTTCATTCGAGTACATTTCAAAAACGTACGCAGTTTGCGATCCAGATAACAAGAAACGCGATAGATTGCTATACGTGTCGTTTCCAAACTGTATAAATTTCACACGTCGTAAAAGTGCCGTTCATTCTGAACCAACGTCAAGACGCAACTCCATAATATTGAATAGCCTCAGTTTATCACAGGATAACTTAAATATAGACGTTGAATGTGATCCGATGTCGCTACAAGAATCGCCTATACCGTCACCAAGCAATATGACAAGGTTTATTTACCTTGATTCACTTCTGGCGTTTCCTCAAGATACGTCATTTCCTCCGGTAGAAGTTTTTCCTTGTGAAGTTTTGCAGAAACAGCGTCCGTCAATTTTTGATGTACTTCATTAATAGACGGAAAAACAAACTGTTTAACCACGAGTATATGGCTACCACACTGGTCAACCAAAAGGATATGTGGCTACTCCTCTTTGCTCGTTTAGGAAGTTTAATTAAAACGGGAATTAACAATGATGCGCTACTGATGTCGGAGAGCAGTGTGAACATGATGGAGAAGTTTTCTCAATTACACACACGACATTTAAATCTCAATTTAAATTTAAAGACGCAACTCTTAACATTTAAATCTCAAACATTTCGTTCTATTTTTACACCATAAAAGCGTGGATTCTTCTAAACTATTCTTAGAGGCTGTTCATATCGAGGCAGTCAGGCTCGCTTAGCCGATATCTCGTTTTAGCTAAATAAAGTTCATGTAAAGCTCATATAAAAAATTGTACTCATATGACAAGTGAGCCAGTCGGCATTGAAGGCATTTCGTTTCTTTTTGCAGAGATCTCACTCAGGCGAGATTTCAATTGTGAACATTGAAACAATATTAGTTCTTTTAATGGTTTTAATATTGCAAAAAGTTTCAGCGCACCTCTATTTGAACAGCTTCAACAGAAAAATGTCCTTTGTTTTCTCAGAATGGTTTAATTATGATACCATCTACTTCATCGCTGAAGTTTTGAAGCACTTAGTCGTAAATTTTGCAGTGCAACTGTAATATAGTCAACCTTTTAGTTTCAACCTGTTTTCACTCCTTCGAACTCTGCTTAGAGCTAATGTTCTTTCACTTTAAACCATACTAAACGGTCCCTTGAATGGTGGAATTACAAAGAGTTTATTTATTTATGTTTGCAAATGTTAAGAAATTAGCATCGTTTAAAAAAATTATGTATTAAAAATACTGTCTATTTATTTTCTACAAAAGAAAACTTTCTCCTTGCTTTTTTTTTAATAAAAATATAGCAAGGGTGAATTGAGAATTTCTCATTATTAATTGCAATGTACTCTTCAACCAATACAAGCTTTTACAACACAATGGATGTCTATCACCGTTATTCCGCCATCTTTATTACTTCTATCAGATGCCACTGCTGGGGGCCTTTTCGTGGTTGCTCCGAGCTTCCGCTGTACGTCACATGATCTAAGCGTAACAAAAGATGCAGCACATGAAATTTCTGAGCTCAAAACGTTTTGTTCTCCTATCTACAGTTACGTGTTTAGTTTTAATGTTTTAGTTCGATAATACATTTGTCACTTAGTTGCTGATCCATATTTTTCGTCATTTGATTGGTGCTTGTGGTGGTTGATCATCTTTCTGTAAGGAAACCACAGAAGTGAAGTTGATGGAAAGCGCTGTTTAAATGTTTAAATGTTAAATGTTCCTTGGCAGAGGCGTAGCTAGAGCTCAGTCAAATTTTGTGGAGGAGAGTTTAGTCATTCAAACTAGAAAAGAAAAGCGTGCAAGTAGCCCAACCGACTGAAAAGAAAGATCATAACGTTGGAGTCCTCCACCTTTTTTGACTGACCCTGAATACACCCATGCTTGATATTTGATCCACTTACAGCAGGGCGTTTAATCGAGAGTGATGTTTGAAGTAAAACTGAAGCTTTCTTTAAAACTCAATGTAGTTTAATATTAATTTTATTAAGGTCAGTTTCCCAACAAACTTTTACTTCATTACCCTTTGAAATATATTGGTTGTAATGTGTGCTGGAAAGGAAAGCGAAGAAACTGTTAATTGAATTGAAGGATTGTTACCGAAGTGGCATTTTTTTACAGTGATTAAAAATGGTTGCGCCGCGTTGTAATGGGTTTCATTTTGTCCATGTGGGGACGATTATCAAATCAACATGTTGTGGAAGAGCTAAATTATTTTTCTGAAGGTTTTTTTGCGTGTGAAGCAGTAAAGACGGTTTTACTATGCTGAGATATTATTGCTTTTGTGTTATTGTTGTTGTTATTTTTGAAGGGAATATTTGTGGCCGTTTTCAAGAAAGTGAAAGCTAGGGAGTGGGAGTGTCCAATATGGTTTCAATATGGTTTCATTCAAATTTGCTCCATTTGAACACCGTATTACGGCGGTGCCATCAAGTTCCAACTTGTTTCCATGCATTTTATTGTTTTAATGTGATTTCACAAGTTTATTACAGTCAGGTCACTTGTGGAATAGTGAAAAACAATAATATAATATTGAAAACGAAGTTAAACTTTTTGACTCGATCATAACAGAGCGTTTATCTGTTATCGGGAAAGATCTATATGAACCTAAAGGGCCCGTTAGACATAGCAAAATATCCAATAGCCAGTAACATACAGTAATTTGTGGTCAATAAAGGTTCGATTATCTACTATAGCAAATGTCGATTTTTTTAAAATATTTTAAAAAACACCTCAATTTGCGCAAGTTCTCCTACAAGTTCATGTACAATGCACAATGACAGCTGTAATATATTGTTCTTGAGCTAGTACTACTGGTACTAAATTGTGTCTGAACATGAAGGAGAAATATCTAATCTGGCTGTAGCCCGCACTCCATTCGTGTCAGTAAAAAAGTCTAGCCGATTCCTGGATAATTTTCTCAGACAGTTACTTTCTTATTCACCCTTGTGTGAACTAAGTTCAAGCGGAAATTGAAAAATTATAAAAGTAAAATACGAATCACATAATTAGTGCCAATAGACGTTTTCATAAATTCTGTCACCACATCCATTGCCTCGTTTCTTCGATTAATATTAAGTAAGAATGAAAAGCTAAAATATCTAAAATATCTTTCCATGGGGCATCGTTTTTTTTTTTTTTGCAAACGAAGCAAATGTCATTATCACTCATCTTGAAAACGAGGTGATGGATGTTGTGACGATAAAAAGGTCTAATAAACCGTGTACTTTGTATAAAAGGATTTTCCATAGAACAAAAGAAAAATGCAACCCAGGCTACAAACTGCAAGAAAACAGTTTCCTTGAAAACAACAGGCACAAATTATCCAATGAGAAAGTTTTAGCTTGACAAATACGACTCTTTAAGTGTAAATAAAAACTGTCCCGCCGTGAGTGAGTGTTAATACCGTAGAGTTCCGATATTAAGCGCCCCGCTTACTTTCAGATTTAGCAGCACTTTTTAGCGTGATATTTTATAAAATCATATAGGTACAATCAAATACAGTTTCCCTTTTGTTTTAACCCATCTAATTTTTTTTTTACTTCCTTCCGTTCCTCGTAAAAACAGGGAATTTCAATGCCACCTCCTTGCACGCATACTCCCTCAAGAGCTGGTCTCGACTGTCCCGTAATCGTTTGTAAAATGTGGCATCGCTCTGCCAACTGATGGTAGCAGAGATGGCGAGATTAATATCGAAGGTTTAGCCGATTATGAAGTTGGTGTGTCTGCGGGGAGGTAGAAGATATTGAATTCTTCTCTTCTGAATCTAATGAGTCGAACAACGGAAGATAGTAGTGACGAAAGCACTGTCTAGTTTTCGTTTTATTTTAGGACAAAGTCGCTTTAAATATTCAACAGAGTTTTTACTGTCATACCCTGTATTCAGTCCATGACCTCTTCTTACGTTAGTCCCCTGTTATTAACAAACAAATAATTAAAACATTTTTTTTTCTTAATGCGCCTACTTTTTTTTTTTTTTTTTGGGGGGGGGGGGGGGGGGGGGCGCTTACAATCGGAGTTTTTTAGTAGCCTTCAAAAATTACTATCGGGGGGCGTCTACTATTGGGAGCGCTTACTATCGGAACTTTACGGTAGTAGGTAACTTCCTACCCAGGACTTCTTGCCTTTTTGTTGAACTGATGACAGCTCTCGTTCCTGGGAACCAGACTGAATCGTAGCTAAACGTCTTTGTTTTTGAATAACTTACGCCACGCCCCCGTAATATTTGGCGTAGATCTTAATCTGCCCCACTGCCCACCTTAAATGTACACATATTCAGTGTCTTTTATCTACATCAACCATAACAAACATTCACCTATCTTTTCAAACATTTTCTTTAACGGCTACAATAAAAGAACTCAGATTGTTTTCTGGAATTACATTGAGAATTGTTTCACAAACATTTGAAATTTCTTCTCGAGATTTCCAATCAAATACTCAACAACAAAACGCAAATGTTCATTAAAAAGAGATTTATTTAAAATTGGAAAATCTTCCGGCTGTTGGTTCGTTCAAAGTTCGTGGTGCTTACAATGCCATAGTTAATCTAGATGAAACATTCTTTCAAAATGGCGTTTACACATCTAGTGCTGGAAACATCGCCCAAAGTTTGGTGTAGTCAGCTAACCACGTAGACATACGCAATGACCATATACTGCATCACAAGTAAAGGTTGACTCTATAAAAGCACTTGGTGGAAACGTAATCGAAGTTCTGTATGACGACTGGTGGGTTGTTATGACAACAAAAGGGTGCAAAAATTTACACGGCCATTTCATTCATCCAAGTTGTTGTTACAATGTTATGGCCGGAAATTGGTTATTAGTTTGAGAATTCTAGAATAGCTACCAGACGTCTATTCAATAATTGTCAGCTATTGTGGTGGTAGGAATTGTGTCGGGATTTATTCGCCTGTAAAGCAAATGAATCCAGCGGTAAGAGGTTACGATTGTGAAGTAGAAACTGACAGTCCTTTTGAAGAATTCCTTTAAGCTGGAAATCATGTTGCAGTAGAGAACTTTATTTCTTCGTTTGTAGACGGGATGAACGGAAAATATATGTTCCCGTGTATGTGGAACCTTGCTAGAAAGAACCTCTCAGGTTCTATTGTTACCAGACTTCAAGATAACTGTGATGTCGTTAATCTTTGGACGACCAAAAATCATCTTGTTGCAGAAGTAGCAGGCGCGGCGCCTATTGCTGCCGCGTTTAAAGACGCCAATTTAACAACCGGGAAAGTTGTATGTGTTGGAACTGAATGTACCTTGATTGCCGTTATGATGGGAAATATACTTATATATATTTTTAAAAGAAATTAGCGCCGTTTTTATAATTATTATTATTATTCATCTTTATACAGATTAACCTCGCCAGTAAATATATAAGTTATAAATATCTGGTATGAATGAGGGACCTGTAGAAAATCAGACAGTGGTAATGAATCTTGTCGTTTTCGTTTTACTTTTCCTCTTTACGTAACGTGTCACGCTGTCTGATTTTGGAGCTCATAAAATGCAGATGTGAATATTTCCCTCCCTTCAATACAAGAACACAATTCACAAATGTCTGTTATTTCTAGAGAGAAGTCTCTTATAGAAAAGGTGCACCCCCTATAAAATCTATTCAACTCATGCTAAAGCAATAAAAGTTGGTAGGAATCTAGCTCAGAAATTTCGGCATTTATTCCAATAGTAATTGTTACCATTGAATTTTGCTGACGTCAGCACATTTCTAACTGGGTAAGCAAATATTCAAGAATTTTTCATGATTTATGGCATGCTTAAATTATACAGATTATTATGTTTTGAACTCAATCTTGTTAATTCTTTTGTTTATAAGTAACATATTTAGACATTTGGGCGATGTCCTCTTCGACAACGGACGCTTTTTTGACGCTGTGAGGAATTTGTGAAAAATTATATACATTTTTTCATTCAAATTTCAAGTAATCAGATTTTAACAACATTAATCGCTTTAAATCTTGATCGAAACTGGGGCAGGAGTGAATTGCACCTTTGTAGAGATCAAATTGAAAGGCGAAAAGAAGAAAACTGGTTTTTATAACCGATTGACTACGTTCTCTCTTCCGAAGATAAACAGTTGAAGATGTTTAAAAGTAGCATTTTTATAGTGGTGATAATTTCTATCCTAATCGTAAAAAGCAAATATGACTGTAGACTAAAGCAGCCTAACTTTAAAAGATTTCAAACCATTGGAAATAGAAAGAAATGGAGTGTACCGATAAGCTATTATTCAAACCACGATTGCCGGCTCAGACTTCTAATCGCTGGAGATATAGAAACAAATCCCGGACCAAGTCCTAAATGTTCGACATGCAACAAGACCATTCGCAGTAACAGTAAAAGATACCTTCTGTTCTGTTTGTGTAATAGGGATATCAAACTGCAAACCTCTCACCAGTTTTACTAACTTTATCTGCCCTTCCTGCATCCACACGATTCTACCATTTTCTAAAGAAATGACATTACCATCGCTTGATCTTTCTTTGCAACGTGCCACCGATGAGGAAAATGAAATAGAAATTACTGACCATTCCGTCATACTGAACAAACATAAGAATAAACTCTCTCTTGCAGACATCAACACTCGATCTCTTCTTTCGTCATTCGATGAATTTTCGCGAATGCTGAATAAGCATCTGTTTGACATCATCACTGTCAGTGAAACTTGGATGAAAGAAAACCACCATCAACAAATTATGTTCAAACGCTCAACTACCAAACCTTCTTCAAACATCGAGCAACAAAAAAAAGGAGGTGGAGTTGGTATCTACATTAAAGACCATCACGCAGTAACTGAACGAAAAGACCTTAATAACATAGACTGTACTATCGAAAACCTTTGGATCGAAGTTAAAGGAAAAAACAAGAATTCATCCTACTTAGTCGGCGCTGTCTACCAACCGAGCTCCGTTGAAACCGAGAAACTCGCATAGCTTGATAAGTTTGAATCCCTGCTAAATAAAATAATGATAAAATGGTACGGAACAATCTTGCTTACAGGAGATTTTAATATAGACTTGATGCGTGAAACCAAATCTTCGCGTCGTTACAAAGCTATCCTCGAATTTTCCTCACTGATACAGCATATTGATCAGCCAACAAGGAATGGTAAAACACTTATCGATCACATACGTAACAACAACCAGAAAGGTATTCTCCACGTTACCCGAGGTTATTCCTACGGGGGAAATAAGCGACCATGACACACCTTATGTTATCCTGAACGTAAAGAAACAACGCTACGAATCGAGGTACAAATGGATACGCAACGAAAAACACCTTGATCTCGAAAGCTACATATCTGACTTCCAACGCCTACCGGTGAGTGTAGTCTATAGCTTTGATGATCCCAAGGATCAAATAGCACACTCAACTCTCTCATCACTGACTGCATTACTGAACATGCGCCGATGTGCCGAGTAAAATTAACAAGACCTCCTGCTCCATGGATGAACGATCCGAAAATATCCAGACATCAAAAAGTCAAAGAGTCCCTCTGTTTGCAGCTGAAGGAGAACCATCAACCGTCAGTACGTAATGACTACATTGCAGCTAAACGTCAACTGAAAAGAACCATCAAGGAAGTGAAAGGGAGCTTTATACGAAAAGCGCTCTCAAGCATCCAACCAAAAGTTGTCTGGGAAACTGTTCGTAATCTCTTCAAAAACACTCGCCAGAAAATCAAACATAAACCCGCTGCCTTAAACGAACATTTCTGTACCTTGGCATCTAGACTTACTCAAAAAGCAAACGAACAAACGATCAACTCAGTATATGTTGATAACCTTCCAATTAACAACGGAGATGAGTCTTTTAAATTAGTACATACCACCTATAACGAAGTCAAAAAGATCAAACCTGGACTAAAGAGTGCCTGTTCAACCGGACATGATAATATTCCGGTCAGGTACATTAAACTGTAAGCGACTTTATTTCGTCAACGCTGGTGCATATCATTGACAACTGCATCGACAAATTTTTCCAGATACTTGGAAAACTGCCAGAATTTACCAAATTCCAAAGATTGACAGTCCGAAGACTCCAGTTGACTACAGACCAATCTCTGTGTTACCTATATTCTCTAAAATCTACGAAAGGGTCATCTTAAAACAGCTGTGCAACTTCATAGAATCTAAAGGGCTGTATGAGTCTACACAATCTGACTTTCGTAAAGGCCATTCAACAACTACAATCCTGACGAAACTACGTGATGACATAAGGAAAGCAATGAACAAAAGTGAAGTTACCATTGCGCTAATGATAGACTATTCAAAAGCGTTCGACACGGTTGATCATTGCATACTGTTAAACAACCTGTGTCAGCTGAACTTCTCCAAAAGCTCTCTAAGAACGATCTTGAGTTACTTAACCGGGAGAAAGCAATTCGTGCAAGTAGACGATGGAGCATCAGATTCGCTGCCAATAGTATTTGGTGAACCACAGGGAAGTATATTAGGTGCTGTACTTTTTAATCTTTATGTACAGGATCTGCAAAACTGCATCAAGTCACCTTCCATTCAATACGCAGACGATACAACTTTGTATACGAACTCTAAAGTAAAAGACATCAAAGCTAACTCGAAGAAACTATAAGAAGACCTTGAACGTCTACAAAGATGGTCATGTGACCAAAACCTTCTTTTCAACAACACAAAGACTAAGCTACTCGTTTTCTCGACATCTCACTTCAGTAAGATTTACAATCTGAAAACAACGAAGGAAGCTGGCATCTCATGTAGGGGATCAACAATCGAGCGATCAAAAACAACAAAAATCTTGGGCTTACACTTCGACGAAAACATGACCTGGAGTGTACATGTTACAGCTACCATCAAAGCAGTGCATGGCATCCTCCGATCGCTTCGTCTCGTTAAACGATTCACCCCTTTCAAATCAAGAAAACTACTTGCGGAAGGTTTACTACTATCCATACTGAACTATGGGAATGTCGTTTATGGTCACGATAAACCTGAATATCTATTGAGTAGGCTACAAAATGTACAAAACATTGCTGCTTTATATGTATTTCTATCTTTGATAGGTAGCCAACGTCTTGGTTGGCTACCTATCAAAGAGTGTATATGCTTCTTATCATCAAAGTTAGCATTCAAACCCATACATGATAACAAATGGCCGGATTATCTAAAAGTCAGTATGGAAGTAAACAGAAGGAGTTCACGAACGACAAAGAACATAAAATTAAACAAGGAAATCCGCGAACATTTACCTCGCATTGTAGTTTTTTCCAACGAACTCCAGAAACAAATTCGACAAATTGATTGTTTGAGTAAATTTAGCAGCGAAGCTAAAAAATATTTTACGGATAAAGCTTTGTTTTTTTTATTAACTTTTCTCCTTTGTTTCATCCTTAGCCAATTACTTGTTTTAATACCAATGGCAATCCAACAGTTTTAGCGCAGTGTTCTTCAATTTTGATTTCATAGCTATCTTTATCCAATCACTTTGTTGCTACAATTACCTTATTCCGCTCACAGTATTATCCTTGTTATCTAGTTAGCTAAAAACTCTTTTAGAATGTAAAATAGCACTTAATAAATATCATGTGCCCTAACATTTCTAATATAGAACCAAGATAAGCACCAAGGCTTAAATTCGAAATGGGGATTCCAAAACAACATACGTAAAGCCGGTAACAATAATTAATAGGCTCCCGTAAAATTCACATGATGCAGTAAAACAACAACTTGATAAGAAATCACACATCAGACAAACCCTCCCCTCCCCCCACCCACAGACAAAATTAAACAAACAACAAACAACAGAGAATGGATTAAAAGAAGTAAGATGTAGATGCAGCAATGACTATGGTCATCATAGAATAGGTAGATGTAATCAATGAAGAGTAAAAAGGAAAGATATTCAGTGATCTCTCTACTTCATTAAAAAACAAAACAAACAACACACTTTAAAAAATATAAATAGCAATAAAAACATAACTTAAACAACAAAATGGATAGGCTAAAAATACTTGGATGTGTTAAGTATAAGTTGTAGGTTGTAGGTTGTAGGGTTGTAGGTAGAGGGGTGGGGGGGGGGGAGTTGCTTGGCTTACGTCATTCAACATGACATCACACAACAAGAGACATCAGCTGAGTCTTAAAACAGCTGACTCATGACGTAGATACAATTTGACGTAATTAGGTACCTTCTTCCTTAGAAACCTGTAACAACCTGTAACAACATGTAACTAGATGTAACAAGCTGTCACAAGAATCAGCTGTTACCTTAGACAACCAAACATTGGCGTCATCACGCATTAACTTCTCAGCTGATTCCTGTTACACCTTGTTACATCTAGTTACATGTTGTTACACCTAGTCACAGGATTACTAGGAAGAAGTTGCTTGGCTTACGTCATTCAACATGACATCACACAACAAGAGACATCAGCTGAGACTTAAAATGAGATGAGATGAGAGCTATATTCTGGATCTGGTAAAATCGTTGTCCATTTTCCAGGGCCATAGTTTTTGATACCATATGACAAAAAAGAATCTTCATTAGTCGAAAACGAAACCTTGCCCTGTCGTTTGGTAGCTTTATCCTTAGGTGTTTCTGAAACAGATAATTTCTTGTTTAACGCCACGCCAGGGAGAGCGTTCACTCGTTCACCCTCTCGGTCGACACCACTTTTGTTGAATTCGTTAGACGCTGATATCGTAAAATGATCGTTTTCCTTTTCCATGGTTACTAGCTTTTGCATACACTGTTGTCCTTGACGTGCTACTTCGGCTGATTGAAGTTTTTGATAATGTATTCTAGCTTCGTGTGACGTATGCTTTTGATCACGTGATAAAGCATCTTGCTCACGTTCATTAAGTTTAGCTATGCTCTCCGTTTCGATAATCTGCCTATATCGTGTCGGGTTTATGTACTTTCCGATAGCCTGGTAAACAATTCTTCCAAAAATCTCACTTAATTGTTTCAACTGGGTCCCATTCTTTGTTATTAAAAGATAGTCACAAATGGGATTAAGTCTAGTCCGAATACAAGCTATATATCCATTCAAAATATCAACAACTCTTTTTGAAATAATGAGAGTGTCAAATCCATATTTATAATTTGTCTTGAATTTAGTTTGATCGATAATACCACCTTCGTTTCCAACCCCACGTACCATCGTAACTGTTAAATACTGGTATGTCATTGGTCGACTTGCTTTCCCCATTAGGAACAATACAGCTACGACAAACGAAGTGCAAAACGAGAAATAGTGAGCTGGAATGACTGTAGTCGCATTACTGGCGTTAATCAATATCTGTGAAAATTTGTCCGCATGAAAAGGAATAACACTTTGTAGATGTTCAAGACTAGCCCAACAATTAATAGTCATACGGTATTCTATGCTCAGTACTGTGCTCCATTCAATCCTCATTTGCTTTGCTAAGCACTTTTTTACCCTGTCTAAGTAAAGCTGCAATGAACACAGGGATATTCTCACTTTTAATGGCATTACTCCTTCTATAGTCAAGTGTATGAGAAATAGCGTTCATATAACCAATAATTCCAGAATGACCAAGTTTCCAAGTGTTCTTCAAGTAATCCAAAAAGTCAGAAAGCATTGTAACAGATCCAATACAATAGTCGATAACACACTCTGGTACATCCCAGAGAATAGATACGTCATCACAATAGAATTTGGCATATTTTAAGAGTTTGGCTGTTATTTGTTCTGCTTGGCATAAACTTTTACCTCCTCCACCTGGACTTTGTAGCCATTTTGAAAATAATCTGCCAACCGTGCATGTTTTTACCAACATCGGCATTAAAGTAGTGTAGGATCGTTTTCGTTTTTCTTGAGTGGATAGACGAGTTGCCAATTCAGGAAATACAGTATTAAAGTCAGGCTTATCGTCAAAAAAATAAAACCACCCATGTTTCGTAAAAACGTGCTTCCTGCATCCCCTTTGTGTCTTAAAACATTCACTTTCACATGTCACAACTGGACATACGTAAACAGCATCGCTATTGGGTTTCAAATTTAATCTTTTTGGTTTCCCGTCATTTCCAACAGCATTTTGCCACTTCTTTTTTGATAAAATACGTTTTTTCAACATCTCTCTCGAAAACTGATTTAAATGATTAATACGATCCTCTTTATGCGAGATTTTAATGATAACACACGTCACTTTTACCCAATCCAAACTTACATTTTTAATTGCAAGCGTGCGGGCATTGACAGACCGAAATAAATAGGTCTGTAAAAATTGATTTAGGGTTTTCCACTAACATTCGGCATTATACACGCATGTGTTGTTTTAATAACAAATGTATTAAAGGGATCATATTGACTAACAAACTACGGAACAAAGATGTCTTTTATAATTTGTTGAATTTCAGTGGAAAACAGAACAGTAAAGACCGTTAACGACATAAAATCTCTTTTAATAGATGATTATCAATTCATTAACCTTAAATGTCCCAAGTGTCCCTCAAAATCTGTTCCTTTTTCTTCAAAGGGAACTATTGTAAAAAGGAACACGTGCAAATAACATAAATTTACACTCCAATGCTTTTAAATTTTAATTTTACAAAGGAACGAAAAATTTATGATACGCTATATAATAATAACAACAATAATAATAATAAGAACAACAATAATAATAATAATAACAACAATAATAATAATAACAACAACAACAATAATAATAATAATAATAATAATAACAACAATAATAATAATAATAATAATAATAATAATAATAATAATAATAATAATAATAATAATAATAATAATAATAATAATAATAATAATAATAATAATAATAATAATAATAATAATAATAATAATAATAATAATAATAATAATAATAATAATAATAATAATAATAATAATAATAATAATAATAATAATAAAAGCAATAAGAAATATGCTGACATCAAACCTTTATTAACAATGGAATTTCTATCAAATTCGAACGATTTTCACACCAACAGAGGAACGAAATAATGCCTACGTAAGAATAAAAATCATTTAAAACCGAAATACATCTAATAATATAGAGCCTGAATACAAATTAGAGTCGTTTCATCAAAGTCTTCATATCATAAACGCCGCAAAAAGAATGCTTGAAATATTGGAAAAATTAGAAATATTTGGGAAAATTGTGACGTCACACGTTATACTGATGACGTCATAGTTACCCAAAATTTTTTTTTACAACAAACGTTGTTAATATGGTTTTGGAGGGACGGCAATAGAAAACTTTAAATAGGCACTTGCATTTGCAGCCTTGTAGTTTCTTGAGGTTTTAGGGAATGATACTCACTAGTGACGTTGCTTTTCCTATTGCTTTTGTCCTCTTGTTCCTATTTTGATAAGGAATATTATCGTACAAAAATCTTTTCAAAACATGTTTTCGTATTTGTTTCTTTTGTCTTGTTTTCATACTAGAAAAGATTTTATAGTACGTAAACAAAAAAATATTGCATGATTAATTTATGATCCAAATCACATATATGAAATCAACAAACATATTTTCGTACCTTTTTTTTCGAGCTTGTTTTGATAAATTTTGATAGTACGTAAACAGGAAAATATTGCATGATTAATTTATGATTCAAACTGCATATATATAATCTGACAAAATGATGCCCATACCAGAGACACCTCGTCTTCTACAAGAAACGGACGCAATGCAGATGAGAAGTGGCAAAGCTTCGAAATGTATAATTTATTTTATGAGTGAGCGACCATCAAATGATGTTGTGTGTAAGAGATTCAAAGAGTCTGCCGCTGGAATGTCGATGTTATTCAAAACCATCGTCACGAACGAAAACAAACTTCACGAAAATATTTCGAGCGAACCGTCATCAAAAATCATCATCATCTTCATCGACAAAATCGGGTTACTTAACCGGCGATTTCGCCAATGTCTTATGACATGTGTTGCGGCCAATTTGAATATGATCGCATTTGTTGACAGTAGACTGAAAAAGGAACATATACTCCACCTATTTGAATTTGTTCGCTTCAACAGATATGAAAAGCTGAGAAAACTACTAGATGAAAGTATCCCCTACGATGGAGTGAATTCTATTCTAAATACAACTGTTGAACGCATACGACAAATGGGAAGGTCATCAGCTGATGTTTCGCAAAGAACAGATATCGTGAGGAAAAGGAATCCAATTGAAAAAGATTTGAAACAATGTTTGATCCATCAGAAGCTAATTCTTATGGAACCGGAAAGACTGAAGAGACATTCCTTTTACTCCTACAATCTTGTCAGAACCGCTGACAACCGCCATCCAGGACACAAATATTCTGCTCTTCCAAAGAGGAAATTGAAGAGCGCACCCAATATTCAAAGTTCGGGAAGTAATCTTACGGCATACGACGAGGAGAGATCGATCGAAATTGTTGGGGACAAATTATCAAACGTTAGCCGAGAGGAAATTGTTGGTAAGTCTTTGGTCAAAGATAAGAGTTTAATTGAGATTCAAGTGAGCTCAGGTAACAATTTTAATACAATTACTGTATCTGAAAAAGATTACTCAAACGAACGCGGAGATAATCAAGAATTAAGCTCACTACAAACCGAAAACTCATCACCTTTCTTAGATATTGGTTTAAATTTAAAGAAGAGGTTTTCATTCGAGTACATTTCAAAAACGTACGCAGTTTGCGATCCAGATAACAAGAAACGCGATAGATTGCTATACGTATCGTTTCCAAACTGTCTAAATTTCACACGTCTTGAAAGTGCTGTTTATTCTGAACCAACGTCAAGACGCAACTCCGTAATATTGACTAGCCTCAGTACGTCACAGGATAACTTAAATATAGACGTTGTATTTGACCCGATGTCGTTACAAGAATCGCCTATACCGTCACCAAGCAATATGACGAGGTTTATTTATCTTGACCCACTTCCGGCGTTTCCTCAAGATACGTCATTTCCTCCTTTAGAAGTTTTTCCTTGTGAAGTTTTGGAGAAACGGCGTCCGTCAGTTATTGATGTACTTAATTTATAGACGAAAAAACACATTGCTCATCCACATTGCTCAACCACATGTTATGGCTACTTAAAGGAACAGGGAACAGCTACAGGGAACTGTGGCTACTCCTCTTTTCACGTTGGCGGAGTTTAATTCAAACGAGGATTAACAATAATGCGCTGCTGATGTCGGAGAGCAGTGTGAATATGATGGAGAATATGAATATAGTGGAGAAATTCTTCACGAAAGAAATATTTTACTTTTGAATAGTTTCTTCTAGTGAATGTATTAGTTTTGTTAGAGTTTTTAGGGATCGGTGTCGAGAATGCACGAGTTTCCTCAATTACACACACGACATTCAAATCCCAACGTGTTCGAAATTTTCGTTATATATTTCATCTAAAGTATCTATAGAGGGTCACATGTTCATATAGAGGTCTGGCTCGCTATTCCCAGATCTCGTTTTAGCTAAATAAAAACTTGAAAAAAATTGTATTCATGTGAGAAGTGAGTCAACAGGCCTTGCCCGCATTACGTTTATTTATGCAGAGATAAATCTTAGACGAGATGAAATTTTCCCATATCCCAGTTAACCGAGCTAATTTTATCTCTAATGCGCAACCGGAATTCAATTGTGGACAGTGAAACATAATAATTCTTTTAAACGTTTTAATATTGCAAAAACGCACCTCTATTTGAATAGTCTCAACAGACAAATGTCATTTCTTTTTTAAGATGGTTCAATTTTTCGCCATCACTCATGAGTCAAATAAAAGAAAAAGTATGCTGCTCGAAATTTTCTTGCATACTGTTACATGAAAATATTGATAGGAAAACTATTTTAAGGTAGGAATTTGAATCCATTTAAAGGCAGCTGTTTGGCTAGCTCATTATAACGGATGGATTCTAGATATTATGTGTTTTCTTCCTCGTCAGGGATATGTTAAAGCGTAGCTGGATGTAGCGTAGAAGATTTTGCTATGTTCTATGTGTGTTGTCCGGAATTTCAGAAATGTATTTGATTGTTTTTCTTCGGCCAATGAAATTGCTTAAAATGTTTTTCTGACCAATGAGAAGACGAGAGAAAATATCGTGCATACTTCTGTTTTCGCTTGTACTTTATTCCAGCGATACGCGGAATAGGACGAGGGGTTCACATTAACAAATTCCTAATATTCTTATCTGGAGGAAAGGAAAATTTGAAAAAGTCTCTTTCTGAGCTGCTCTTTAGATAATGTACTGTATGGTTGTTTGGTCTTAACTCCACTCCCAACTCTCGCTATTCGTGCTTCTAATACGTGAAGTGTTTTGCGATAATAAATGCATATGTTGCGCCTTTTGTCTCGTCAGAGATTTATACAGGTCAATTTGTATATACTGTGAATTGTTGTTAAATTTGTTGAAAAATTTATCAGTTTTGAGTGATGCACTTTGATATTTCCACTTGGTCCTGAATTTAGAATGGATTCCTTCTCTCTTTTCATGACACAAGGGAAATCATTATTTACAGTACAAACTTTAAAAGCTTTAAAAATTGTTCCATATTTCTATCTACAGCTGTAGATGTTTGCAAAATTCACCTTCACTTGGTATCACCTTATCGTATACAGATAATGACCAACAGAAATTATCCAAGTTAGTTTTCAACATTAAATCTGCTTTCTGTTCATTATTTATTTTCATAAACCTCTTTTCACTATTTTGAATGATAATATATCTGACATTCTTCATTGTGTGCTTCAAATTCTGCTATTACTGCATCTTGCGAAGGCTTTTTAGCATCTATCTTCAGTAGCTGTCGAGCACATTCCAAACATAACTTTGTGGGTGTACATCAGGATCATCTTCCTCAAACATTAAACCAAACAAAGATTTGGTAAGTTGTATCTTACCACGGCAGAGCCCACACAATTTTTCAAGACCAGTCTTGTGAGCATTCATCATAATTTCTAATCGAAAATTTCATACAATCTAAAAAACAAAACAAATGAAACTTAAGATACAACTGCTTATAGATGACTTTCCAAGTGACGTATTTTTTGTAAATTTTTGTGTCCTTTGTTCGATAATTACTGAATGTTTCGAAATAATAATATGATCAAGTCAATTGTCTTGCTTTGGTTGGTAATTCAAATGCTCTTTATACACTTTGAACATGTTTATTTGTCTCTTTTTATGGGTCATAAATCAAATCAAATCAGATGTTTTCAATAAACATTCAGCACTTTCACTTCTGTATTTTCATGAATTTTATTAATTTTGTAGGGCTCTTGCATATATTAATTTGTTGACAGTGAAAAAAAGCTTAGCATATTTACATCTGAAAATTATATGATAAATATAAGCACTTAGTCGTAAATTTTTCAATGCAATCCTTCGAACTCTGGTTACAGCTAATGTCCTTTCACTTTAAACGGTCCCTTGAATGGTGGAACTATAAAGAGTTTATTTATATTTCTTTGCAAATGTTAAGAAATTTAGATTGTGTTTGTGGCCTGAAGACGTTATTAAAAATCCTGTCTACTTATTTTCTACAAAAGAAAACTTTTTCCTTGCTTTTTTTATGAAAATATTGCAAGGGAAAATTAAGAATTTATAACTATTTATTGCAAGGTACTCTTCAACCAATACAAGCTTTTACAACACAACGGATGTCTATCACTGTCATATCGTCATCTTCAATTCTTCTATCACATGCCACTAATGGGGGCCTTTTCGTGGTCACACCAGGCTTCCGCTATACGTCACATGACATAACCTTTCCCTAAGCGTAACAAAAGATGCAGCACATGAAATTTCTGAGCTCAAAGGGATTTGTTCGACATTTACTCGTCGTTTGATTGGTGTTTATGGTGGTTGAATAGATAAATAGATTTTAGGGGAGCCTACTGATTATTGTTATTGACTGACGTATGTCATTTAGGAATCCCCCGTTTGCATTTCAGCCCGTGGCTTTTATCTTGGTCCTGTATTTATTTATTTCGAATTTATTTATTTCGAATATTTATTATAGAAAGAAAAAAATATCTGAGTCACAATGTATAGACAGAAAGTAAAATCTTATATAAAATTCCATAAGTTAATAGAATCCAAAAAGGTGAAATTAGGTGGCTAAAGCGCAGAAACTCCGCCGGTCATGGGGCATGCTTTCGATAGATTACAATCATACTGGACTAATTGCTGTCTATGAAAGAGGTAACTAGTAAACCACTCTAATTCATTGTCTGTTATGCCATAGTCTGAAAGCTTTTTTAGTAGTTTTGAATGCGATAGCGTGTCAAAAGCTTTACTAAAATCAATAAAGACACATCCAACTAATTTCTTTTGAATCAACTGACTCTCTTATATCAACTGTGAAAAGTGTTGTGGCTAACTCAGTGGATCTTTTTCTTCTGAACCAAAATGCCTGGTTAGTTAGTTAGTTAGTTAGTTTAGATTAGAAATTTTAGTACAAATAAAAATTATTGTAAAGAAGACTGAATGTGGCAATCATGTTTTTACATTATATGGTACATGCAATTGGGAAATTATTTCGGTTGTATCCTGAGCAGGTATAATCGTTTTACCATTCACACTTGATTCAGGTATCCCGGACAAAGACATTATTTTACAGTTTCACTAAATAGTTTAAAATGAACCTAAAAAATCCGGTGATAATCTCCCGGTTATAAGTTAATAAACATTTTTAGGTTTTTTAAAGAGTTGGACCGTAAAATGTATTTACTCGGGATATTAGTTATATCTTATTATTAATACGCGTGTGTGCATCCCACTTTTATTTTAGAGAGTGATACATTTTCAGAAATTTCACAGCCATTTTCTCACGAGGAGCGCGTAAAACCACGATGATGCAAGGAGCGTTTTTTCAGTATTAGTATATTAGTAGTAGCAAATGACGCAACATCAATGTTTTTGCACGGGGGACATTGCAACGGAACACGACGTTTAGGGGCAAATATCTGGAGAACCAATGGAGATAACTGATGTCCAGAATATTGGGCGATGGGGTGACGAAAAAAAAATTGTGTCTAAAACTTTTTGGGGACTGGTGTGACGTTATCAAAATCTTTGATCGACAATATCTTAGTAACGGCTCGACGTACACAGACGATCCCATACATTTTTTTCATCAGCTTTTCGCGCTCTACAACTTAGTGATACCTATTTTTCCACCATTTGGTGATTTTATTTTCGTCATCGCTCATATTATATGAACGATGAAGAGCACGGGTGGTGAGTTCAGTAACTCATGGAGAAAATGAACCTGTAAAATGTTTTTACCCGCGATACTAGTCTTCTTTATTAATAGTGAGTGTGCATGCACTTTTTAGTTTAGTCAGTGTGAATTAAAGGACTGGGAACGACATGTTTGTATGGACTGTTATAATTAAAATTTTAGATCGTGCGTAACTGAGACGGGAGTGACGTCATTAGAATCTTTGTAATTCTATAATTTATATTTCGTCATCCCTATATTACGAAAGAGGAAGATCACGGGTGGTGGCTGTAGTAACTATTGGAGAAAATAAATCTGTAAAAAAAATTTACACCCTACACTATTGGGTCATTTACAAATAGTTGAGTGACGTTTACTTAAATATCTTCTTTATTAATAGCGAGTGTGCATACACTTTTTAGTTTGGTCAGTGTAAATAAAAGGACAGGGAACGAAATGTTTGGATGGAACATTATATAGCGACATTTTAGGTCGTGCGTAACTGAGTTTTGCGAGTATAGTAGCGATATTAGTATTATAGAAGGAGTTTCACGTCAGATGGCACATTGCATTGCACCCTAAATAGAACGCTATATTTTAGGGAAAATATCTCGATAACCAATGGGAATAGCTGACATCACCTTGGGTGCGCGATATTGGCGATGGGGTGTCAAAAAATTTGCGTCTTAAATATTTTGGGACGGGTGTGACGTCATTTGAAACTTTGATCGACGAAATCATCGTAACGGTACACCGTACACAGGTGATCCCATACATTTTCTTGATCAGCTTTCCGAGCTCTATAATTTAGGGATACTTATTCTTCGCAATTCCGTGAATTTATTTTTCTGCTCACCCCACCATATATGAGAAGAAGAGTTGCAGAAGTTCTGAAAGTTGAGAAGCACGGTTGTTGGGGGCGGCATCTCATGGGAGGAATATGAACCTGTAAAAAATGTTTCCCAGGGATACTAGTCTATATACTAATAGCGAGGTGTGCATACCACTTTTAGTTTGGTCAGTGTGAATAAAAGGACTGGTATCGAAATGTTTGTATGGAATATTATATAGTGTCATTTTAGATCGTGCGTAACTGAATTGTCCAGATATAAGCGATTAGTATTATAAAATGAGTTTCACGTCAGATGGCACATTACATTGCACCCTAAATAGAACGCGATATTTTAGGGGAAAATCTCGATAACCAATGGGAATAATTGACGTCACTTTGGGTGCGCAATATTGGCGATGGGGTGACGAAAAAATTTGGGACTAAAATTTTTGGGGACGGGTGTGACGTCATTAGGATCTCCGTAACGGTTCGACGTCAACACGCGATCCAATACATTTTCTTGATCAACTTTTCGGGCTCTACAACTTAGTGGTACTTATTTTTCACAATTCTGCCATTTAATTTTTCGTCACCCTAATATGGAAGAGCACGGAATGGTGGTAACTCATAGGGAAAATGAACCCTATAAGAAGTTTTTACCCGATATACTAGTCTTCTTATGCTAATACTAAATCTTGGTTTTTTCTTACCTTACTTTTAAAGAAAGAAGGTTAGGTAAATTTCTCGGGAAGTTCGTCAATGGATGTTTGTTTTTTCCGTATTAGTATAGGGGCAATCTCCCATTAGAGGATTCTCTAGCTCCATCTTACGGGGTTTATTACTTCATGTAGTGTTGTGCCTTAAGGAAGACATCATAAAGCGTCCCGGAGGAGAATACAATGCAATGTTTTTTGCGTTTGAAATTTCAGCAAATTTTCTCAACGTTCATTTCTTTAAACGGGAAATGAAGACACTGTGTGTAAAAGTTTTTGTTTTTGTTTTTAAAATTTTTTTATTCAACGCTTTAAGTTCAGTAATAAAAAATAACAACATTTAACTATTTTATCCGACGAGATAGTCGATGTAGACCTGTTATGTGTTCGTGCTATCAGTTCATCATTTTCTACCGATGTCTATTTTTTTCATGTGGTTGAATGTAGCTCTTTCGTATCAGTTAGTTTTGACTACTATGCCGAAATGTGTAGCTAGCAGTTTATTTTATTGTAGTATGTGGTTTTGTTATTATTAAGGTTCGCCTTTAGGGAAACGAAGCTAGCAAGATAATTATTATATTGCTTTGATAGTGGTTGAATGATATCCTCTTCTTTTAGATTAGAAAATTGAATAGTATAGATGAATGTCATGCAAGAAGAGATTAAAAATCATGGTTATATACATATTTACATGTTTTTTATATCAAGATGCACAAATGGAGTTTTGGGTTCTGAACATTTCCACAATTCATAGCAGAATAAAAATCATCAGTTTGAAAGATAGAAACGTCAGAAGGTATGATTGTTTTTGTTTGCTTTAGTTAAATAGGGGAAATGTGAAGGTATTGTCTTATACTTCAGAAGTTTAATTGTGGTTAGATAAGAGAATACATTGTCCACGATCTCTTTTCTAAATCTCTTTTAGTAGCCAGTTGGTAAACACTGTTCTGCCCTGCATTTTGTTTAACTGTACACCTTCTGAAATCTCTAAATAGGCGAAGTAGCACTGAAAAATAGAGATAATAGCTTTCTTTAAAGGGGCTAAAACATGAATCGCGTGATGAGGCTAGAGATGCGACAATATTATGGCTGACCGGAAAAAAAGTAAACAAACACAACAATCACGTAAACAAACACAACAGTCACGTGATTCACGTCGTAGCCCCTTTAAATGATCGGTCCAAAATATTTATAAAACAATTTTGTGTTGAATATGATTTTTATTTTAACATTTTTCTTATATCCTGGTATATAAACAGACTTATCATGGCAGTATATAGCGTGTAAAATCATTTTTGGAGGGGGCAAAACTGTAAAATGTTTTTATACGCTACACTAGTTAAGATATGATACTATAGCAAACGTTAATGTTTTGCCATATACCGAGCGCCTTGAGGTCCGGACGAGCGAGCGAGGTTAATATTTTCCAAGTATTGACAGGCTAATAAGGTTAATAAGCCATTTAATACCTGGCAACATAATTAAAAGAAGAATTATAGCCTTGCTAAAACTTTTTTGTTCTAACATTTAAAAGAAAAACATATGTTCCTTCTGTTTTCTTATATTTTCTGTGCTTGCAATGTAGAGTCTTCCTCATCATTTCGTTACTTTGTTTACATATTTTATGAAGCCGGTCACTACAGAGAAATAGTGACCGGCCATGTGACGTCAATTAACCAATCATAATGATCTATTGCGAGAAGACTCTGTACTTGCGCAAGTACCTATGTTATTATTTGTTGCAAATTTTGTAACGTGTAATAGGACCCTTAATAACCACTGAATCGTGTCTGAAGCTGAAGGTGAAAATAGCTAATCTGGTTGCAACCTGAAGTCCATTGGTGTAAGCAGAAGCGTCTAGACCATTGATTCCTGGATCACTACTAGATAACTCCCACAGACAGTTATTGTCTTACTCACCCTTGTGTGAACTAAGTTTTAGTGGAAATTCAGAAATTAAAGTTGCAATAAGAAAATAAAAAACGAATCACATCATTAGTGCCAATAGACGTTTTCATAAATTCTGTTGCCACATTCATTGATAATTTCTTCGATAATTGTTAAGTAAGAATGAAAAGCAAACATTCTAAAATATCTTTCCATGGGGCATCGTTTCTTTTTGTAAACGACGCAAATGCCATTATCATTCATCTTGAAAACGAGGCGATGGATGTTGTGACGATAAAAAAGGTCTAATAAACCATCTACTTTGTAAAAAAAGATTTTGTAAACAACAAAAGGAAAATGCAAACCAGGCCACAAACTTCAAGAAGACTGTTTCCATGACAACAAGAGGCACAAATTATCAAATGAGAAAGTTTTAGCGTGACAAATACAACTCAATAAGTGTCAATAAAAACTGCTCTGCCGTGTATGAGTGTTAATAGTAGGTAACTTCGCACCTAAGACTTCTTCCCTTTTTATTGAATTGAAACTCTCGTTTCTGAGTACCAGGCTGAATCGTAGCTAAACTTCTTTGTATTTTAATGACTTCCATCACGCCCCAGTAATATTTGGCGTAGATCCTGATTTGCCCTTTCGCCCTCCTTAAGTGTACACATGTTTAGTGTCTTTTATCTACATCAAGCATAACAAAAAAATCACCTGTCTCTTACAACATTTCCTTTAACCACCGAATAAAAGAACTGTGATTGTTTTCTGGAATTGCATTGAGAATTTTCTAACAAACTTTTGAAATTTCTTCTCCAGATTTCCAATCGAACACTCAACAAAAACAACACGAACATATTGAGCTGTTTGAACAAGAAAATATTGAAACAGAAAAAAACAAACTAAGAGGACGTGTATACAGGCCCTTAAGGTAATTTGAATCTAATTTTTTATTTTTTATCCTATTTCTGCAAACAAACGGTTTAATGTATTTCTTCTGTTGTCATAATGGACGAATTTGAAAAATTGTCAAAACTGGAAATTATCAAAATAAGTGATATCTTTGAAGCGAGAAGAAAAGCTCCTAAAGAAATTCTTAATACTCCGCTAATCAAACTGAACTTGAATGTTCCTCAAAAAGAAATTTATTTAAAATTGGAAAATCTTCAGGCTGTTGGTTCGTTCAAAGTTCGTGGTGCTTACAATGCCATAGTTAATCTAGATGAAACGTTCTTTCAAAATGGCGTTTACACATCTAGTGCTGGAAACTTCGCACAGGGTTTAGTGTGGTCAGCTAACCACGTAGATATACGGAGTGATATTGTTGTACCAGATACTGCACCACAAGTAAAGGTGGACTCTATAAAAGCACTTGGTGGAAACGTAATCAAAGTTCCGTATGATGAATGGTGGGGTGTAATGACAACAGGAGAGTACAAGAATTTACAGGGTCATTTCATCCATCCAAGTTGTTGTTACAATGTTATGGCGGGAAATGGCGTTATTGGTTTGGAAATTCTAGAACAGCTACCAGACGTCAATTCAATAATTGTCAGCTATGGTGGTGGTGGAAATTGTGTCGGAATTTGTTCGGCTGTAAAGCAAGTGAATCCAGCGGTAAGGGTTTACGCTTGTGAAGTAGACACTGCAAGTCCTTTTGAAGAATCCCTTAAGGCCGGTCATCCTGTTGCAGTAGAGAACTTCAAGTCTTCGTTTGTGGACGGGATGAACGGAAAATGTATGTTTCCATGTATGTGGAACCTTGCTAGTAAGAACCTGTCCGGCTCCATTGTTACCAGCCTACAAGATATCTGTGATGCTGTTAATCTTCTGATGACCAAAAATCATCTTGTTGCAGAAGGAGCAGGCGCGGCGTCTATTGCTGCCGCGTTGAAAGACGATAATTTAACCGGGAAAATTGTATGTGTTGTTACTGGTGGTAACATAGACCTAAACACCTTGAGTGCCATTATGAAGGGAAATATACCTTCTTGATTTATTATTATACAGTTCTTTTTCTTTGAAGGAATATGTTAACCTGCTTCATAGAGCCTTCATATCTTGTGATGGTGTGGTGGCGGGTGGGAGGAGGTGCAGAGGCAAGAAAGCTGAAGCCTCCCTAATAATTATTCTCACATAAGAACTCCTAAATATATATTTTTCGTCATGATGGCATGATGTTCGTGATATTATTAGCTGGTGATGTTGAATAATGCCCCGGTCCATGGCGTAATTAAGATTTTACTATTCTTCTGAAAATAAAATAAAATGAAATATTAAAATAATAATAATAATAATAATATAATAAAATTACTTGATATAAAATAACATCAATTTTTTTTGTATTACTGAAACTTTGTTGACTGTTTCGTTATTATCATCTTTTGTTATCATAAATGGATTTACTTTTGAGCGAAGAGATCGATGGAAGCCTGTCGGTGGCGTTCGTGTTTATGTTAAACTAGAAGTGGATTTCATAAGACGGGATGATCTTGATAATAGTGAAATCGAGGGTGTTTGGTCAGAGATTTCTACGAAAAACTCAAAGTCGTTTATTATTGGCACTACCGACCTCCAGAAGTGTAATAATTAAAATAAGGGTTCCAAATAGAAGGTTTTAAAAAGTTTAAATTTGTAATTCACATTGAGAATAAAATGAATTCTGAGAGAAAAAAAAAAACGTTGATAGCTATTGCTTCTTATTATGAGATTAAAAAGAGAAAAAACGCTTGCTAAAGATAGAAAGCGAAGAAAGCATAGATATACGGGATGTTTTTAAAAACAAAGAAAATAGCGAATATAACACTCTGCTCGTAACGTAACACTCTGTTTCGTCATTTACAAAGCATAGAATCCCTTGATCCCTTGACAAATGACAAAAGAATTAATTATGCACTAAGTTAATCGTGCAGGTTTTGATATCAAAAAGTTTTGACCAAGGGTTTATAAAATTTTATGATATTTAAATTTTAATCTTTCCACTGAGGATTTATTAGGCTTATTCTTATTTTATTCGTAATAAAGCCAATAAACCACAAGTGGAAAGTGCGCTTTAATGTTTTAACGAAAGTTTTTTGAAAGTTGTTGCAAAATTAAATCGTGAGAACAAAGAGTTGATAATCATCAGAGATTTTAATTGCAATTACCTCGATGAAAGTCATTGTTCGGCTAAAAATGACAAAGAAATAAAACAAACGATACCGTAAGGAAAGTCAAAGGCCAATCCCACCAGGATCAGTTAATAGACTCTGCAGGAGATCCAGATAAATTTTGGAGAACATTAAAAGCTTTATTTCCCGTCAAACAAAAACTGAGTGCAAAATTGTTCATCAATGGGAGTAATGAATTCAAACGCCAAGACCATAGCATCTGGTTTTTGCACATTTTTCTCTAACGTTGCTGCAAACCTGAAATCAAAGCAAAATTTGTATGGATTTTGTATGGTCGAAACCGATTCCTAGCTGCATGATAACCTACAATATCTTCAGATTCAAGCCAGTAACCCTCTTCATTGACACCATCAGAAAAAACATGGAGAAGATTGATTCCCTGGGCCACGCTCAAATAATTGAAAGTTTACCAAACTGCTGCATAATTGGAACAGAAAAGGAACTACTCACTAATTACCTTTTTAATCGTAGACAGTCCATACGTTTCCAAAAGGAGGTATCGGAAAGCCACCCAGTGACATGTGGAGTCCAGCAGGGCTCCATACTCGGCCCTCTCCTGTTCCTGCTGGCGTTTAACGACATTGGTGACGTCCTTCAAAAAACCAGATTATCATATATGCAGACGAAGTCAAAGGACAATATCGAAAAATATCTTACCGAAGATTTTGCTTGTGTTACTGATTGGATGAATTCGAATGACCTTGTGACAAATATGAAAAAAGGAAAATCTGGATGCATCCTTTTTGAAACTGTACGTCTTATACAAGTAAACTTTCTGGATGTCAAATATCGCCAAAACACCATATCCCGCACCAGCTCTTACAAGTACCTCGGTGTAAAGCTCGATCAGCCCCTTTCTCTATGTGAACACACTTCTTCAGTTTACAAGAAAGTCACAGGCAGACTCTACCTCCTGAATCGAGTAAGACCACACCTAACAATTGAAGCTGCACCTACCATCAGCAAAACGATGATTATTCCACTCTTCAAGTATTGTTCCATCGTTGCCTTCAATTCGACCAACACGTACACAACAAACGTTCGACAGTTTGAGAAACGTGCTTTTGGAATCATTTAGGGAGAAAATATTCCAAAAAAAAAAAAGAAAAATGTTTCTGTTGAGTTGCTTGGACGTAAAACCATCTGCATACAAGTCTTTGACAGCCTCACTGGAAATGTTTGTGATATTTTTCAGACTTACTTTAATATAATGCAAAACAAGAGCAGAAAGAACGGACTCATAAAAAGTAGATGTGAATATTTTCTCTCCCTACAATACAAGAACACAATTCAAAAACGCCTGTTAGAAAACTATAATACTATGGCCGTTGCTTAGTTGCGTCCTTTTATCGCTCGATGTCTTGTTCACCTTATTCGTCTGAATACCTGTTTTGACTGACTATTTGTTTTTCCATCCCTTCGTTATATCCATTTTACTGGATAAAGTTACATCAAACTTCATTCGAAGCTTTCAAGCTCCTTAAAGTTTTGTACCAATTAAGGATGCGGGATCAAGGATGCGGGATCGTGGTGGTATTTCATTTCGTACTTACGATTGATCGATTTTTTGACATCCCATTATTTATGGCTCATCCTCGTCCAATTCTTCATGACTCGCAGGCCTTTCAGTCAACTCAATAGGTGATTCAATGCTCATTGTCTTTGTACGTAATTCGTGATTAATCCTATTAGGCCCGGGCTTTTTGGTTGTTCCTCAACCCGGTGGGTAGTAGGATCACCCCATATAAAATCTATTCTGCTCATGCTAGAGAAATGAAACTTGGTAGAAATGTAGCTCAACCATTTCTACATTTATTCTTGTAATAGTTGTTACCATAGTTACCAGTGAATTTTGCTGACGTCAGCACATAATTGGGTACGCAAATTTTCAAGAATTTTCCATAGTTTACGATATGCCTAGTCAACGAAATAATGCCTACGTTAGCATAAAAACCATTTGAAAACAAAGTAAATCTAATAATATAGAGCCTTAATACAAATAAGAGTCATTTCACAAAAGTTTTCTTGTCATAATCGGGGCGAAAAAGATTAGGTAGATTTCGGAAAACTGTGACGTCATACGTTCTATTTATGATGTCGTAGTTAACAAAAGTATTTCTTGACATCTAGAATAAAAATTCAAACGGTTTTTTTATAACAACGTCTAAATTTCAGCGGAGGTTGGATGTGCTTAATTTTTCATATTTTTGAAACGTCGAATGTTCTTATTTGCGTTCTTCCAAGAAAAGTGTAAAACAGTTATTTGAAATGTGCGAAACACTGTTGCTTATTTGCGTATGGAAGTTTATTGTATTTCCAAATGAAAGAAGAAAAACAAAACTTTTGTGTTAACTACGAAAGAAATATCTTACTGCTGTTATTTAGAGGATATGTTTCTTTAGGAATTCTAGCATCTGTCTTTATTTTATTCTTTACTGGTAAGAAAATTCAAGCCCACGTTGTTGTTTCAACACCCGACCAACGTCAAAGGTGGTAAAGATTATTAGGTCGCCTCCACTTGTGTCGTTGTTTTCCCTATCGCTTTTGTCATCTTGTTTTTATTTTGGAATATTAAATTAGATCTTCGTACAAAAATCTTTTCAAAACATATTTTTTTATCTGTTTTTTCCTTTTCTTTTTCTCACAGAAAAAGATTTCAAAGTATGCAAACTGAAAAATATTGCATGAAAAATTGATGATTCAAACTATATATGAAATCAACAGACTGATGCCTATAGTAAAGACACCTCGTCTTCTACAAGAAACGAACGCAATGCTGATGCGAAGTGGCAGTTTTAATTTAAACATGTTACAGGAAAATATTGCTATAGTTTAAACATGTTCAAAGCAACAAAGCACCTCTTTCATGTAAAATTCTTAATTACATTCTTCTATTAAGTTCTTTTAACGACCACTACATTGTTACATGACTTATGGGAAGGTGTAAAATTAACAAAAAATATTGCATGATTAATTTATGATCCAAATCACATATATGAAATCAACAAACATATTTTCGTACCTTTTTTTTCGAGCTTGTTTTGATAAATTTTGATAGTACGCAAACAGGAAAATATTGCATGATTAATTTATGATTCAAACTGCATATATATAATCTGACAAAATGATGGCCATACCAGAGACACCTCGTCTTCTACAAGAAACGGACGCAATGCAGATGAGAAGTGGCAAAGCTTCGAAATGTATAATTTATTTTATGAGTGAGCGACCAGCAAATGATGTTGTGTGTAAGAGATTCAAAGAGTCTGCCGCTGGAATGTCGATGTTATTCAAAACCATCGTCACGAACGAAAACAAACTTCACGAAAATATTTCGAGCGAACCGTCATCAAAAATCATCGTCATCTTCATAGACAAAATCGGGTTACTTAACCGGCGATTTCGCCAATGTCTTATGACATGTGTTGCGGCCAATTTGAATATGATCGCATTTGTTGACAGTAGACTGAAAAAGGAACATATACTCCACCTATTTGAATTTGTTCGCTTCAACAGATATGAAAAGCTGCGAAAACTACTAGATGAAAGTATCCTCTACGATGGAGTGAATTCTATTCTAAATACAACTGTTGAACGCATACGACAAATGGGAAGGTCATCAGCTGATGTTTCGCAAAGAACAGATATCGTGAGGAAAAGGAATCCAATTGAAAAAGATTTGAAACAATGTTTGATCCATCAGAAGCTAATTCTTATCGAACCGGAAAGACTGAAGAGACATTCCTTTTACTCCTACAATCTTGTCAGAACCGCTGACAACCGCCATCCAGGACACAAATATTCTGCTCTTCCAAAGAGGAAATTGAAGAGCGCACCCAATATTCAAAGTTCGGCAAGTAATCTTACGGCATACGACGAGGAGAGATCGATCGAAATTGTTGGGGACAAATTATCAAACGTTAGCCGAGAGGAAATTGTTGGTAAGTCTTTGGTCAAAGATAAGGATTTTATTGAGATTCAAGTGAGCTCGGATGAGAATTCTAATGTAATTACTGTATCTGAAAAAGATTACTCTAACGAACCCAGAGATAATCAAGAATTAAACTCACTACAAACCGAAAACTCTTCACCTTTCTTAGATATTGGTTTAAACTTAAAAAAGAGGTTTTCATTCGAGTACATTTCAAAAACGTACGCAGTTTGTGATCCAGATAACAACAAACGCGAAAGGTTGCTATACGTGTCGTTCCCAAACTGTCTAAATTTCACACGTCTTGAAAGTGCTGTTTATTCTGAACCAACGTCAAGACGCAACTCCGTAATATTGACTAGCCTCAGTGCGTCACAGGATAACTTAAATATAGACGTTGTATTTGACCCGAAGTCGTTACAAGAATCGCCTATACCGTCACCAAGCAATATGACGAGGTTTATTTATCTTGACCCACTTCCGGCGTTTCCTCAAGATACGTCATTTCCTCCTTTAGAAGTTTTTCCTTGTGAAGTTTTGGAGAAACGGCGTCCGTCAGTATTTGATGTACTTAATTTATAGACGAAAAAACACATTGCTCAACTAAAAGTATATGGCTACCACACTGCTCAACCACAGGGATCTGTGGCTACTCCTCTTTTCTCGTTTGCGAAGTTTAATTCAAATGGGAATTAACAATGATGCGCTACTGATGTCGGAGAGCAGTGTGAACATGATGGAGAATATGAATAAAGTGTAGAAATTCTTCACGAAAGAAATATTTTTGGACATTTTCGTTATATTTTTACACCATAATAGCGTGCATTCATCTAAACTATCCTTAGAGGCAGTTCACATGGAGGTGGTCTGGCTCGCTTAGCCGAGATCTCGTTTTAGCCATATAAAAAATTGTACTCATATGAAAAGTGAGACAACCCGCGTTGCCGGCTGGCATTTCGTTTCTTTTTGCAGAAATCTCACTTACGAGAGATGAAATTTTCCCATATGAAGCCCGGTTAACAGAGCTGATTTTATTTATAATGTCCATGCGGAATTCAATTGTAAACACTGAAACATTATTAGTTCTTTTAAACGTTTTAATATAATATTGCAAAAAATTTCAGCGCACCTCTATTTGAACAGCCTTTTCTCAAAAAGATTTAATTGTTTATGTCCGCACTCAAGAGTCAAATAAAAGAAAAAGTATGGTCTTCGAAATGTCATGCATATCGTTACATGAAAATGCTAATAGGAAACTTGTTTATTTTAAGATAGGAATTTGAATCGTTTAAAAGGCAGCTGTTTGGCTAGCTTAAAGAACAAGATTATATATGGTTCATTATAAGGGATGGACTCTAGATATTATGCGTTTCCTTCCTTGTCAATTACCTTTGAAACTCCATCATGCTACATCTTCTTCTGCGCTGAAGTTTTGAAGCACTTAGTCGTAAATTTGTAATAGTTTCAACATGTTTTCATCCTTCGAACGTATTTTAGGTTTAATGTTTTAGTTCGTTAATACTTTTGCCACTCGACATTTATTATTTATTATTATATATTAATATATATCATTTATTATTGGTGTTTTGGTGGTTGAGCATCTTCCAATAAGGAAAACACAGAAGTCAAGTTGATGGAAAGCGTTGTTTAAATTTAATTTGCAAAAATGATCGGCATCAGCTACTTTAACAAGAAAATCGTCAACCGTCCGTATAACGCCACATCACATCAAACATCAACAATGCCCTTTAACCATAAATGCTTGATATTTGGAGAATCCACTTACACCGGGGGCGTGTCATCGAGTGATGCTTGGAATTAAACTGAAGCTTTCTTAACACACAAGAAAGATTTCTTGAGTTGCAACAAAACGAAAATCCTGTTGTTACATTCAAATAGAAAGCCTTTTAAAAGTAAATCAGTCTTTTTTTCCAGTGATTTTGATTCCCTTTCGGTTCAGAAAAGTTATTCAATTTAGGGCAGGTGGTTAATCAAGAAAGGACGGCGAATCGAAGATTTGTTGATGGCTTCCGGGGATCAATAATATCTGAAAATCTAGATGGTTCCGGTTATAAAAGTTGTGACGGAACACCGGATGAAACACAGAATAGAAAAAAATACCACATCGGGGAAATAAGTCGGAGTTTTTAATGCACAAAATCGTTTGGAAAGTTCCTATTTTTTTCTCGACAGTTTTAAACCCGAATTTCCTTTACTAAATTTTAAACCACCTTTTTATCATTCACAGGTATTATTATTATTATTCCAGATTTTATAGAAGACAGCGATTGAAGAGAGACTTCAACACAAATTTAATCACTTGCAAAAATAGCATTAGTCACTTTCCCCCGATGCGGTACGCTTAAATGTTGGTTTTGCATAGATAAAGAAATATCAGGGGCGCTGAAAGATGACATGGATGACATTAAAAAATTCTGCGGTCACCAAATTGAATAAAAATGATCGCTCAGATCCATAAAAGAAAGATAAAAGGTTGAAGGTACTAAACTCGAAACATAGGGGAAAAAATGGGAAAAAAGGGATTCAAGTTTTCCCCAGGCATAGTTTATCCCGACTAAGTAGCTCAGGTGTCTTGGCTTGGCGTGTTTTGTAAAAATGCCCAGTAAAATTCCTTTTATGGTATGAATAACATAGCTATGAAATATTCCAATATTTGTTCTTGGAAATATATACAATATGATATTTACATAAACGTTGGGATTTAACTTAAGCATTGTCACACCAAATCAGATTAAGTCCAAGCAGATTCGATGAAAACGCAATTTGCAGAAAGCGGACGATGATGCAAAATGAAATTAGCAACATGGAAAAAACTGAATCGGTTCGTGTCCAACTGTGTCAAGTTGGAAATAATACTAGAGAAAGTCTTCTAGTTTACCAACCCTCAGATAATTTATAAATTTTTCTTCGGCCTGGTAACCATTTTCCGAGGTTGGATTTTTCTTTAAACATTAAATCGTCCGTTGTTTTACATCTTCTTCTGTCCGAACTGTCCGAATATTTAAGCGCAAGCGTGGAATTCATCGGACTACCGTTGGTCCAGTCTATATCCAGTTGAGAAAGGTCTAACGATAGTCTTTGATTTAAGTCTTTCACGATATTCTTACGACGACAAACAACGTCACTAACGTCAGATGACGTGTGACGTAAAATTTCACTAGTAGCTTTAGAAGGTGCGTTATGGTCTTTTATTAACACCTTATCATCGACGAGAAGACCGAACGCATTGGATTCGTATTTTTGTACATATTTCGGAGATAACGACACCTGGAACAGCTCTTCGTAACATTGCGTTAAGGTCGCATAAAAATCATCTGTAACTTGTTTGGGTAAGATCACGTGGTCATGATGCGTTGGTGCATGTCGATCGCCTGAAAGAGAAACAAACGTTATGGAATATTGTTTTTACTAGCCGAGATTCTAAAAGCTATATCGAACGGAGGCTGATTAATAAAATTTTTTTGTAATAATAATAATAATACTAATGAAAGAAGATTTCGTAATAGTATTTCCCAGCAAATCATTATGTGAATAAGTTTAAAAACAACAACAAAATAACGTTCAAAACAGAGAAAGCGACGCCACAAAAATTACCATTTATAGTATAGACTGCCGTCATGATTTCAACCTAATCCAGTAAAAAAGCTTTACATATCCAAAAACGTATCACCGTATATTACGATAAAACATAAAAGCACTATAGGAAGCTTTATGACGAAAGACGGGGGGAAAACAAGCAAACATCAGCTGTCAGAGAAATGATAAAACTTGAGAATTCTCCCCCCTGTTTGCAGTTTTCCTTCAACAGAAGTACAATGCTAATTAAAACAAAGATAAATTACTGTTCAGTTTATTAATAGGAGGTAGTTAATAAATAAAATGCTAATTAACAGAAATTTAAGAATATCCTAAAAACCTCCGGAATAATTATCAGTCAATCAATTTCTAACAGTTGTTCTTTTTTGTTTCTTCATCTTTACAGATAAAGCAAACAAACATAAAAAATAAAATATAGAAAAATGAAAGAAAATACAAATAAAAGAACAAAATTGAAAAGGAACAAAAGAAGAAACCATAAGAGCAAAAAAAAAAAAAAAAAGCGAAAAAGATGAAGAATTTAGAAGAAACTTTAAAATTCAATTATTTGAAAACAAAGGAGAACGAAGAAAAACGCAATGCAATCTCGGTTATCTTACGATCTCTGATTAAACAATATCTCATTTAGAATCTCTCGATATAACATACTGATCATTCCCACCTCCTTCGCAAACATTTTTTCGAGATTCTGGTGTGTAGTCATAATTTGGTTCGCATTATAAGAAAGATGGAGAAAGAGAGAATGATAGAGATATAGGGGAGGTTGGGTATTAGTTTGTTTAGAATACTAAATGACGTAATCAAGAAATTAATGTTTTCACGCGGAAAGTATTTCATGAGAAATTAACTTCATAATAGCAGATCAACTAGAACAAAATCCGATTAACCCAAAATATAAAAAATGGAATCATTGGACCGTTTGACCACAGATAATATAAACTAATGAGTTATTCACTAATAGATGCGTTGAGATGCTCATTAAATCCCACTTAAGCATTTCCAGCTGGCAGCACTCCAATTCCAAAACTCGCAATAGTTATAATATATAAGTCAGTCAAAAAGTGCAGGTCTAAAACATGATAATGCCTGTATAAAAAAATGAAAATATGAAGTGTGTGTGTCGTACGAGGAAGAATGTTATTCTACAAAACAACACATTGAATTGCGCGGTGGAAAGTCGACAATTCTCTGTTGTTGATATTACGCAAGTGTTATATACATTCGATGAGTAAGAAATTGTTCAGCCAATATTTTTATTAATAATGCTATTAATAACAGGTGATCTGTGGAGAAAGTAATGATTACAGCATGCACTGTGTACACAGCATATATATCAACAGAAGATCAACACATCCATATGTCAACATCACATAAACGAGATGAATAGGTAGAGATGTATGTACGTAAAGGAAAAAAGAAAAGAAAGGCAGAGGAAACACGTTAGCGGATACACGTCTTTTTAAGTAACGAACACGTAAACACACAGGAAAGACAATTGACCAAAAACAAATAAGGAACTGAAGTTGAATGTGGACGAAAAACCAAAACACGTACAAAAAAGATGGAATAAAAAATAGGATTTCTTTTGAAAATTTTGATTTTGAATTTTCCCTCAAAAAAAAGGGAAAAGATGGATGGGCCGTCCCAAAATCGTCACCAATAATCAAATTATTATAATATATAATTTTTATCACGATGGCAAGAGTCTTTTTCCCATTGTTTTGAAGATGAACTTGTCAACAAAGTTCAAGTCCTGATTATTCGACATGACAGGTGTTGAATAAACGATCTCTCGTCAAATGTTTCAGGTGGTCAGACTTTCAACAACACTCTACATTCCCAGTATCATGCAGCTATGAGTCCTGGCTAAGCAATTACCCATTAGAGAGCTACACAAACAAGAATAGAAGAATTCAATGATAGAAAATTAAAAAAAAAAAAAAAAAAAAAAAAAAATGTGTTGGAAAGAAGAAAGGATACTAATTTTTATACCATGATGTTTCTGCTTGAAAACCATCTTGGGTGCGGAGATATGAATCCCTTTCATCGAATGCTTAAGCTTATGCTGTTTAGTTGTTTAATGTTAATGAAATATCTTCTTTTTAAACAGTTTTCGAACTAACCCCCTTCAAAATAACTAATGTTATCTGAACATGTAACATACACAGATCAAAATCACAAACATTGTGTAACAATACAAATCACCATCTAAAGTTTTTATCTATTCAAAACAACGAGGACGGTTTTTATCTAGAAAAACATTGAAGCGATCACAATATTCATCAAAATGTTACTACTCATAGAAACCGGGTGGGTATCTACCATCTGTGAGTATAAAAATAGAACTGCCGATACCATCATCTGTTCAAATAATGGTCGTGGACAAGAATGTTGTAGTTGTTTCTGTGATCGATAGGATGGCACACGTCCATACCGCCGTCACACGTCAACGTCATCGTCACAGTAGGCGAGACGTAGCTGCAACAAGTCGGCATTTGTAAGAAATTTTTGGGAGTCATATTCTTGTCAATTCTTATCCAAGACAGAATATAGAAAGCAGTTTCGTTGCACAGAAGAATGTGACAAGTGAAAAAACATAAAATTACAGCCTAGCGATGGGAATTGTAAAAATCAGATGAGTTGACGTGTTGTGGATTCAATAGTTTAGGTAAACAAAACGACAATCTTTTCTCCTGGACTAGTGTTGTCATATACGATCGTGTAAAACTCTTTTTTTATCATTTCTTACAAAGACCTTTTCTTTACACAAGATATGAATGCGGAAATCAGGTTATTATTGAAGTCGGAAACTATGGAAGTTAACCTTATTTTCATAGATAAACAGCAACATCGATAAATTAAAAAAAC